>LPNX010974460.1:139488-251391 GCA_001517045.1 Pseudotsuga menziesii
TCAATATTATTTTATGAGAAAGTGAATTGTGAGTACTTTACTTGAAAATAACAATAATATTATTTTATGAGAAAGTGTGAAATGACTTTTATTATGAGTACTTCACTTTATGACTTAAAAGTACTTGTACCACTACCTTGGTTAACTATGGGTTTTCATCCACCATAAAAAATATGACAAATAAACATTCTTAACTCATACAATGCCACCTCAACCATGGGGGATGATGTCATCTACTAGAATGTAATTGGTTGATTTTTATAGTACATTTTGNTTGACTTAAAATAAAATGAATAAAATAACTCTATAATGGTGTGACTAAGATTTATTGTAAATTCCCAAAAATTTATTGTCCTTTAGCATTTATTTGTCTTGAACTTGTAAATAAAATTAAACAAAAATGAATTTAATTTNATACCACATGTAACAACACCAAAATCCCATAGTAATTTTTTTTTTAACACGTAAGGTTATTTAGAAGACCAAAATTGATTTCACATATTATAAACCCTACATCTTAATAATTTGATTAAGGTCACTGCATTAATGATCCATATTACTATGCTCTAGAATTACAGTTTCCAAGTCTTATACTAACTTACTAGCTTCTCAAGGTTCATATGTTATGATTTCATTGTCGAAAGTTACGATTTGTGTGCTTGTTTTGATTTTGCATAAGGATGGTTGTCGTCATGCTTTAACATTTCTAAAGCTTTTCTTACAAGTCCTATTTTAAAGACTAGGTTACTAGGTAAATAGGTCTTACTTAGCTTATCGAGTTAAAGCATTCCTACTTGTATTTATGCAGGTGTTTTCGATTGAGAGCTTGCCTTGTGGTTTAACAACTAGGAATCCTAGGTATGGATACCAAGGTGACCCTAACAATTCTAAAGAATGAACAGGACAACGAAAATAATGCATCGAAACTATGCCATGTTCCTTTTACAAAATACTAGAGTTGTTTTTCAATATATGTATGCATCATGAATAATATAGCGTCGAAGTTGTTTTGAACTATAGCAATGTGGGTAAATATTTCGCTCAACGTGGAGGTAGGTGGGGTCTTAAAGGTGGCCACGTGAAGGTCATGAGTATGCTATCCAGCTGGACGAGGATCTTACCTTATTTGAACTCCAGGGTTTTAGCATTCTGTATTTCTTTTTTTGCACTACGGTTCGGTGGGGAGAGTCGAAGGCTCTCGGCCCCTCCATCATTCGACTATGTGCTCCTCAGTTGTTATGCTTCTGTGCTATCATTCACCATTTCCAACAGTGTTGGCTCCACATATTGACTTCTTGCAAAGAACAAGTCATTACAGGTATGTTTTTGAGCCTTTATACATGTTTTGGTTTCTTTTTATTGTAGGTTACTTTACAAGTCATTGATAACACGTCTTAACCTCCAATATGATGTTGCTTAGCAGGTAAACACATTGGTTACTCAAGGAAGATGTTGGGTGTGCAGCGCTTGGGGTTTTGGTATCGACCAAGACTCTGGTAATACCTATGAGCCTCGAACCCTCTGGTCTTTGGTGACATGAACAATGTTTCCTCCTTATTGGTCTAGCCTCATTGGAAGTTTACAAGGGTTCATATGAGATTTTTCGATGTTATGGTAATTGTTCTAGTATTTTCCCTAAGTGGAGTTTACTGATAGAGATGGAAGAAGTTTGTTCTGAAGCCTCTAGGCTAAAATATTAGGGTTTTAAAAAGAAATAGTTTTATATACATTATTTCTCTTATTACAGACCATGGAGTATGGGGAAACGTTGTAATGCACTTGCTTGTGTGAAGAAATACTGCAGGGTTTCAAAGGCAAACTATTACAGTGATTTTGGTTTAACACTTTGAAGTTTTAATGTACATTTTCGTCATAGTTTAAGCAATTACTGTGTTTTGGTTTTTAAATCCTATGTTTCACTATCGGCTCTATTCTGCGACTAATATATTGTTTAAATCGCCGTGCAAAGATATTTTCGTTAACAATATTACTCTGTAGATTTATCCTTTAATAAGTGAACTGTAGTATTTACTGTTTGAATTCTAAATGAAATACTTGGGTTTAAATATTGGTTCCGCTGATACCTGGGATTTTGTGTTGATGAAAGAAATCGATTCTTATCTGGTTCTTAACTTGGGATGTCGTCATTCTAAAAGGCTTGTACAGAAAAATCGTTTATATTCCTTTGTCTTTTATCATACTGTAAATGTTTGTTAATATTACTCTGTAATTTATATATATTATTTATAATTATTTAATTGTATTTGTATACAGAGTTACTGCATGTAATCCTTTAATAGGTTATTAAACTAACTATGTGAAAATAGTTACGGCTATGTCCTAACCTTGCTAAATTTAAACGATGTTTAGTTTTATACACTTCTGGTTATAAAAGCCTTTACAACCCTTGACTCTGTGACATGTAATAAAATTATTGAATGATGTTTGTTCTTTATAGCATAAAACCTTATTAAAATTTTATGTAGGGTTTTATTTAGTAAAAAGATTTGACTTATGGTTAGATTGATTCGATTAGTGCCATATTTATAAGTTTTTAAGCCTAAACAGTTTATAATAAAACAAACCTAGTTCTTTTCCTTTTAAAGAAAACAAAGCCTCTCGACTAAAATAAAGGAATACTGATATATTTATTTGAACATTAAGTGTTTCGGCAATAATATTATTATAAAATTTTACTCTTACAACTTCGAACCCTAGCTAGAAGCCGTAGTCTTTTAGTTTATAAATATATTGTTAAAAACATATAGTTTACTTGTTTGAGGGATTTATTGTTTTAAAATAAAAAGAACAAGTCCTGACTGTAAATAAATTCATTGTTTTGCTTCCTCACGATGATAACTCTGCTACTGATCTTTTAGTTATAATCTGCAAGAGTATAAAAGAAACTAAAGGAATAATAACTAATCATTATTTATTTAATATTATAAGAAACTATATATATAATATATATTGTTTTTAAATAAGAAACTAAAGGATAGCCTATAATATTTCTATGAAACTTGGTGTAAACAGTAACATTCGTTATCTGATAAATATACAGAAATAAGAAACATTTTTCCTATTTTATTTCATAAAGTAAATAATAGTCTTGGGGAGACTTTGAACATTCATAGAATCTTTCAGATATAGATATAAAATAAATTTAAAGATAATAACAAAAACATCTTAGAACCTATTAACTGTTGAAGTGGACAAACACCCAAAGAAGACCGTTCCTCCCAACCGTCTCCTAAAAGCAGGCAATATTACTTGCTTTAGCACCCCAGAGCCCGTTCACTAAACCACCAAGATGAAGATGTTGTGTAGAAGTCTATACAGTACTCTTAGTAACCTAGCAGTCACACTTGCAGACATAATCTCTCAACAATTCACTCTAGCCTTCCCCTCATCAAATTCCACTTGTGTGCCTAGCTTTTCAGTTTTCAACAATTCCACAAGGTTCTAATCTCTTGGAATGTAGTGAGCCTCTTGCTCATTCAATGGTATATATAACATTTCCTAAGTCTTTGGGTCAGTTTTGCGATTAAATGAGCCACCTGCTCAGTTTCTCTTTCCTTGGGAACATGACCACAACTATAAGGATGTTTCCTCCTGCAACAGCTAGAAAGTGAATGTTGTTGCTGCTTGGCCTTCTACAACAGATCATTCCTACTAGTGGGTTAGTGAACACTCTTCAACAATATTCTTTGGATAGGTGTCTCTTCTTTTAATTATTTAAATAAATAAAATATTCAATTACATTCATCTTTGACCATCCTTGGTCAACAACATAAAACTTTACAATAATTTTTAAAGTAGTGTCTTCTCAAAAATAAAATGTTTTCAATTTTAAGTGGATTACAATTGGCTTAAAATGATTAGTCTGTATAAAATATACAGCAAAATTGTTAAAAACTTGCAAAGTCTTTTCCTTTTGTTTCTTCGAGGTAAACTCATTTCAAGGACAGGTGACTTATAATCTCAATTATTACCATATTTAGTATTAATTAATATTAATGTAAAGTAGTTAATTTGCTAGGGCTATGAATTTTCAATACAAGTACTTTAGTTTAAGTTTAAGGATATATAAGCCCATAACATTCATTGCAATCACTATTCATCATATGCACGTAACCACCGTTATCATCATATACTGCATGTAACCACCATTAGCTATGTTATAGTATCACCACCATGACTTACATCAATGCTCGTCACATGACCAACATAAATTCCATGTTGAGTTTAACCTGGGATCATATATAACTAAAAATAAACCTATGGTCATTTGACCCTAAAATTCTCACGCTAGATCTCTTTGGTGCAACTTCAAGGTTAATACTTGGTGTCGAATTCAATGAAAAATTCAATGCACCATCTCAACACCACGTCATAGCCTATAGAGATAATTCAATAGGTGAGCAAAGTTGATGATGTATTCATAGGATTTACATTGGCAATCAAATTTAATGAAGTGAAGACATGCCATAGTTGACTTAATTTCAAGGATTGAGGAAAGATAAAAACCTCATAGGCTAAGTATGAGGGGTCACCTTCATTAATCCATTCATGTCCCCTTGTAATTTCTCTTTCTTTTTCAAATAGTATTATTGATATCTCTTATCAATTGATAATGAGTTGTCTTTATACCTTTTGAGATTGAGCTCTACAATTGTACTCTACACATGACTCAAGATTACAACACTATATTACAATATTACTAGCTCTACTAATTTTGTGATAGTTCTTGTATCAACAATGGAGTATATAGAGTGACAAGTACTCAGTGATTATGGTTTTTCCATTTCTTGGCATGATTCTTCAATTGGTTTTAATGGTTTATTGCAAATATTGCCACATGAATAAGTTATAAGATCTATTTATTTAGTTGGTTGTGTGCTCATGTTAAAAATTTCTAAGTGACATATATGATGAAATTCTACAATCATAAGTGTCATTTTATGAATATTGTTAATTGCTTCCATGTGCAATCATTTACATGGCAATAGTGTTTTGTGCACTATATCATCATGAAAGATCGCCACTTTGCCACTACACATCAATAGATTGGAATCCATGATCCCATATGTTGAGGTTTGTATCTCGAGATGTTCTTCATGAGATGATGCCTAGCATGAAGGTACATTGATAGTATAGGCGTTGATGTAGTGTGTGAGAAACACTCTACCAGTCACCATGGATCCAGTGGTGGAAAAATGCAGAGTTATGCATGAGATTTGCATGACGCATATGCATGAGATTTGTATGATTGATGTGCATGATATTTGCTTGATGCATGTGCATGAAAAGTAAATTAGGTATTTTGAACCCTAATTTCATCAGTGGATTATAATTTAGGTGAATAGAAGGCAACTGTGATGAGACTTGTGAGATACAAGGCACAGACAACGATATGCTATAGGTTTAGTGAATCACTGCACGAGGAGGGTGAACCAGTGCATGAGAAAGGGGCTCATTCTTGAGAAGAGAAGGGAACATTTCCAAGCAAGGTGCAAATATGAGGAGAGTGATATGACACTTGATATGAGGCAGAGAGGATCCATTGAAGGCAGTATATTCATTAGGAAAAAAATTAGAGATTGAGTTGATAGAGAGGGCATTTATTTGCATGAGGACGGTGAATGCTTGCACAATACAAGAGGCACATTCTTGAGAAGAGAAGGGCACATCATGTGGTAAATAAGGGCGTGGATTAGAGAGATATTGATAACACTTATTTTGAGGCTAAGGGAGGTTTCATTAGAGGTCGAGATTGCTTCTGAGAGAGATTGGATTCATCATACAGAGAGAACAAAATATTGATCAGACAAAAAGGGGGCACATTTATATGGAGGAACACTTCATTGGAGGAGGGAAATATCAGTGATTGAATTCATAATATGAAGAGATGGAAATCACCGAGAAGGTGATCTAGTAGCAAAGAGGCATGAGGACCAAATCAGATAACATACATTCAAGAGAGAGGTGCATTCAGAGAGAGGGATGTATTACCCAGTCATCCAACAAAGATCAAGCTTGAACATAAGATCCATTGGCTTAGATATAAGTTTTTTTATATCTATTCTATTGTACCTAATTATAACGGCTTGAGATAATAAAAGCTATTCTATCTCTCACTGGTTTCCCGTAAGGGTTTTTCTAGGGTCACATTGACCAAAAAATTGTGTCCATTTTATGTGTGTGATTTCTATTGAGTAAAATAAGTAAATAGATATCATGTGTTTCTTGTTATAAATAAATTGTTTATGCTAATATAAATCCTCTGGCATTGAGAATCAAGGTTGATTATTTTACATGTGATTTAGAGAGACTAGAAACTGAGTTGAGGTCAAGTATTTTCAGAGCATTGAACATTTACACCCTAAAGTGGACCTATAACACTCATTTTTTGCTTTGCCTATTTATTCACCTAGCTACAATACTTACTCAATTTATGTAATGTACCCATTCCCCTTGTTGTCCGTCGATTGCACACCAGTAGCAGAAATCTAATGAAAGTTGTCTCCTCACTTAGGAAAGTGGGAGAGGTGTGACCTTGGGGGAAAGCACAGAGCTAGGTACTGTCACCTACTCCTAGCTCCTTCGTTTAGGCTAACTCCTAACGAAGCCAAGGGGGATAGTCCCTACAAAAGAGTTTCTATGGCTCTTAAGTTGTTCAAGTGTTTTTAGATGTTGCGGATGCGGATGGGTGTTTTTTAGGAGTTATTATGATTAGAAGGTGTTATACTTGTTATAAATGTGAGACAAAATCAAAGAGAAATCCACGTTGCAACAAGAGATTAAAAGATAAGCTTAAATTCTAGACTTTAATCAAGCATTCAGTGATAGCAATTATAATAAACCATAGACAATTGATCAAATAATATGATTGTGCAAATTAAAACAAGGACCAGTGCCTTATGGAGTCAATGAAGCTGAAATGCGCCAAAGAATTAAACACAAGTCTAGAAATTAAACTAGTGAATGTTAAGATTGTGCGAGTGCTCTTGGTAAGTTTTAAGAATTTTAAAGATGATCTTGCTTAAGGTGTCTAGGAAACCTAACCGGAAATACTTTCAGTGGCTCCGTTCGAAGACATGACGGACCTGTCTGGAATCACAAGCTAGGTGTTCAGAGAATTTAACCAGCGAGTGTCTAGATTGGGTTTCCCAACACCCACACTTGGAATTTGCCCACCACCTGAGTATTTATCCAGATAACGCCGGTGCGTTGGTTGTGGGGTGTTAGATTTTATTAAGTTATTCTTGCGGGGTTAAATATCCAGTGTTGTTTCTGGGTACTCCGATCTGAGATCGGTCAAAGCATACTCCGACAAGAAGGGGAGGGAGTTAATTAATTAAAGGGGTGTGTGTTGCAAGTTTTATTAAATTAGTTAATTAAACTCTCCGACAGAGAGCACTCTTGACCTCATCTTATGACAGTGGTTCAAGAGTCTTAGCTACTCTAAGATGCCTAATGCAAGGGTGTGCAAAGCTAAAAATGCTCTCCGATAGAGAGTGCTCTTGACTTGTGTTACTGCAAGTTCAAGAGTCTTACTTATTGATTAGTTAAACTAGAAAACAATATGATGCATGAAAGTAAAGTAAATATAGTTAAACAAACTCTCCAACAGAGAGCACTCTTGATCCACCTTATGGTGAGATTCAAGAGATTTTGGTTCCTTTTAAGATTGACAATTATATAGAAAGATACCAAAATGCAACAATCCAATCTAGCAACTAGTGATTATACTAAAGGAACAACTAGCAATTAATGGAAATGAAAACTAAGTACTCTTAAGTTGAAACTATGCTAAGAAACATGAAAAGGAAAACAAGGCACACCTCCCCCAAATAGGGGAAGTAAAAAAGATGGGAGGCTTGCTCCCACTTAGCCTTTTTTATTAATTTCTTTTACAATGATTTGTTATGCTCAGCTTCTTCTTGAATAAGCAGATGGTGAGAAAGGGAAGAAAGATGAGGGAGATGTTTTAGTCTTTTGCTCTTGCTTGCTTCCTTGTTTGTTTGTAGCCTTTGGGCTCTCCTTCACCTGCCTGAAACTAAGTGACAAAAAATACTCAATCTTTACCAAAAAAGGAAGAAAAAAAAGAGGAGTAAAAAAGCTAGGGAAAGAGAAGTGAGAGAGGGGTGAAGAGAGGACAAAAGAAGGTCAAAGAAGGCTGGAAACAAAGGAAAAAAGAGGGTTGCAAACTGAAGGAAGAGGGCTGCAAAAAGTGGCGAAGAAGGCTGAAAATAAGGCCTAAAAGGTGGCTGCAAAAGAGGGCTGCCAAAGGTGAAGAAAGAGGACTAAAGAGGGTTGTCCAAAAGGTAAAAAAGAGGGCAAAAGTGGACAGCAAAAGATGGGAATAAGTGGCTGCAATTAAAAGACAAATAAGGCTACAAATTACAAACAGGATAGCCAACCGAGGCATAAGGCTTGGTGAATGAATGTTCAATTTAGCCCAAACCTTTCCCTAACCCAAGAATGTGAAGATTTCATAAATTTTGAAAGATGAATAATAATGAAGACAAACACTCAATCCTGTGGCTTTTTTATGGTGCTTGGATTCCTTGATGCTTTGAAAATTTCGGAAGTTGTCTTGACTTCAAGAGGAGAGGATGCACCTGAGCTCAAACTCCTACTTGATTCGATGAGGGAATCTGCACAAATTCAACTCAACACTTGCAAAAGGATGGATTAGATCATGTATGTTTTATCAATAAAAATGTAAAAGAGCATATCATATAACTAAATAATCAATGCTACTTTCAATTCCTAAGAGAAAAATCATAAAAGATTAAATTGAAACTTCAAATAATCGATCTTACGTGCTTATAGAAGCCTTCTAAAGCATGAATGATTATCCAACATAAGCATGAAAAGAAAGAATTTGAAACATTATCACCTCATTCGCCAAGCATTCATCCACATTTAACAAACCATGTAAGCCTCCAAAGCCTTAAAATTTTATTCCACGGTTGCATAAAGCAATAAGCATTACAGAGTTTGGACAGAGTTTCTCTACACAAAAATCCATCCGACTAGAGCTAAAGGAGCCTCTATTTATACAATGAATGAAGAACCCAAAACCCTAAAACCAGAAAGCAGACCTAAAGAAGATGAGTTGGGAATGAGGGGAGGCCTCCACCTAGGCAAGGCGCCCCCATTCCAACCCTAGATGCTGGAAACAAGCCATAGAAGGAGCCACACGTGTGGATGATGCCCTTAGGAGGAAGAGGGGCATGAGGATGAAGAGGGGTGTGAACCATCTGATGAGAGGCGTGGGATAGGTAAGGAGTGTTGTTGCTAGGTCTGGAGGAGCTATTGCTAGTGTAATCTTCAGTCTTTACCTTGATCAAATCATCAAACCAATGAGTGCTCTCCATTTCATCCAATTCGGGAGTTTAGCTGGAGATGACAAATCCGTTAACTGAATATATCTTTATTATCATTAGAGGAAATTTGGGGTCTAAAATGGGCCTTATAAGAAACTGTGCCCTGGATGAGCTGAATTGAGTTGAATTTTTAAACCAATATAATTTCAATATCTTTGGTCAACCATTATGGTTGAGTTGGACACATAATGCTTATGTGTCATATTTTTATTTGACAATAGCTAACTCCATATCAACCTCACCTTGGTTAAGTTCTTGAAAAGATCACCTCGAAATAAGATAAATAAACTTTAACTAATAAATATAGAATATTTTATTTGATCAGTACTTCCAACTCCTCTAAAACATAACCTTTGCATTAATTAAAATTGTAATGGAAGCATTTTGAAATACTAAAAACATTTATTAATCAATTTTTAAAAAGAAAACTAAATAGTATTTAATTTTAAATAGACTTATCTTGAAATACTAAATAAAAGATATTTAGTATTTTTAATATGATTAAATAATATTTAAAAAATAAATATTTTTAATTATTACATCCAAAAATAAATAAAACATTTAAATACTAACAAAATAAAAAATAAAAACTATTTTTAATGTTACTAAAATTATAATAAAATTTGATTTTTTTTTCTCTTACTTACCTACTCATTAAACCACAATTTTTTTTTATATTAATATAAAAAATAATATGAATATACATAGTTTATTGTTTTTTATTTTATGTGATGTAATATTTTTTATATGAATTAATATAAAATTTATATTAAAAAATAGTAGTGATTTTTTTATTTTTTTAATACTATTATAATTATATTATTCAATATAAATGAATATATCTGAGTTTTACATTTATTAAATATATAAAAAGTAGTAGTCTATTCATTTTAAAAAAAATAATATAAAATTCAAAAGTTTCTTATCATTTATTATGTGTGTACAAGAATCTAAATATTTTATTAATATTTTTAACCAATATCTCTTAACTCTACATTAACTCAATATACTTGTCAACTACCATTAATGAGACGATTTAGGTTGACTTTCATTAGATTTTCATTAGATTTAATCTGACATGGCATATTTGTAATGTGATGTGGCTTTTTTTATTATTTTCCTTAGGAGGCCCATTTTAGACCCCAAATTTCCTCTAATGTCACTGAATGTTGACTGAAGCTGAGTTATGATAACTCCAATCACCATAAATGCCCATTGAGATGTCATTTAGCCTTTTATTCCACTGAATGTGGATTAATTTGGAGAGTTTTAATTTTCTCCAAAATAATCATTTTTTCCCCAAAAATGACTTTTTTGAGAAAATGAGCATTGTGTGTCTCATTGATGATTTGAAAGTTGGATCTAACTGGCTGGTTGATCAAGAATGATTTTTGGCTTAAGGTTAGAGACTTCAATCACTAAAAATGGAGTTCGGATGACCAACTTATTACAAACGGGATTTTTCCAATTAATTTATGGAAAAATTAATCAAAAAACTTGGGGAAATAATTAGAAAATTTTAAAAAATTAAAAAATAATTTTTTTACCCGTCCAGGAAAAAAATTTCGAAATTTTTTTAAAGGTCCTATTGACTTAGGACATGACCATGCTCTATTATAACAATGCCTAGTAGGTTTATATACACTTATTTGGGCTCTAATAACCCCCAAGGCCCAAAATTCAAATCGGGCATTCCAACTTTGGAGGAAGCGAGAGAAAACCTCGTCAATTATACTCGGCTATAGGCAAAGCATAATTGTCAAGGGAAAAAGACTCCCTGGAATACCTTAGTTGAGATTCTACTTCTTAGGAGACCGAACCACTCAAAATACCCTACTAACACATTTTATTACAAACCCCGCGGGGCCGTGGTCAAAATTATTCAAATGAAAAACTGGCTAGCCAATATTGGCTAGACATGAAGACAAATCAACTGATACACTGGAATCAAACATTGAACATGTTTGTCAATCGACGACTCCTCAGGTAATCCAACTATGGTACAAAAAAGTTGGTAACACCCCTCAATAGCCTTATTAAGAAAGAGGAGCACGTTTTTAGGTCTAAATTTCTCATTGCTATTAGCTCTTTATGGGAACACCATTTAAAACCTACACATGTCTAGGTCATTGGGACTCTTTTGAATAACTCGTTGGGCACTTCTAAATATCCCATTTGGCCCTTTTTAAATATGTTCGTAATGAATAATCCAAGGCCATCAACCTTACTATAAATATACCCTCCCTTTCAAAGTAGGTCCATGATGGAAAATACATTAGGATATTTTAAAATATGTCCATTAGCCACCTTCAAAATATCCACCCAAAAGAGACTGTCAAACCTCTTCAAAAGAAAAAAGAATAAAACTTCTTGATATGCCTCTCTTCGAACAAAGATATTTTGAAACTCCCAAATGAATATCAATCCAAATCCATATAACACCATTCAACACCCCCCCCTGAACTATCATGCCACCTCAAAAGATTTTTTTTCAGAATTGTTGATGAACTATGGACCCAACTCAAAAGTGGCATGTTTCAAAAGTCCACGATGAACCATTGGGCCTGCTCGAAAGAACATATTTTAAACTCCTTGATGAAATATCATACCAACTTGAAAGAACATTGTTCAAAACTCCCCGGTGAACTATTAAGCCAACTCAAAATAACATCTTTAAAAAATCCTTAATGAATTGTCAAGCCTCTTCAAAAGAATATATTTTGAAACTCCACGATGAAGTTACTATTGAGCCAATTTAAAAGAAAAACTTTTGAAACTCCTTGATAAACCAGCAAGTCTCTTTGAAATACCATCTTTCCAAAGGCCTTGATTAAACATCAAACCTCCAAAGAAAAAAAACAAAGGCTATTAGGCTGAAATGCAAGATGCTCCATCAACCAGGATTCAAACTAAAACCTTAGTATTCCCTCGAAAGGACATCATTCTTAGTTCAAAGAAAAAAAACTCCTCAATAGGCCATCAAGATAAACTCAAACAAGGTACAAAATTTGAAGTCAAAGGCCCTAGGCCTATTAAAGTACTTCATTCTAAGGCATTTAAGGACATAATCCCACTTTGAATATTACACTTGAAAGAAAAACAACAACGGTAGGAATGGCCACTATTTGAAGTTAACACTTTGATTTTGTTAAGATGCTTGAACTTAGATAAAATGCTTGCAACCTCCAAATGGCATGTGGACTTATATAGTTCGAAGGATCATTCCAATGATATCATTCCACATTGGTTGTTGGCCTACAAACACACCAATATGCACAAAGAATTCAAATTGTATCTATCCCATGCCATCCAACTTTAAATGAAACATAATTTCAAATGTATAACATGAGTTTGAACCCAATCATTGAATTCATCAAGTAAATAGTTAAGCCATGCAACACATTAAACATGCTAGTTTAGCCATGCAACACATCAAATAACCATTATTTCCATATGTATTCATTCATAATCAAACTAAAACGTAACAATATAATTATAACAATCATTCAATTCAAGGGTGGAACACCTATCTTTTGAACAAGGTAGTTCAAGGAAATTGGCCCCTACCAAGCAGCTTTCACCACCCCTAAGCAAAGGTATGAGACCACTAGGATGAAGGGAACTAGTTTAGCACACTCAAGTCACTCACCCAACCCATTTTCTCTTAGGATCAATAAAAAAATTTACCCTAAAACTCTCCAAACAACACTCCATCCAACCTAAACATGGAACTCCCTTCACTATAACACAATGAATACCATAGAGGATATTGGGTATGATTTCTTATTAACCCAATCTCTATGGTCCTACACAATCTTCCATCTCTCTCATTTCTTAGGTTCACAACCTTATCTTCCGTATATTACCCTTCTCAAACTCACTTAAATGCTCCAATTATAGTCTTCAACATAGCATGGGAACACCATGAGCGAATGGCAAAAGAGATGAACCAAATGAAGTGAATATAATAAAATAAGCGCATGTGAATGATAAAGTTGAATTGTAGGAAGAGAATGCATGGGAAAAGAGATGGTTTGAATACCTGCGAGGTTTGAATTCTTAAGGATATGGAGTCTCTCACACTCCTCTTGTACTCAACCTCCATGCTTGGAATAACTATGAAAGTTGGACTTCCCCACCATCCACCATTCACATTTAATGACCATTCACATTTAATGATTGATGGTTGGGATATTAATAAGGAATGTGGTGAAAATATGAAGGTTAGGAGACTTAGGAAACTTAGGATGCCTAGGATTATTTCACAACCCCTTGGAAGTTGGATCCCCTTTCCTCTTCCAGTCTACTAGATTCATAGCTCCTCTTGTTCCTTTTACATCTAGCCCAGGACCTTTTATATATTAACTTTTGTAATAATATTTACATAGCTTGACAATACCATGGAAAATCTACCTCATGATATATTGAAAGCATATTTACTAAAACTACACGCTTAGGAATTCCCTAATATGTTCTTAGTTTTGTGCTCCCCGCTAGGAATTTGTACAAGCATATCAACATCATTAACACATGGGGTCATTTATATAACTTGTATCCTTAGTTTTGAGCTCCACACTAGGAATTTGTACAAACATATTGACATCATTAACACATAGGGTCATTTATATAATTTGATTCTCATCATATCTACTTATTTACAACTAGGTCCAAATCATCCAAAGGATCAAAACTAAATACTTATACATTTTCAATTGAAGTAACACCATCCTTAGTGTTCTCTTCTTTCCATAATACTCCATATATGTGCATTCTTTGACTACACATGCAACTCTATCCTCTACAGTGCAACTTTGCATAGTTGTTGGCTATTATCAACAACAATAAATATTTAAACAAATAAAGCTTACATGATGATCCAAGTAGGTTAATTAGCTATTATGAAAGGAATCCTAAGACTTTTAGCATTAAGTTATTTTAATAATTTAAAAAAAAACATAATAATTTAAATAGAGTAATTTGAAAAATGCCATAACTTAAAATAAAAGAATAATTAATTTATTATATATTAATCTACACATCAATTTTATGTATGAGGCCCATTTTGTTTTTGGGACAAGGGACTCTTTGATGTATCTGTTAAAATCTATAGAGGTGTACATACCCTACCCATCCTGATTTGAACCTATGACCTCTTAGATGAAACACATTTCTTAACCATTAGGCTCACTTAGGCTATAAACAATAATAGACTCTATCTTGCATTAGATAGATTTAACAAGAGAGACGCCTCTGCTATCTTAAGAATCTAAGCATTATGTCATAACAGAATTGAAGGGTAGGCATCTCCTTGATGTGAAGTCTCGACCCAAGCTGACCTATGAATTATTAATATATGTGGCTTGTGGGTTGTTGCATATACCCTTGGGAGATTGCTAATTTCCCATGGTTAAAATGGAAAAAAAAAAAAGAATTGAAACAACCAATTCTTTGAGGTTCAAGTTATAGCTACACTATTATAAATTTTGGAAAAGGCAGTGATTCAAAAAGGTAGAGACTGTTGTATGTGTTCCTTTTGTTTCCTCTTCAAAAAACGTTTTGGCTAAGGGTTGCTATGGTGTTGGTGTTGAGCGTTGCATGTGTTGGTTACAACTGTGCCTTTTGTTGTGTGGGTTAGCAGGGTAGTAAAGCATATGTTGGAGAGAACCGAAAGTTTGAGGAGGTGATTGCAGGGATTAAAGAAGCTAAATATTTGAGTTACATGCCAATAGACAATCTGTTGGGATCTCTTCTATCCCATGTGTTAGCACCATGTCTGGGCTAAATGATTAGAAAGGGGGTCAGATCAGAGTAAATGTAAGGTGACATCGAAAAATCCATGTCTTATGACGTAGAGGTGTGCACAAAGGGTTTGAATTTGTTTAGAAGGATTATTCCTAAGCCTAAACTATCAAAATGGTAAAAAATCCTTAAGTGCAACCTTGGAAATAAGCCTTGTATGAAAAATCTACTTCTGTGGTAAGTCTCGATGAGAATAGACGGAGCAGATATGCCATGGAGGAGATCGACGACCATAAACCAGCTCACAAGGGTAAGCATGCACAAGAAAATAAGATTTAGAAATCAGCGGAATTGGGTCGAGATAACAGTTTTCAACGGTGGAGATCTGAACCGCAAAAGATCAAACACTCTAGAAGAATCCTGCAAGAGAAAGGTGCGAGGAAGATAACATATCCTCCAAAATAAGATGAACTCCGTATTTGATCTCATATCAATGGCCAGGCATGAACCCGCAAATAAATCAACGTCCTGGGAAAAGGAGGAAGGAAAAATGCGAAAGCAAAAAGGCAGAAGTCTAGATGTGATAATTGACAAACCCGCACCCTGCAATTCACAATTTTGTGGAAGGGAGTTTGTGGAAGGAAAAAGGCAGAAGCTAAACTTCGAGAAAATTTGGATCCGCGACCCGAAACCCGCAATTTTGCGGAAGGAAAAAGGCGAAGGTTGAATTGCGGAGGTTTGAAGGTGAAAGTGGGAAAACCCATAATCCATAATCCACAAAATTGCGGAAAGGACTTGTGGAGCAAATCTTGCGGAACCCAATCCAGTTGCATAGTTACAGTCGATCCCAGCAGACATCTCAGGATTATCATCACCAATGTTGATCACTTACCAGTTTACTTTTCCATGACATATGCCTACAAATTTCTGGAAGTTACACTTTTGCTGAGTCAGTAGAAGGCCATTCGAAGAGGCTCTAAACAATTGTTTTCATCAAGCGAACCCAAGACCCCAAATGTCAAGGTTTTCTATTTTGGTCAGACACGCGCATCCCAACGTGCTTTCTCGATTTGTTTTATGATCATGGTGAATCCACCACCTAAGAGTTTGTTAGGATTTTGTACGTTCGGGTTTGATTCCCGTGATGTAACTAATTTTGGTTCTTAGTTTTGAGATTCGTCTTGGGAGCAAATCGGACTATAAATATAACCTCAATAGAGGAGATGAGGGTTTGAAATTCATTTCGGAAGCCTCTGTGATTGGTTTTGTATCCCTGATCTTTTCTTGGAAGCATTTAATGTAGAAGTATGTTCTGAGTGTTTGAGATTCATCACATTGTTCAATGTTCAGTCTGTGTTTTCATGTATGCTCCATTTCCATGTATGTGTGAAGTTTTGCTAATACATTTCTAGTTGTATGCAAGGAATTTGTTCTCTGTTAAGCGCTCCTTTCATCATAAATCATATTTGTTATGTGTTTATGATGAATATCATGGAATTAAACCTCTTCTAGGTGCTCCATTTAAGCTGTCATCCTTTATTGTTGCTTCACGGTTAAAGGTGTTTCAGGAGATTCATCCACAGATAGGTTCCTCTTGTTTCACTAGGATTCTTCTCTTTTCCCCCTACCATCTCTTAAAGTTATTTGACTTAATGTTAATGCTCATGTTGCCTCATATTGCGAAGGATAACCACCTATCATTACTGATGTAATCCCTTGAATGTTTCTGGCTTCGAATCCTTTTCCCAATGGTATTTTTTGTTTGTTTGTCTTATACCCTTTGAAATACAAATAATTTGTTCTCATGAAAAAACTAGCCTTCTGAATTCTTGCCACGAGACATATGTGTATGTGAATGGTCCTGGTGACCCTGAGAGAGCCCTCTCTAGCTGTATAGGCTAGAATACAGCCTAAAGGTTGGTTTGAAATGGTTACCCCAGTGATTTCCTACTCACAACCATAGGAAAATTACCAGGTGTTAACATCTTAGCGTCGTTGTCGGGGACTAATTTCTATTATCTCCTCGGAAGAACGACATTGTCCTAGTTCTACGACCTGGTTGAGAAGCCGGTCAAAGACACATATTGGTTGTATATGCTCTGGCGACTCCACTCAAAGCTTTAGGAAGGTGACTCCACTGGGAATATTGCTGGACAGAAGGACCAATACGAGGAGCAATCCTGATGCTGAACCTTTCCAAGAGATTTTTTATCCAGAAAGGCTAATTCAGAAGGCCAAGAAGCTGCAAAGGTCAGTTATAGCTCAATTAAACAATATAATTTATTTACCTGTTGAAGGTGTTGTCTCTATTAAGGATATATCTAAAACATTGTGAGGAAGATTTGGAGCTAGTTTTCCCAAGGACTAAGTCTGACTCCAACCTATTTGAAGTAGTTTTAGTCCCCTCTGCATTCAAATTATCATGTACTTTTTGCTCACCTGAGATCTCAAAGTATCTACGTAGGGATATTCAACCCTTGTTGGACCGAGAGTGCCCCATATTTTCCTCTGAATTAACCTCATTAAACTCCACTGCCACATAGCAATCTTCCACCATACCCTTATTTCCCACAAATGCAAAGCTTAAGCAGCCTTCATCATCCATTTTCACAGCCCCCCACAGCTTTGCAGTTTCTCACAACACAGTGATTTCGTCTATCATGCCAACTTCAATTCCTCTTGGAAACCCTACTTTAATCCCGAGAATGGATAACAAGTTTGCCCCTATACTTCTCCATGCTGCTCTTCATGACCTTCCCCATGGATATTCCCAAAGACTCAAACAATTTAATGGGGAGAGGGGGTAATCAGTTGAGGATCACTTGGGATGGTTTTCAGACTGGGTAGATTTGGAGGAAGTAGGCCATGATGATGTTAAAGTCATACTATTTTCCCAAAGTCTTGCCGGAGAAGCAAGAAAATGGTTAAAAAATATTTCGGACAATCCCATTCTGAACTATCAAGATTTTGAATATTCTTTCAAGGACAAATGGGAAGACAAGGAAAAACCCAAGCAATATTTCCCCCAATACCATTACACGAGGAGGAGGGAGAGTGAATCTATCCAAGAGTTTTCTGACATATTTATGAAGACATATAATTCCATCCTGACCTAGTTCAAACCTCCCCCTGGTTCTACCCAACTCCAATATGTTGAAGCCTTTGATAGTGAATTTATCTTGTTACTGAGTGAAAGAATATCAACCTCCCTAGCTGATATGATGAAAGATGCCATAGGGGTAGAGGTAAACCTGATTTCTACTAGAAAGAATAAGAGGGACGAGGGATAATGGAGGAGAGAAGAGGGAGATAGAAGGAAGGATAAAGAGACAGAACAACCTTCTTCCTCTAAATCACAAGAAGCAAGGATGGACACGATGATGCAAGTCATGGAAATATTGATGGAGATACTCATTGTGAACAATAGAACACCTCCCGAGGAGAATCAAGAGAAACAGAATAGAAACCAAAATGTTACAAGGCCTCAAGACCTAAAAAATAGGCAGAGAGATAAGAGAAACCCTCCTGATCATCCTATCAGGCCCCCGTTTCAGGAAAATTACATGGAACAGGATTACGGAAATGAAGCTGAGAATGAAATTCATCAACTAGACATTGACTCATCCTCTGCCTTTTTTACCAAAGAAGTGCATGATAATTCTTATCATGAAGCAAAGGAGCTTCCTACTGAGGAAACATATGAGTTCAAGAAGGGGTATCAACTTGCTGTCATGGATCTGTAGAGGTAGATTGGTCTAAGGAACAGATATGTTCCCGTTATGAGGAATAAAGATGCAACAAATAAAGCCTCTACAAGCAAGCCTAAGAATGATCCACCCCCTAAGGATACCTCCAAGAATGTAGCAGATACCAAAGGGAAAGAAAAGAACGAGGATAATCCAAGGAACTCATATCAGGGACAAACCTCTTTCAATTTAGAGGCCATAATTGCAAAAATCAAAATCTATATCCCTCTAATCGAATTGTTAAAAAATTCTGAGTATAAGTCCCAAATCACAAGTTACAGGAGAAATCTCTGCCATATCAGATGCCCTAAATATTCAATATGATGGTCCCACCATCCTATTTGGACCCCATGTAGATGAGTCTGTTGACGAAGATGTCCCTCCCTTCTACGCTAATCTAATAATTCATGATGCCATCCTACACAATTCCATGCTTGATTCAAGAGCTTCACACAATTTGATGCCCACGAAGATCATGGATAAATTGGGATTGGATGTGACCAGGCCTTATAAATACCTTTTCTCTTTCGAATTCAGTAAAGTTAAGTTCCTAGGATTGATCAAATATTTGGTCATCTCGTTGGATTAGATTCCTGCCAAAAGCCTTGTCATGGACGTAGTGGTGGCTGACATTCCTCCAAAGTTTGAAATGTTACTGTCAAGATCTTGGGCAGCCAAAATCAAGGGTGCACTTCAAATGGATATGTGATATGCCACCATCCCTATTTTTGGGGTACAGAGGAAGCTTTATAGAGATAAAAAGCTGGCATACATGGTGAGTAGTGCTGAAAGGCCAAATAACCACCCCATCTATTCGTTAGACACTGAGATAGGATAATCCATTTTCTTTATAAAGGGAGGCAAAGACAATTTTAGTTCACAAAACACTTATTTTGTCCCCACTCAGCAAGAAATGGAAGGATTGTGGAATGTGAACTTTGATGGGGCAACATGCAAAGAAGGGGAAAGAGCTGGAGTTTGGGTGAAACCCCCAGGAGGAAGTGCTTTAAATTATTCTTATAAGTTTGCCTTCGATTGCACAAATAATGAGGCGGAATATGAGGCTATGATGTTAGAAAGTCATATCCTAAAATATTTTCAAGTCAGGAGGGTGGTGATACATGGGAACTCTGAGTTGGTGATTAAGCAAATGCAAGGCGAGTATTAGGCCAAACATCCAAGGATGAGAAGCTACATAAATGATGGCCTATATTTGATAGGATGTTTTGAAGAATGCAAGTTTAATTTGATTCCCAGATTACAGAATGGTATAGTTGATTCTTTGGCCACTTCTGCTGCTATTTTCAAAGTTCCCATGTACCCCAACAGTAAATATGAGATTGAATTTAAGAAAAGTCCCTCTATCCCACATAATGTTAAGAATTGGCAGGTATTTCAGGATGATAAACAAATCCAGAGTTTCCTTAATCTCACTAGGGAGTTTGATGGCTTGATCATTGATGAAGATAACATGCTCCTCGAAGGGTCTACTCTCACCCAGGAATTCTTACAAAGTCAAATTGATGTTCTCAAAGAAAAGCCATAGGACGATATTGTTGCCCTTGTTGAGGGTGTTGTTGGAAATGAAATTGAGGAAGCTGTTGAGCTATAATTGCAAGGGGTTGATGGAAAAAAAGAATATTTAAACAATCTCCGTGGCAAAGAAATCCTACATCTTAAAGGTAACTCTATCCCCATGGGTTTACTTTCTTTAGAAAAAATATTTGACCCAAATGATGTTGCTAAGGAGCCCCAACTTGTCCCAAGTTGTGAGGATGTGGAAGAGGTGAATATTGGAACTAAAGCTCATCCTAAAATCATCAATCTCTCAAGAAAACTCTCACCGGAGGCCAAACATAAATACATCTCACTGATGGAGGAATACCCAGATGTCTTCGCTTGGAGCTATAGTGATCTTAAGGCTTATGATACAAGTATAATTCAACACACTATACCAATACAAAAGGATGAGATGCCTTTAAAGCAAAAACTAATAAGAATTAACTTCAAACTACTACCCCTGATTGAAAAAGAAATAAAGAAGTTGTTCAAGTAAAAAAATCATTGTGGCTCTTAGATTCTCAATGTGGGTGACCAACTTAGTTCTAGTGAAGAAGAAGAATGGAAAAATAAGGCTGTGCATTGACTTCATAAATCTAAACATAGTTTATTTAAAGGACCATTATCCTCTTCCTAATATGGACCACATTCTACAGAGGGTATTGGGCTCTCAAAGAATCTCCACCATGGACGACTTCTCAGGATACAATCAGATCATGATGCACCTAGAAGACGAGGAGAATACTGCTTTCACCACACCCTAGAGTACCTTTATGTATGCGAAAATTCCATTCGGACTCATGAATGCAGGGGAAACCTTCTAGAGGGCCATGGACATATAATTTGTTGATGAGAAGGACAAGATTTTGGTTATTTATTTATATGACATCATTGTCTTTTCAAAGACCGGTGAGGAACACATCGCACACCTACTCAAAGTGTTCAGAAAATGTCAAATGTTCAGCATCTCTTTGAATCCGAAGAATTCCCACTTTACTATGAAAGAGGGTGAAGCAGATTGGGCACATAATTTCCCAGGAAAGCATCAAAATCGACCCAAAAAGAGTTGAATCCATACAGAAAATTGAGCTCCCTAGGAACAAGGTTGAGGTTCAATATTTCCTTGGAAAGGTGGGTTTTATGAGGAGGTTTATTTCTGCTTTTCCTAAGATTGTGAGGTGGATAACTAGTATGCTGAGGAAGGATAATGAGATCAAGTGGACACCTGAAGCAAAGTAGTATTTTGAGGACATAAAGAAAGCTATTTCAAAATCACCTGTACTGGTAATCCTTGATTTCTCCAAATATTTCCTCATATTCTCATTTTCTTCAGAGCACAAAGTGGCAGGGGTATTTTTACAAATGAATGATGAGGGGAATGAACAACCCATTTCCTTCTACAGCAAAACATTGATAGATTCCCCACTGAAATACAAAATTTTGGAAAAGTTGGCGTATGCTCTGGTACAGGCCTTGAAGGAGTTACAGGTTTACATCATGCATTCTCACATCATTGCTCATGTTCCCACCAGTGCAGTGAAGGATATCCTAACCCAACCAGATCCTGAGGGTAGAAGGGGAAAATGGACAACAGTCTTACTTGAGTATTACTTGGAGATTAATCCCACAAAGCTGATTAAAGGCCAAGGACTAGCAAAACTCATGGCACATTCAAACTGTGATTTGCTCAGCCTGCACATGGTTGTCAAATTATCAACAAAAGAGAAAAATACCAAGGAACGACCAGAGCTACAAGTGGATGAATATTTCCAATCATCCCCATGTTACACTGACAACATCTTCGTGTTGCAGCATCTGCAAGCTCCACACGATATGGACAGAAAAAGGGCCATATTCCTCAAGCAAAAAGCAGCTAAGTTTTGCATCTTAAATGGGAAACTGTAATGGAAGTATCCAGGAGGGGTTCTGTTGAACTGTGTTAATGAACATGAGGCAAAGAAGCTCATTGAGGAATTTCATGCAGGGAAATGTGAAGGTCATCATTACTGGAATACCACTATGAATAAAATTCCGAGAGCAGGATTTTATTGGCCCACTATCTTTTCGGATACCCACAAGGAGATTGTTGCCTACCATAAGTGTCAAATATTTGAAGGGAGGACGAAGCTTTTTCCATTGCTTCTGAATCCAATACATGTTGAGGCCCCTTTCCAACAATGGGGATTGGATTTCATTGGATAAATAAACCCATCTTCCTCAGGGCAGCACAAGTGGATTCTCACTGCCATTGATTATTTCACCATATGGATTGAATCCATCCCAAATAGATAGGCCACTAAGACAGTAATTATTTAGTTTTTGGAGGAGAACATATTGTTAAGGTTTGGGGTTCCTAGAAAGTTGATCACTGACAATGTTGTTGCATTCAAATCAAAAAAAATGGTTGAGTTTTGTTTCAAATATCACATTCAATTGGGGCATTCCACAACCTATTACCCACAGGGAAATGGGTTGGCAAATAAGAATCTGATGAGGATCATAAAAAAGATGTTGCAAGACAACAAGAAGGCTTGCACCACAAAATTGACTCATGCTTTGTGGGATGACATAATCAGTGTAAAGAAATCCATTGGCACGTCACCATTCCAGCTAGTTTATGGTTCTGAGGTGATTATTCCTAGTTCCTTGAGTTTTCCAGTGATGAGGTTGTTATAGGAGGAAGAGGCCGAATCCCACCCAACTCAAAGAAGGATGTATTAGTTGGTTGAACTGTAGCAACAAAGATAGAAAATTTTTGACAGAACTCAGGATTTTTAGGATAAAATGAAAGACATCTTTAACAAGAGGACAAAGCCTGAATATTTCCAAATGGGGGATGTAGTTTTGCAGTGGGATGCACCCCATGAAGAGAAGGGAAAGCATGGAAAATTTGATCACCCGTGGAAGGGACCTTGCAAAATTGTAGCATTCAGAGGGAAGAATGCCTACATACTGTAGGAGATGGAGGGTGGTATTGTGTCACGAGCTCCTGTAAATGGGAGGCTCCTCAAGCACTATTTTATTTGAAGTAAGTTCAATCTTCCATATCATTGTATTTACCATTTTATTTTAACTTTGCATGTGTGGATAGATCTCTGGCAGACTTAAACCCAATGTGAAGGCAGTTAGGTCTCCAAGAAGAGCTATCATTTGGTCTTCTTTTTTAAAAGTTGGAGTTAAAGAACTGGAATAGATTTTGAGACAGTGGGCCTTTGGAATAAAGCCAAGGTGTGCAGTTGACTGGGGTTTTTCAAGCACAGCCACAGCCCAATGGATCAGACACTTGGTCTATTGTTCTTTGCTACCTCACAAGGAGGATAGAATCCCCAATTGGAGCCAGCTGTTAGCACCATGTCTGGGATAAATGGTCAGAAAGGGGGTCAGATCAGAGTAAATGTAAGGTGAGGTATAAAATATGTGTCTTGTGACCTAGAGGTGTACAGAAACGGTTTGAAGTTGTTTATAAATCTTCTTCCTAAGCCTAAAGTATCAAAATGGTAAAACAATCCTTAGGCACGACCTTGGAAATAAACCTTGTATAAAAAATACACTTCAGTGGTAAGTATCGGCGAGAATAGATGGAGCATATCTTCCATGGAGGAGATCGACGACCATAAACCAGCCCGCAAGGGTAAGCATACACGAGAAATTAAAATTTAGAAATCAACGGAATTGGGTCGAGCTAACAATTTTCAATGGTGGAGATATGAGCCACAAAAGATCAAATACTCTAGAAGAATCCCGTAAGAGAAAGGTGCAAGGAAGATAACGGATCCACCAAAATAAGATGAAATATGTGTTTTACCTCAGTTCAACGGCTAGGGATGAACCCGCAAATAAATCAACAGCCCGAAAAAAGGCGAAATCAAAATGGCCGAAGTTCATATGTGAGAATTGACAAACCCGCACCTCGCAATCCACAATTTTGTGGAAGGGAGTTTGCGAAAGGAAAAAAGCGGAAGCGAAAAGGAGAAAGTTGAACTTCGAGAAAAGTCAGATCCGCGACCCGAAACCTACAATTTTGCAAAAGGAAAAAAGCGGAGGTTGAATTACGGAGGTTTGAAGGTGAAAGTGGGAAACCCCTCAATCCGCAAAATTGCAGAAAGGTCTTGTGGAGAGAATCTTACAGAAAGAATCTTTTGGAACCCAATCCAGTTCCACAGTTACATTCAATCCCAGCAGACAGTTCGGGATTATCATCAGCAGTGTTGATCACTTACCAGTTTACTTGTCCATGATGTATGCCTAAAAATTTCTGGAATTTTCACTTCTGCCGAGTCAATAGAAGGTCGTTCAAAGAGGCTCTTAACAATTGTTTTCATTAAGCGAGATCTGAACAGTTTTTTTGGTCAGTCACACGCATCCCAACGTGATTTCTCGATTTGTTTTATGATCATGGTGAATCCACCACCTAATATTTTGTTAGGACTTTGTACGTTTGGGTTTGATTCTTGTGATGTAACTAATTTTGGTGCTCTGTTTCGAGATCAGTCTCGGGAGCAAATTGGACTATAAATATAAAATCAACAGAGGAGACGAGGGTTCGACATTCATTTCGGAAGCCTCTATGCTTGGTTTTGTAGCCCTGAGATTTTCTTGGAGTCATTTACTATAGAAGTATGTTCTGAGTGTCTGAGATTCATCACAATGTTCAATGTTCAATCTGTGTTTTCGTGTATGCTCCATTTCCATGTATGTGTGAAGTTTTGCTAATACCTTTCTAGTTGTATGCAAGGAATTCGTTCTCTGTTAAGCGCTCCTTTCATCAGAAGTCATATTTGTTATGTGTTTATGATGAATGTCATGGAATTCAACCTCTGTTAGGTGCTCCATTTCAGTTATCAGCCTTGATTGTTGCTTCCGCTAAAGGTGGTTTGGGAGATTCATCCACAGATAGGTGCCTCTTGTTTCACTGGTCTTCTTCTCTTTCCCCCCTGCCATCTCTTAAAGTTATTTGAAAGAATGTTAATGTTGATGTTGCCTCAAATTGTGAAGGATAATCACCTATCATTATTGTTGTAATCCCTTGAATGTTTCAGGTTTCGAATCCATTACCCAATGGTGTTATCTGTTTTTCTATCTTATACCCTTTGAAATACAAACAATCTATTCTCATCAGAAAACTAGCCTTCTGAATGCTTGTCGTGAGACATATGTGTATGTGAATGTTCCTGGTGACCCTGAGAGAGCCCTCCCTAGCTGTATAGGGTAGAATATAGCCTAAAGGTTGGTTTGAAATGGTTACCCCAATGATTTCCTACTCACAACCATAGGAAAATTACTGGGTGTTAACACCATGAATCTAGAATAAATAGGAATGATTATTCTTATGTCAAAAATACATTCAAGACTTATGTTTCTATTTCAAAATACAAATGAAGAGGTGGATCAAGGTTAAGAGGCAGAGGAAGGAGTCGAAGAAACATTGAAGAAGAATCTAACCAAGAAAGGGGGAAAGATGAAAGATGCTCACAGAAAACATAGAGGCGTGATAAATCCAAAATCAAATATTATTATTCCAATAAACTAGGTCATTATGCTAGTGAATGTTGGAAGAAACATATTGGCTTAGGAAAACTTAAAGCTAACTATTCAAATACCTCTGAAAAAAATGAAAAAAAAAATTCCTTGCCTCTCTTACCGCCCATGAAACCTTAAATGATGTATGGTTTTTAGATAGTGGTTGCAGTAATCACATGAATATCAATAGAGATTTGATTTCAAATTTGGATGATCAGTGAAAACAAAAGTTAAATTAGGCATAGAATTTGTTGTAGATGTAAAAAGTAGAAGAGTGGTCAATATTATGACCAAACAAGACCAAGAAAACCAAATACTAGACGTGTTCTATCCTATGGGATTGAAACACAAGCTAATTAGTGTTGGCCAACTCCCTTAGAAAGGGTACACTGTAATATTTAAGGGAGAAGAGTGTTTTATTTATGATAAGACACCTAACAAGAATTTTATTGTTAAAATTTAGATGAACAAGAACACAATGTAGAGTGTTTTATTTATGATAAGCCACCTAACAAGAATTTGATTGTTAAAATCTAGATGACCAAGAACATAATGTAACCTCTTTTCATGACTTCCGGCAAACATTATACTTTATTTTTCCCAAAGGAAACCTATATGGATGATTTCTCATTATGGAATTCCAAATACGGTCATCTTCATTTCTCTAGTTTGAAGTTGTTGCAGAAGAAAAATGTGGTTAAAGGTTTACCTTTCATCTATGAACCAACTGGTACATGTCAATGCCGCATTCTTGCAAAGCGACATAGGGACAGTTTCCCTAAAGGTGAATCCTATAGAGCTAATGATTACTTAGAATTGGTTCACACATACTTGTGTGGACCAATGTAGACTCGGTCGCTTATAGCAATTTATTATTTGTTGACTTTCATAGATGATTATAGTAGGAAGACCTGGGTATACTTCATTGAAAATAAATCATAAGCATTCGCCGAGTTCAAAGAATTCATAACTCTAGTTGAAAATAGAGTTGTTACAAATTAAAGTGTTGAGATTAGATGGAGGAGGACCAATATAATTCAAATAGGTTTAATGATGTTTGCAAGAATCAGGGTATCAAACAACTACTCATGGCTAAATATACACCACAACAAAATGGTGTAGCCGAGAGGATAAATAGAACTATTGTGAACAGTGCAAGGAGCATGTTGAAAGGGAAGCACTTGTCAAATGCATTTTTGGGAGAAGTAATAGCTTGAATTATCTATTTCCTGAACATATCCCCCAAAAAGAGTGTAAAGAATGAAGTGCCACAAGAAGCATGGTCAGGTATGAGTTGGAGTGTTGCACACTTTAGACTCTTTGGTTGTGTGGCATATGCTCATGTTCCAACAGAATTAAGAAATAAATTGGATTAAAGATGTGAGAAATGTATCTTTGTTAGATTCAATGAATATTCCAAGGCCTACAAACTATACAATCCAATCAACAATAAAGTAATCATCAACAGAGATGTATAGTTTAAAGAAGAAGAGGCATGCGATACAAGTATGAATAAGTACACAACCATTGGAGCAGCTCCATACACTGAAGATGTCGCAATAGATAAGTAGGATGAACAAAGTGAACAACAAGGTTCACCAATGCGATCACTAGTTAGAGATACTCCACCAAGAACTCCAAGAAATTATGTCCATAGAGAGGCATTAATATATACACATATCTCTACTTCTAGTCCTCCATCAAGTAATGATTCTGATTCTGATTCAACTATTACAAAAATTAGGAGGATTCGATACATTTATGAAGAGTTAGATGTGTATTCAAATTATGCATTAATTACTTCCCAGCCAACATTTTTTGAAGAATCAATCAAACATGAACAATGGGCTAAGGCGATGGATGAAGAAATGGATTCCATTGAGAGAAATAACACATGGGATCTAATAAACTTACCCAAAAACAAAGAATATATTGGGGTAAAATGGGTATATAAAACCAAACTGAATCAGAAAGGTGAAGTGGACAGATACAAAGCAAGACCAATAGCAAAAGGATACTCAAAGTAACATGGAATTGATTTTGGAGAAATTTCCACCAGTTGCTAGATTAGACATAGTACGAACAATTTTGGCATTGGTTTCCTAAAATAGATGGAAGGTGTATCAAATGGATGAATTTTTTTCTTTTTTAAATGGCATATTGGAAGAAGAATTTAATGTGGAGTATCCACTTAGATATCAGGTAAAAGTGCTATCATTATTCAATAATCCTCCCTTGTCCAGCTTAGTCATTTTG
Organism: Pseudotsuga menziesii; assembly: GCA_001517045.1. Taxonomy (NCBI): domain Eukaryota; kingdom Viridiplantae; phylum Streptophyta; class Pinopsida; order Pinales; family Pinaceae; genus Pseudotsuga; species Pseudotsuga menziesii. Next base: position 167,705 of record LPNX010974460.1, read on the forward strand.
TCAGTTTCCTAGTTTAGGATGATGTCATCACTTTACGAATGCTATACAGATGTTATCTAAGGCCCACTAGCCACTTGATACACCCTCATGCATGAGTTTAGGATCTATGGAGACCAATCCCTATATTTAGGAGCCCACTAAATGTTATGGGAGTCTCACCTTCAATTCACCTTCACCTAAGTGGATTCAAGCTCCGACGACCAATTTCAGTTTGCCAAGTCTCCTAATGCACCAATTTTGCATGAGATTTGCATGATTTAAGGATAAAGGCGTCCATGCTCACCTACCAGACTCAATTAACTTATTGTTAATTGATTTAGTTGTTCAGAGTTGCACTAGTGATGTCTACAGTGGTGATTTTTCCTATGTTAGTCATGTCTACAGTCAAGTATTTGTATCCTACTTAGGTAATTCGAATTTCCTCTATGTTTATCAAATTTTACACTACAATTCATCTTTCTTCTGAATTCTTTCACTGTAAGGTATTCTCTAGCCTGATGATCTTCTGTAGTTCATAATTTCACAAAAAGGTCATGATTATAAAGTAAACATGTTAAAGAAAGATCTTTATGGGCTCAAATCAGCTCTAAGAGTGTGGTGCAAAAGAATACATTCTTATTTAATTAGAGATGGTTTCAATGGAAGAAGCAATTAACCTGCGCTTTACACAAAGGTAAATCAACTTGGTAAAATTTAATTGTTTGTTTATATGTTGATGATATGAATATCACAAGAGAACTATTAGTACATAAGTTCAAATAAAATATGAAAAGGGAATTTGAGATGAAATATTTGGGCTGAATGAATTTTTTCCTTAGCATAAAGGTAAAGCTGTCAGATTCTAGAATTTTTATATGTAAAAAATGAATCTGATTTATTGAAAATATTTAGAATGATAAACTGCAAGGAAGCCCCCACACTTATGACAACAAGAACAAAACTCAACAAAGAAGATAAAGTTCGAAGTGTGGATTCTACATTAGTCAAGAGATTAGTAGGCGGTCTCATGTATCTCACAGCCACTAGACCAGGAATTATGTTTATAGTTAGCTTGATTTATAGGTTTGTGGAAACACCTAAATAAATACATTGGCAAGTTGGGAAAATGATTTTGAGATATATTTATGAAGCAACTAGATATGGTATTTTATACTCAATGACTGAAACTAGTTCTTTGATTGACTATACTAACAGTGACTTTGTAGGAAGTTTATATGATAGAAAGAGTAATCCAGGGTATGTGTTTCATCTTGGTTCGGGGGTAATTTCATGGGCATCTAGGAAGTATCCCATTATGACACGTCCATTAATAGAGTCCAAGTATGTAGCAACAACATCAACAAGTTGTCAAGCATTATAATTGCGTAGAGTTTTCAATGATCTTCAACAAAGACAAGAAGGACCAAGTCCAAATTATTGTGACAACAACTTAGCCATAGAACTATCCAAGAATCATGTTTTCAATAGAAAAGAAAGCACATATATACTAGATATCGTTTTGTTAGAGATCTAATAAATAATGGTGAAATATATTTAGAAACTTGTAATTCAAAAGACCAATTGGATGACATATTCACAAAGCCAATGGAAATTTTGAATTTCATAGACGAAATTTAGGAGTCATAGATATTGAAGCATTGAACGGTCGTAATTAAAGGGGAGTGTTGGAATAAGCAATTTACTCTCGCACTGTACATGGTCGACTTAGTAAATTTTGATAGTTTTTTCTTTCTAATTATAACATTTTCTTGGCAGATCTTCTTAAACACAATACTATGTATTTCTTCTCGTAATTGAATAATGTGATGGGTGGAGTTTTGAGTGTGTATAATAATTTGCAATTTGGTGTGGCTATTACAACAAGCTGATAATAAATTCTCATGAATTCCTATGGCATTAAATTTTACACTTGATTTTCATTTAAAATTTCCATATTGTTAGTGTTGGTTCTAATACCGATTACAACCAGTTTTCAATTTGATTCATATAGTTAAACACATTCACATAAGACAATGGCACACAAAAACATCAACTCGTTACACATAAACTACCCTCGAAGATTCTCTCTTGGAGCAAAACTAACAAACAGTGAGCTTTCACTCATCTATTAATCAAATACTCTAAAACATGTGTTTACAACCGTGACTTGCTAAACCACAAATCACACTTCATTGCATCACTCTATGAACTAATTCATTGCCATTGCATCTTATTTATAGATGCAATACAACCAACTACTCATTATTAACGATCAGTAATTTCCTAACCATTTTTAGTTATTTTGTTACAGTTGACTTAATTGGGTCAACCTTGGTTGATTTCTCACTGAAATTTGGTCATTTCATTGACTTCATGTCAATCAATCGTTTCCCTTGGACCAAATAACTATTCCATTCAGTCGGTCGACCAAAATCCCACCATCTGTCGCCTCCAAATCCAATTGACTTATATTGGTCAACTTTTGAATTTACTAGTCAATTTACATGCAAAGAATATATCATTCCCAACATTCTCTCACTTGTTGTCTTAATTGTATAAATAGGACATTCAAAACTTCATCTCACTTCATCAGAGATGACAATCCCGTCGTTTCTCTCACAAGGAAAACTTCTTTGTGCTCATCGACATAGTCAATGAGTTTACAACATTCTTCACCGTGTCTACCTTTTTCGTTAACACTTTCTAGTTCTCCACCATCTCCCTCACAAGATGATATTGAGCATCAACGTGTTTCCACTTTGAATGATATGTTGGATCCTTTTCTAGGAAGACTACACTCTCGCTGTCAAAATACAACATAACATTATGTTTTCCAAACCCAACAACTGAACACAATCTTTGCGACCAAACAACTTCCTAACATGCATGAGTAGCTGCCATGTAGTCATCCTCATTAACCGACAATGCAACGATCAATTTCCCTCTACTCATCCAATTGACTACTTTTCCAAATATCTTGAACACATATCCATTAATCGACCGTATGCGATCAATGTCTCTAGCCTCATCAGAATCAACAAAAACATGTACATTGTTTTCCTTGATTTCCTCAGGATATCCTCCATCATAGATTGCATAATCCATCATCCACACAGATACATGAATATTCTCTTAACTATAGTCTAGTGCTCTTTTCCAGGCATCGACATGTACCTGCTCAATACTCCCACTACATGGAAAATATCGAGTTATGTACAAACCATACATACATTAGACTACTACAACACTAATATAGGGAACACATGACTTTGGCTCTTTTTTTCTTGTGTTGTAGGACATTGTTCAACAAATATCTTGACTCTCACAAGAATAAGTACCTTGATCGGTCAACTCTCCTACATGTTGAAATGTTTTAGGACTATCTCAAAATATTTTCTTAGAATTAACTAAACTCTCCTACTTGCGCAATATCTCTATATTTCCATTCCAAGAATGAAATTTTCTACTCGGATGTCCTTCATGTCAAACTTGGAGGATAACTGTAATTTCACCTCCTTTATTAGATCTATGTTATTCCCAACCAAGAACATGTCGTCGACATATAAAAATACATATATGAAATGACCACCGACTTTCTTCCCATACACACAATGATCATCCTGACTTCTCACAAACCCCGACTACTAGATATACATGTCAAACTTATGAAACCACATCCTAGGCGATTATTTTAGACCTTAGAGATAATTCTTGATATTATAAACTAGTTATTTTTCTTCTTCCAATGTAAACCTTTGGGTTGCTTCATTTAAATATCTTCTTTAAGATCACTATGAATACATGTTTTATTTACATCCATCTACTTTATATCAAGAAAAAATGTTGCAGCTAAATACATTAGTACCCTTATGGAAGTTAGCTCAACAACGGGAAAACAAATTTCATCGAATTCGACTCCCTTGACTCGAGAATACCCTTTTGCTACCACTCAAGCCTTGTACTTTTTTACTTGACCTGTTGCATTCAATTTTTTCTTGAACATCCAATTATTGTCAATTAGTTTCCTTCCATTTGGTAATGCGACTAGATCCCATGTTTTATTCTTCTTCAAGGACTCCATTTCTTCTTCCATGGCCCTTTTCCATATTTTTACCTCTATTGATTCTATCAATTCCTTTACTGGCCTAAAATCATCTTCTATGGAAGATAACACAAAAGCAAAGTGAAAGTCGGGTGGGTTATCCCTTTTCGGTTGTTTTCGTGCTTGGCTGGGCCTCTTGACATCTGGAGTCTAATGCTCCACCTTTTCGTTGGATTTGACTCACCTAAATCCAGACTCTCATCATCCATTTCAAACTCTTTCTTCTTCTAGTTTTCCTTTTTTAACCTCTTCATCCCTAGAAATTCCTTTGAATTCTTTAAATATCACATCTCGAATATAAACTACATTCCTCATCACTAGGTTATGCAAGCTATACCCTTTCACTCCATCCTTGTACTCATTGAAGATGCATTTCTCCAACTTACTGTCAAGTTTGGTTATTTTTTCCTTTGAAATATGCACAAAGGAATCACACCCAAACACTATGAGATGTGTAAGAGAGGTCATTTTACTATCCCATTCCTCATATGGATTCCTGTCGACTAGAGTCATCAACAATGACCTATTCATCAAGTAACACGTCGTGTCGACTGCTTTTACCCATAATTCTTTTTCAACTCATACACCATTGAGTATGCTCCATGCTTTCTCCATCAACATCCTATTCATTCCTTTAGCAAATCCATTCTGTTGAGGCATGCATGGAGTTGTGTTTTGTTAAAGCTATACCATGTTTTATACAGAACTGGTTGAACTCTTTTCCACGGAATTCTCCTTGATTAACAGTTCTGAGCAATCTTTTTACTAATTTGATTCTCCACAAGAGATTTGGACTATTGAAACTTTTAAAAACCTCAAATTTCTTCCTCATAAAATATAACCATATAATTTTGGATAAATCAACTACAAAATAAATGTAATACTGAGATCCTTCTAGTGAAGGGACCAACATAGATCCAAACACATCACTATTTATTAATTCCAGTATTTTCTTAGCCCTAGTAGCACCAGATGAGAAACTTACATGACTCTATTTACCATAAATACAATGTTCATAAAATTCAACTTCTTCACTATAATTTGGGAGACCTTTGACCATACCTTTATTATGCATAACAAAAATACCTTTATCGCCTATATGCCCCATCAGCTAATGGCACAACATAGTTGAGTTGACTAGATAGGTACATGTTCCATGGGACACCACATTAGCACTTTTGTTGGTGTATGTTCTTCCTAATAGTCTATACAAAGTTCCAGTCTGAACTCCTCTCATCAGTACCATTGATCCTCATGTCATCCTACATGTATGTTTCTCAAATTAAAACAATACACATGCATTCCCCATCTTACTTATTGAGATCAGGTTTTGTGCCAAACCTAGGATATGCAATACTCCTAGAAGTGTTCATATTCTTCCATCTTTTAGTTTCAAATAAACTTTACGACATCTGACTATCATGGTTGATTAATAATCTCCCAATATGAAATTAACACAATCAATCTTCACATACTCACAAAACCACTCTTTGTGAGGTATCATATGATATGACGCACTCGAGTCGATCGACCAAGAGTCACAATTTGGCTGGGTACTTGCAGAGGCCTAATACACATCTCCTTTCTCTTCTTTCAATGACTTACCATCATTTGAATGACCTTCCTTAGACCCTTTGTGTTGGAAATATTATTGTCAATGATGTCAAAGTAAAAGTGAGACTATAAATGTCCTATATAAAGATTACAAGATGGAGATGGTTGGAAATATTGTTTTTGGAATTTTGATGCTCAGTTTGGAAACCCTATATTTGAAGACATTCTAGTCTAGATACCTAGATCAAATGGGATTATAGTTTACATGGTTATAAATATTATTCTAAGACCTTTCTATTGGTGTATTGGATTCCTATAGCTTTATGGTTGTGTTGGGGCCTGGAAATTCGTAGGCGACAACAGTAAAGGATTCTCCCCAATCAACGTTCCCAACTAGCCCGTTGATTGTTTGGTGTAGGGAATCCGTCTGGTTTGCGGTCCGGCTACCGTAGGTCAAGGTAACAAAACAAAGGGTTTTACCGGTTGCGGCCCGGTCCACCGAGTTTTTGTAATTTTGACTTTAATATATGCAATGCAAATGCCTAACTAACAAATGTGGGGTGAAAAAAATGCAAGGAACTACACAATGTGCTGCGCAGGTTCTTACCTCTCGTCTTAAGCCCACAAACATCTAAATCACATATGCAGCCATGAAGTGAATCAATTAACTATTTAACTAACTAACCATCTATCCCCGGGGAGCCAAAAGAATGATTATTCGTGAGTAATGTGTTATTTTCATGTATGGTAAACAGAAATTACATATAGCTGATATTCATATTTATAACACATGAATGAGAAAATATGCTAACAATCAGATAGCTCATTGTTATATAAGCAACCTACATTACTCTTGGTGAACTTTCCACAAAATAAATCAGAAATTGTCCAACAAGACATAGGCCATAAAGTTAGAACAATCTCACGATTCATGGACACAAGCTGAAAAATAAAGTAGTTCATCTTTCCGCCATCCATTGCATAACATTAGGAAATTTCACATCTCTTTATCCGACCGGCAAACTGTATATTTTATTGCAAAAGGAAATAGTTCTTCTTACAATACCTCCTCTAGTCCTACTGGGGAAAAAAGCCCCTCTTTCTTCTTTATCTATTATATTTATACAATAGAGTCAAATGGTTGGGCTGCCCAAAGTAGCCTTTGGGATTCCCAACCTTTCATTTTCCCAACACTTACTTTTTCAAACGCCTTTACAAAATATTACAAAATACAAAGGTGACTCATCCCTTAAGAAGAGGACCCAGCTTGGCTTTCTAGGAACTTCCTCCACACTGCAGCTTCACTTGCGATGCCTTCAAAAGTGCTAGGCTTCAAAAACTGAATGCTTATCTCAAATTTCTCGGCTTGGTTCTTGATAGCCTCGACCCTTGCTAGGCTCAAACAAAGCTGGTCTTCCAAGAATTTCACACTAACGGCTGGGTGGCCCACTTCATTCCTCAAAACCAGGTCATCAATGGCCTTGATCTGTTGTGTTCTGGCCTCCGCATCCTGATACCTGCTCTGCAATATCTCCATGAAGGCATCATGGTCTGGGAACTCATCAAGCCTATGTTCAACGTCTCTTTGGCACCGGTTGAATGTATTAAGGAGCCTCTTGAAGTATTCTGAGCATGCTCCCTATGTCCTTTTGACGGTCTTTTTAAAATATTCTGTGGTGCTGACGGCGAACTCTACTAGGTCATGGTCTCTTTTCAGGGCTTGATAGTCCTTGGCTGGTAGCTCTGCTGGAATCTCCGCATTGTCCTCCAGCATTGCCATTCTGGCATTTAAAACTTCAAGAACCTCCTGGGATCTGTCGACGAAGTAGGAGGAGGTTTCCATGATCTCCCCCAACCGGCTATCAATCTGAAGGACCTTGCATCTCTCATCTTCCAGAGCGGTCTGCAGCTGTAGCATTTTAGCCTTCTGAGCCAGGATATGTTCCTTGAAAGGCTACAGATTTACTTAATGTTCCTTTGTTGCCTCCAGATCAGCGGTCAGAGAGGAAAGTTGCTCTTGATGTTGCTTTGTCAGTTCCTCGGAATGCAAATCATTGGCCTGCTCAAGGATCTTCATCTGTTCTTCTAGGTCCTCTACCTTTCGCAGCAACTGCTCCTTCTCCTTCTTCAAATTTTGGTCTTCTGCTTGCATTTGCTCAAGGTGTTCTTGTGTAGCCTCTTGAGCCTGTCTCTCTTCATGTAAGGCCTGCAATTCAGCTTTAGCAGTCCTCATCTCCCTCTGTAAGTGCTCAAATTTCCGCTTTAATTTATTTCCCTCCTCTCTCTCTCTCTTCAGGGTATCCTTCAGCTGCTCAGAAGATTTCTTGTATGACTCCAGTTTAGTCATCACCGTGTCTATGTTATCCTCTGAAGCATGTAGTATTGCAGTTCCAGCCCCTATGGTAAGCCTTGGATCCACCTCTGTGCCTATCATAACAGCCGTATCTGTTATCATTGTGCCAGCCATTCCTTCTGCTTCTACCTTCTTTTCTGTCCTCTTCATTATTCTCTTGGTATCCCTATCATAATATACAGTGTTGAAATCGGGAATCTCCTTGCCCTTTTCCTGGACAAAAGGAACTATTCTGAGCGTGGGGACCACAAGAGTGCTGGCAGCAGGCACTTGTGGATCCTGGACCTCTGGGTTTTCTGTCTCCTGGGTCTGCCCCTCGGTAGTTGATTGTCCTGTCTCTGTCAGCTTATGCCTTTCTGCTTCCTGCCCTCTCATTTCCTCATCTAGCTTTCTCTTCACTTCTTCAGCTGCTTTCCTAGCTGCTTCTTCAGCCTCTTTGGCTGCCTCTTGTGTCCTCTCAGCTGCTTCTTGGGAAGCTTTTCTTTTTCCTTCTTCTTCGCTATGAAGCCATCCTACAACTTCCTGTACTAGCTTCTGGGCCTCCTCCTGTCTCCTCTTGGCCTCTTCTTCAGCTCTGGCTTGCTCAGCCCCTTTTCCACCTTTAGTGGTGATCTTTGGCTTGAACCTTCTTCTTAGAGCTGACAAGTTAGGGGCACTTCGGAAGACAGATTCTTCCTTATCGAAGTGATGAGTATACTCAAAATGAACCTTGTCTTCTTTGCAATGCTCCACGACCTTACCTTGGGAATCACTCCTATGAAATGGCATCCTGCCAAAATGGAATTTCTCTAATTCTGCTACAAATTCATCAGCCTGTTTCACTTTAGCAAATCTACAGCTTCCTAGTTTGAATGGCAAAGGGGGGTAAGCAGTCTTCTTGTGATCAAACAGGAACTTGCCTATTCCATCAATGAAAACTTGCGTGACTGCCTCCTTATGGACAATATAGTCGGTTGCGTATTTTGGTAGCAGGGAAGGGGCTCTTGAGCCACCAAACATTCTGAAATACATGACATTTTCTGTTAAGTAATAGTCTGCATATTCTTCTATTACTTGCATGGCCCCGTCCGACAAACAGTGACATTCCTTCAGAAAGATGAGGGTGTACAATGGCATAAGGAACTGTTCGCATACTTCTCTATAGTGGTTGTGGTAAACATGTGCCCACAAAGGTTTGTAGGTCGCGTATATAGGCATTCTTTCCCTATCCCAGATGCATCTGAGACCAGGGAAGGGCTTATGACACAATATGCAGTCTATAAGTATCGAGCTCATGTAAAACTCAGACTTTTTTCGGGCCTCTCCCCCCAGGGCTGTGGCCAAGCAAGCAGACAGACTGTTTGAAACTAGGCTAGGCCAGTTGAATATTGTTCCATCGGTGGCCACATAAAATATGATAGGTATCCATTCCAGCTTGAACAACCTGCCATGAGCTCTGCCAAATATTCTGTTGAGCATCAAGGCTATGAATCTGTATGGAGCCCTTAGACTCGTTGTATCATACTCATTCGTTGCTCTGGCCCTGAAATGTTTCCCTGTGAGCATCATTCTTTTCATGGTTTCTATCAGGTCCATGTTAACGTTACTCAACCAGTCATCAGACATGAACACTTCAGGCTCCGGCAGATGGTAGGCCAAGGCTACATAACCAGGGCTGTATGCAGCATAACCTTGATCATTAACATCCTTCAGAATCATCGTTGAGACATCTGCCCGAGGCAGAATCCATCCTATGACTTTCGAGCCTGGGAAGAGTTCCGGCCTAGTGGCGACCTTCATGAGTGCCGATCTTTCGATGTTGGCGTAGATGGGTTCTTCTTCCAGGCCCATATCAGGCACCTCCCTTCTGGTGATGAGTCTATAGACATCCCCCCACTGATATTCGGGTTCAACACCAGAAACACATTGAGTGTCTCCATATATGTATTCAGTCTTTGTTTCAGCTTCCGCTTGTGACACTTCTTCCACCGCTGGGACCTTCTTCTTTTGTCTTTTGGACATGGTGAACTCGACTTCTTCCTGCCATATATACATTGTAATATTGAGGCATCCAAGTTGCATTCATTTACATGACAGAGTGCAACACTTTATTCTTTCTATGTATATCATGGCAGCAATTAGTCAATGAAACTAAGATATAAGTTTTGCATAACTTGACTGACCAAATGCACACTACTTAGCGCTCTTGTCTATATCTTAGCATGATGAAAACATATATGTATGATATTCCATCAACCATGCAATAAATTGCATCCATATGCAAAGTGTCATTTTCATGTGTTCACAGTGATAGCAAGTAGAGAAACAAATGCATGCGTGCACAATCCAAAAATGCCCTGACTATCAGACCTACTAGCATGAAGCAAATTCAGTCCTTTTTCAATAAAGTGGGCAATATACTACTGCTGCATGATACAAACTTTATCAATCATATTTGAGCCGACATTAAATCTACAACATTCGCAGTATGTTGTTTCTCCCATGAAAACAATCTGTAAAGCAAAAGCATGTACATCAAATGCAAGGTGCAGCATCAATTTGGTCTATTGCACAGCAAAACAAAGAAAGGGGTTTGTATATATCAAGAACATGTTGGCTGCCTATGTTTTCCAACATTAACATTTTGATAACACAGCTTTAGCAGGGATAACATCGATAATGGCTTAGGCTGCTCGCGGAAGATAATTACATCAATTTGACTATACACTGCGGGTGGTACTGTCATTTTACTATAAATGGCGTTTTCGTTAAAACCACTATCCATGCTATTTTTAGTTAGCGAACTGTGGCAATGGCATAGCCCTTTTAATCCTCTAGGGTTTTAGACGCCCGAGCCCTGATGGACTGCGCGGAACGGCGCGGGCAATATAGGTTGGGGCTCGAATTACCGGGCAAATAGGAAAAAACGACCAAAGATTGAACCATCAATAACCACGAGAAAACCCACCGCAAACTCTCTCTGGACCTCATCATCATACAAGGGGAAGCTAGGTGCAAGCGGCGTAACGGCCGCCTGCACCAAGCCTTCATCTACTCTGCGCGGGTTTGCAAACAAAAAACCACGGGCCAAAACAAACCTCCGCGGGTTAAAGAAAAAACGCCCTTGATATATATAGGCGCAAAACGCAGGGCGGACAAGAAGAAAAGATTACAGCAACCTTAACCATGGGTAGACGGGTTGAAACGAGGTTGCTAAACACCTAACCGCAGCACACAAAACCTTGAACAGATAGAGGCATGGCAAGAGCGGCCTACCTGGCAACGATGCGATGCAATCACGGAGAGATGAGTGAGTCGGCGATATTCCAGCTCCCACGATTGACACCTGGACGACAGCTAGGTCCTTCACTGGCTCAAGAAATCGACAGCTCGACGGCAACAGCGCTTCGACGATTAAAAAAAAACAATGGGAAACCCAATATACCGTCCCGTATATATAAAAATTGCTCACACGTGCGAGGAGACAAGACGTCGGACGTTGGAAGACTTTCGCATCGGGGGAGGGAGTAATCTCCCTTCCGCAACAGCGGTCAGTCAAAAGGTAAACCCAACCGTGGAGACGCATATGGCAGACAACAAAACAATTAAATCGGGCATCGAAAAGTTTTCGAGTCAGAGGACGAAAGTCAACTTTTCTCCGCAACGACGGGAAGGAGAAACGCTAAAGCTTTCGATTGAAAACTAATACTCCGCCGAGGCAAAACACACATCGGAAAGAACATCGAAAACCAAACCCCAAACCCGTTCGCAACGGCGGAGGACGAATGCAGACACCCGTCCGCAATTGTGAACCAAAAGACATCCGCAACGGCGGGGAAAAGAAAGGCAAATCCTTCCGCAATGGCGGAAGACAGAGTCAAAAGAGCGTCCATCGCCCAAACAAAAAGCGCCCGTCGTAAAAAAAATGGGTCGGAAGTCGGAAGGTTTTGTCTTTCCGAAAACAAAAACTCATCCGCAACTGCGGAGGGCCAAATCTTAGATTCACCCACAACCGTGGACAGTTAAAACAAAACAACTTCCGATTCTAGCAAATTCTCAAATGCGTTCAAAGGCAGCAATCCAGCAGGCTTCCAAAGGCTTGCAGCAATTAAATTCAGTAGTAGAGCAAACCAGGCAAGAAAACAATCGTTCTGAGAAATCATTATAAGGAAGAAAATCAAACTAAACCAAAACAAAGGAGGGTCCTAAAAAATTTTAGAAATTTGGGAAATTGTTGCAGCTGCAACAATTGGCGACTACCTGGTGAACCCCAAATTTATGAATTAACTATTTTCCAGTGCAAGACCGTCTGAATAAAAGTTGAAATCTTCTAGATGTCCTTATCCTCGGGCTGGCCAATTTAAGCATTTCAATCATTGAGGAGTAGTCTATTCTTTGGGGAAAAGGTAACACAGAGATATTGCCAGTCTGAATAACTCTTTTGAGGCCAAATAGGTGAGGTTTATTTTGCCTGCCCTTAGGTAGTTTCCAGCTGGGACTCCACAGGATTGTAACAGAGTGTAAACAGTATTATCCGTTTGTTCATCATTCCCATGCCAACTGTACTTTTGTGCCTTTTAAACTTTAGTTCTTTTGATATGAGTCCTTCTATAGGCCTTTTTTTACTGAATTTTAATTCAGGATCCTCTATCCCATAGTGCCCTTTTGTGTGAACAATGTGCTTCATATTTCAGTTCACAGACGGAGAGGATCTTGTGGCCATTCAATACTTCATGCTTTGAGAGGTATTGCTTTCTTTCTTTCAGGAGTATTGACTCTTAAGAGCTTTATCTTTTTTGAAATTATGGCATGGGATCATTTAAATATGATACACTGTTTTACTATGCTTCCTCTTCGTGGGTCTTTTGTTGTCACTCCTTTGGGCTTTTTAAGATGTGAAATGGATGGAGCCTCGAAATAGTATTCCAGACCTTTTTTATTTCTGAGTTATTTACAGGGGTTAAGTAAGACTTCCATGAATGCATTGCCAGTTAGGAAAACTGCTACTAGAAGACATCCTATACTATTAAAGCACAGTCTTTCACTCAAGATCCCAGTTAATAAAGAACCCTGATGTTTCCATTGCAACCAAAGTTTGCCTCTTTATTGAAAATCAAAAGAAAAATTAACAAAGCAATAACTCAAAAGAAAACAGTATTAAATTAATTAGCGAAAGAAAAAGTCTCAAGCATAAAAAACAAACAATTTATTTATGTACAAAAACAAAAGAAAGAGAAAATTTGCCCACTCCTGAAAAATATTGTTTTTTAAATCTAGAGAGTCAACGGGTGGGCTGGAAAACAGACACGGGATATCTAACCATGGTCTAGCTGCGCTGTTTTTGAAACCGAACACATGTTCATAATTCTATAATCGTCTTTCACAGCCTGAGGAATTTGAAAGAGCTGAAGCTGAGTGTCAGTCATATGAATAGCCTTTCTTGACGTGAGATGTCTTAATTCTAGCTCAATTAGATAATTTCCCAGAACAGACTCAGCAGATTCATTTCCATCTCCTAGCTTAGTGACATTGTGTTTCATATAGGGCTCTCTTAATATCTTAATCAGGTTTGGGCTGCCCTTCTGAGGTAACCATAGGTGAGACCAATCTGAAGCAAAATACCCATTCAATCTTGCTGTCCAATCTCGGTTCAGGATCATTCCATAGCCATCAGGTATGTCTGCTACCACAATATCCATGTAATGACATATCCTTTCATTAGCAGACAATCGAATCAAAACATTTTCCATCTCCCCCACCACTTTAACACTAGTCTTGTCTAGTTGAGTGACATCCCAAAGAGTAGGTTTTAGCTTTCCATTAAGTTTCTTGCAAACTGCCAGAGGCATAACATTCATCGATGATCCAGAGTCCACCAAACAATTATGCACATTGTGATTCAGCATCTCTAGGGTCAGAAGGAAAGGTGGGGTGATGGTTTTCCTTGTCTTAATCAATTCGATCTTTTCCTCCACAGGTTGGTTTTTTGTGGGCATTTCCTCTTTAACTTTACCATACTTATCTTCCTCATCATCTTTCATAGATTTGGCTAGTACAACAAGATGTTCTATTTCCTGTTTGCAATTAGTGGCTTCATGTGCGTCATCTTTAACATTTACAGCTACATGTCTCCTCACATTCTCTTGCAGATTTTTAACCTTTGGGAATATTTCATTTCCCTTAATTTCTAGGTTCTTATCTTTTTTGGCCAGGGCTGTATATTGAGATTTGAGGGCATCTTCCTCTATATTGAAAAGCAAAACACCATTCCATAAGAGCATGGCATCATCCTCTCCCTTCTCTATGGTCTGTTCCTTTCCTCCTTTTTTACTACTGTCTTCAGTCAATTTGGAATCCAGCAACTTATTCATTACCAAAGACATTGAATTCAACCACTGAGGGCATTTCTTCTCAGAGTGAGGTTGCTGGTGAAAAGTACAGAAATTATCCCCCCCTATCTCTGTTATATTTATTGAGGCCGAATTTGGGGAAGGGATTTTCCAATGGTTGTTATCCTCTTTTTTAGAATAGTAGGGTCTATCAGATTTCTGAATGTCCCTCTCTTTTTCCAGGTCTATTATTCGGTTGTAGAGCTTTTGCATTGTTTTCATCATTCCCTCAAGGTCATGTGAGTGATCCTCCTTTGGTTTAGATAGCCGCTAAGGTTCCTCTCCCGATAGTCTTTTCTTTAGGTAGGTCGGGGTAATCTTCTACACTCTCCCTTTCAGCTTCTATCCTCTCTGCCTCTTCATAGGTCTCTACCAATGTGGGCTTGGCTTTCATTTTAGCGAACATAACCAGCTCAGGCCCTAGGGCTGATGTATAATACTCAATTAAGACCTTGTCTAAGGGTTTGTCTGCTTCAGAGAAGTTCTTTAGGTAGATTGAGAATCTCTGAGTGAACTTATGTACCTTTTCATTCTTCTCTTTTCTTAACAACCCCAGACCTTTCATTAATGAGGCATGAGTTTTCTGGGATGAGTATTTACTTCTGAAACTTCTTTCAAAGGTGTCCCAATCAGGAATAGAATTCGCAGATAAGTTGAAGTACCAGGATGTTGCTGTTCCTTTAAGGGTGTGAGGAAACAATCTACAGACAACGTCTTCATATTCCCCAGCCTTTAACCCCTCTAGAGCCAAGTAAAAGCTTTGCAAGTGGTCATCTACAGCAATTCTTTCTTCGGGATCAAACTTAGGCAACAGCTTGTCAAAGGATTGAGGCAAGTTATGCAAAGGAGGCGTGAGGTTTAAAGGAGACCTTGCTCTCCATGTAGGCAATGGGTTGTGCTGATTTACATTTATGCCAGCCATAAGAGTAGCTACAAGAACGAGAGTCTGAGCAAAGAAAAACGCAGGATGAGAACAGGATTTCTTGCTTCAAGGTATAACCGGAAACTGTGTGAACTGGGGTCAGGCAGACAGCTTCAAATATCTGCTGGTAAGGTAATCCTAGGAAAAGTAATTTTCCATGGCCAACCATGCACTGGCGGCCCTCCTTCTAGCGCCAATTCTGTTGGGGCCTGGAAATTCGCAGGCGACAACAGTAAAGGATTCTCCCCAATCAATGTTCCCAACTAGCCCGTTGATTGTTTGGTGTAGGGAATCCGTCCAGTTTGCGGTCCGGCTACCGTAGGTCAAGGTAACAAAACAAAGGGTTTTACCGGTTGCGGCCCGGTCCACCGATTTTTTGTAATTTTGACTTTAATGTATGCAATGCAAATGCCTAACTAACAAATGCGGGGTGAAAAAAATGCAAGGAACTACACAATGTGTTGCGCACGTTCTTACCTCTCGTCTTAAGTCCACAAACATCTAAATCACATATGCAGCCATGAAGTGAATCAATTAACTATTTAACTAACTAACCATCTATCCCCTGGGAGCCAAAAGAATGATTATTCGTGAGTAATGTGTTATTTTCATGTATGGTAAACAGAAATTACAGATAGCTGATATTCATATTTATAACACATGAATGAGAAAATATGCTAACAATCAGATAGCTCATTGTTATATAAGCAACCTACATTACTCTTGGTGAACTTTCCACAAAATAAATCAGAAATTATCCAACAAGACATAGGCCATAAAGTTAGAACAATCTCACGATTCATGGACACAAGCTGAAAAATAAAGTAGTTCATCTTTCCGCCATCCATTGCATAACATTAGGAAATTTCACATCTCTTTATCCGACCGGCAAACTGTAGATTTTATGGCAAAAGGAAATAGTTCTTCTTACAATACCTCCTCCAGTCCTACTGGGGAAAAAATCCCCTCTTTCTTCTTTATCTATTATATTTATACAAAAGAGTCAAATGGTTGGGCTACCCAAAGTAGCCTTTGGGCTTCCCAACCTTTCATTTTCCCAACGCTTGCTTTTTCAAACGCCTTTACAAAATATTACAAAATACAAAGGTGACTCATCCCTTAAGAAGAGGACCCAGCTTGGCTTTCTAGGAACTTCCTCCACGCTGCAGCTTCACTTGCGATGCCTTCAAAAGTGCTAGGCTCCAAAAACTGAATGCTTATCTCAAATTTCTCGGCTTGGTTCTTGATAGCCTCGACCCTTGCTGGGCTCAAACGAAGCTGGTCTTCCAAGAATTTCACACTAACGGCTGGGTGGCCCACTTCATTCCTCAAAACCAGGTCATCAATGGCCTTGATCTGTTGCGTTCTGGCCTCCGCATCCTGATACCTGCTCTGCAATATCTCCAAGAAGGCTTCATGGTCTGGGAACTCATCAAGCCTATGTTCAGCGTCTGTTTGGCACCGGTTGAATGTATTAAGGAGCCTCTTGAAGTATTCTGAGCATGCTCCCTACGTCCTTTTGACGGTCTTTTTAAAATCTTCCGTGGTGCTGACGGCGAACTCTACTAGGTCATGGTCTCTTTTCAGGGCTTGATGGTCCTTGGCTGGTAGCTCTGCTAGAATCTTCGCATTGTTCTCCAGCATTGCCATTCTGGCATTTAAAACTTCAAGAACCTCCTGGGATCTGTCAACGAAGTAGGAGGAGGTTTCCATGATCTCCCCCAACCGGCTATCAATCTAAAGGACCTTGCATCTCTCGTCTTCCAGAGCGGTCTGCAGCTGTAGCATTTTAGCCTTCTGAGCCAGGATATGTTCCTTGAAAGGCTGCAGATTTACTTGCTGTTCCTTTGCTGCCTCCAGATCAGCAGTCAAAGAGGCAAGCTACTCTTGATGTTGCTTTGTCAATTCCTGGGAATGCAAATCATTGGCCTGCTCAAAGATCTTCATCTATTCTTCTAGGTCCTCTACCTTTCGCAGCAACTGCTCCTTCTCCTTCTTCAAATTTTGGTCTTCTGCTTGCATTTGCTCAAGGTGTTCTTGTGTAGCCTCCTGAGCCTGTCTCTCTTCATGTAAGGCCTGCAATTCAGCTTCAGCAGTCCTCATCTCCCTCTGTAAGTGCTCAAATTTCCGCTTTAATTTATTTCCCTCCTCTCTTTCTCTCTCTTCAGGGTATCCTTCAGCTGCTCAGAATATTTCTTGTATGACTCCAGTTTAGTCATCACCGTGTCTATGTTATCCTCTGAAGCATGTAGTATTGCAATTCCGGCCCTTATGGTAAGCCTTGGATCCACCTCTGTGCCTATCATAACAGCCGTATCTGTTATCATTGTGCCAGCCATTCCTTCTGCTTCTACCTTCTTTTCTGTCCTCTTCATTATTCTCTTGGTATCCCTATCATAATATACAGTTTTGAAATCGGGAATCTCCTTGCCCTTTTCCTGGACAAAAGGAACTATTCTGAGCGTGGGGACCACAAGAGTGCTGGCAGCAGGAACTTGTGGATCCTGGACCTCTGGGTTTTCTGTCTCCTGGGTCTACCCCTCGGTAGTTGATTGTCCTGTCTCTGTCAGCTTATGCCTTTCTGCTTCCTGCCCTCTCATTTCCTCATCTAGCTTTCTCTTCACTTCTTTAGCTGCTTTCCTAGCTGCTTCTTCAGCCTCTTTGGCTGCCTATTGTGCCCTCTCAGCTGCTTCTTGGGCAGCTTTTCTTTTTCCTTGTTCTTCGCTATGAAGCCATCCTGCAACTTCCTGTACTAGCTTCTGGGCCTCCTCCTGTCTCCTCTTGGCCTCTTCTTCGGCTCTGGCTTGCTCAGCCCCTTTTCCACCTTTAGTGGTGATCTTTGGCTTGAACCTTCTTCTTAGAGCTGACAAGTTAGGGGCACTTCGGAAGACATATTCTTCCTTATCGAAGTGATGAGTATACTCAAAATGAACCTTGTGTTCTTTGCAATGCTCCACGACCTTACCTTGGGAATCACTCCTATGAAATGGCATCCTGCCAAAATGGAATTTCTCTAATTCTGCTACAAATTCATCAGCATGTTTCACTTTAGCAAATCTGCAGCTTCCTAGTTTGAATGGAAAAGGGGGCTAAGCGGTCTTCTTGTGTTCAAACAGGAACTTGCCTATTCCATCAATGAAAACTTTCCTGGCCGCCTCCTTATGGACAATATAGTCGGTTGCGTATTTTGGTAGTAGGGAAGGGGCTCTCGAGCCACCAAACATTCTGAAATACATGCCATTTTCTGTTAAGTAATAGTCTACGTATTCTTCTATTACTTGCATGGCCCCCTCCGACAAACAGTCACATTCCTTCAGAAAGATGAGGGTGTACAATGGCATAAGGAACTGTTCGCATACTTCTCTATAGTGGCTGTGGTAAACATGTGCCCACAAAGGTTTGTAGGCCGCGTAGATAGGCATTCTTTCCCTGTCCCAGGTGCATCTGAGACCAGGGAAGGGCTTATGACACAATATGCAGTCTATAAGTATCGAGCTCATGTAAAACTCAGACTTTTTTCGGGCCTCTCCCCCCAGGGCTGCGGCCAAGCAAGCAGACAGACTGTTTGAAACCAGGCTAGGCCAGTTGAAGATTGTTCCATCAGTGGCCACATAAAAGATGATAGGTATCCATTCCAGCTTGAACAACCTGGCATGAGATCTGCCAAATATTCTGTTGAGCATCAAGGCTATGAATCTGTATGGAGCCCTTAGACTCGCTGTATCATACTCATTCGTTGCTCTGGCTCTGAAATGTTTCCCTGTTAGCATCATTCTTTTCATGGTTTCTTTCAGGTCCATGTTAACGTTACTCAACCAGTCATCAGACACGAACACTTCAGGCTCCGGCAGATGGTAGTCCAAGGCTACATAACCAGGGTTGTATGCAGCATAACCTTGATCATTAACATCCTTCAGAATCATCGTTGAGACATCCACCCGAGGGAGAATCCATCCTATAACTTCCGAGCATGGGAAGAGTTCCGGCCTAGTGGCGACCTTCATGAGTGCCGATCTTTCAATGTTGGCGTAGATGGGTTCTTCTTCCAGGCCCATATCAGGCACCTCCCTTCTGGTGATGAGTCTATAGACATCCCCCCACTGATATTCAGGTTCAACACCAGAAACACATTGAGTGTCTCCATATATGTATTCAGTCTTTGTTTCAGCTTCCGCTTGTGACACTTCTTCCACCGCTGGGGCCTTCTTCTTTTGTCTTTTGGACATGGTGGACTCGACTTCTTCCTGCCATATATACATTGTAATATTGGGGCATCCAGGTTGCATTCATTTACATGACAGAGTGCAGCACTTTATTCTTTCTATGTATATCATGGCAACAATTAGTCAATGAAACTAAGATATAAGTTTTGCATAACTTGACTGACCAAATGCACACTACTTAGCGCTCTTGTCTATATCTTAGCATGATGAAAACATTTCTGTATGATATTCCATCAACCATGCAATAAATTGCATCCATATGCAAAGTGCCATTTTCATGTGTTCATAGTGATAGCAAGTAGAGAAACAAATGCATGCGTGCACAATCCAAAAATTCCCTGACTATCAGAACTACTAGCATGAAGCAAATTCAGTCATGTGCAATAAAGTGGGCAATATACTACTGCTGCATGATACAAACTTTATCAATCATATTTGAGCCGGCATTAAATCTACAACATTTCGTAGTATGTTGTTTCTCCCATGAAAACAATCTGTAAAGCAAAAGCATGTACATCAAATGCAAGGTGCAGCATCAATTTGGTCTATTGCACAGCAAAACAAAGAAAGGGGTTTGTATATATCAAGAACATGCTGGCTGCCTATGTTTTCCAACATTAACATTTTGATAACACATATTTAGCAGGGATAACATCGATAATGGCTTAGGCTGCTCGTGGAATATAATTACATCAATTTGACTATACACTGCGGATGGTACTGTCATTTTACTGTAAATGGCGTTTTCGTTAAAACCACTATCCATGCTATTTTTAGTTAGTGAACTGTGACAATGGCATAGCCCTTTTAATCCTCTAGGGTTTTAGACGCCCGAGCCCTGATGGACTGCGCGGAACGGCGCAGGCAATACAGGTTGGGGCTCGAATTACCGGGCAAATAGGAAAAAATGACCAAAGAATGAACCATCAATAACCACGAGAAAAACCACCGCAAACTCTCTCTGGACCTCATCATCATACAAGGGGAAGCTAGGTGCAGGCGGCGTAACGGCCGCCTGCACCAAGCCTTCATCTACTCTGCGCGGGCTTGCAAACAAAAAACCACGGGCCAAAACAAACCTTCGTGGGTTAAATAAAAAACGCCCCTGATATATATAGGCGCAAAACGCAGGGCGGACAAGAAGAAAATATTACGGCAACCTTAACCATGGGTAGACGGGTTGAAACGGGGTTGCTAAACACCTAACCGCAGCACACAAAACCTTGAACAGAAAGAGGCATGGCAAGAGCGGCCTACCTAGCAGCGATGCGATGCAATCACGGAGAGATGAGTGGGTCGGCGATGGTCCAGCTCCCACGATTGACACCTGGACGATAGCTAGGTCCTTCATTGGCTCAAGAAATCGACAGCTTGACAGCAACAGCGCTTCGACGATTTAAAAAAAACAATGGGAAACCCAATATATCGTCCTATATATATAAAAATTTCTCACACGTGCGAGGAGACAAGACGTCGGACGCTGGAAGACTTTCGTATCGGTGGGGGGAAGTAATCTCCCTTCCACAACGGCGGTCAGTCAAAAGGTATACCCGGCCATGGAGACGCATATGGCAGACAACAAAACAAAATAAATCGGGCGTCGGAAAGTTTCCGAGTCGGAGGACGATAGTCAACTTTTCTCCGCAACGGCGGGAAGGAGAAACGCTAAAGTTTGCGATTGAAAACTAATACTCTGCCGAGGCAAAACACACGTCGGAAAGAACATCGAAAACCAAACCCCAAACCCGTCCGCAACGGCGGAGGACGAATGCAGACACCCGTCCGCAATCGTGAACCAAAAGACATCCGCAACGGCGAGGAAAAGAAAGGCAAATCCTTCCGCAACGGCGGAAGACAGAGTCAAAAGAGCATCCGTCGCCCAAACAAAAAGCGCCCGTCGTAAAAAAAAACAGGTCGGAAGTCGGAAGGTTTTGTCTTTTCGGAAACAAAAACTCATCCGCAACTGCGGAGGGCCAAATCTTAGATTCACCCGCAACGGTGGACAGTTAAAACAAAACAATTTCCGATTCCAGCAAATTCTCAAATGCGTTCAAAGGCAGCAATCGAGCAGGCTTCCAAAGGCTTGCAGCAATTAAATTCAGTAGTAGAGCAAACCAGGCAAGAAAACAATCGTTCTGAGAAATCATTATAAGGAAGAAAATCAAACTAAACCAAAACAAAGGAGGGTCCTAAAAAATTTTAGAAATTTTGGGAAATTGTTGCAGCTGCAACAGGTTGAACTCATTGTCTTAGCATTCTCCTTCCATGTCTCTCTGCATGCTTGGTAAACCCGATAGTGTGTTGGTTTAGCATGAGTGCGTGTGCATATGGTTGTGAGTGATCCAATATAGTTCCTTCCAAGTGGATAACATAGCCCATCTCAAGGGTGGCCTCTCAGCTGAAATAATACAATATGGATAAAGTGCCTATGGTTGGACAGAACATTTCCCTGACGTATCTAGTTGCTCAAACGACTTCTATTAAAAGATACGTTTTTTCTATTTTTTATGAATGCCCGGAATTTTAACGTTATATATGATTATTGATTCATGTCGAATTGAATGAAATGGCTAGTTTGAATTATTCAATAGGATGCATGTTCATAGTCTGAAAATGAGTTTATCTCTGTGCATGATTTTATTGTTGTTATGCATGTGATGAGTATGTTATTCTATGCATGAATTGTGTGTGTGGATCGGTTGTATCTCCATTGTACATTTTTAATTTGCATCTACACACGTTCTTTAAGTTCTTGACGGTGTAATATGGATATAGGAAGCTTGTATTTGTGCCTTATTCATGTGCTTGAAATGGCTAAGTGTTACAATTCTTGATCGGAAGAACATCCTTGAGTTTCAATGGCCGAAGTATTCGTGTCAATGTCTAAGGCCAAAAGGGAAGTTTTGGCAGAGTATGTTGTTAAACAACACGTTCATCGTTGAGTTACCAAAGTGTCGAGATGCCGATGTAAAAAATAGGGATTCAGAGTTGTATGATAGATCTATGGTTGTGTTATGACTACTGACTTCCAATTCAGACGGTGGTAGAGATCCATGTAGGTGGATTTTTAGAGTGCTAATGTATTTTGTGGAGTTCTAGGAAGCGGGACCCCCATCAAAAGGAAAACGGGTGGTATCGAAGTCGAAGCAGAAATGCCGAAGTCATAATTGGGAGTTGTAGTGTGGAGGTGTGGTTTCATTCTAACGCTGACTTTTGACTCCCGGTGTTAGAACATCGATGTCGTCGAGCCGGGGTTGTGCATTGGGAACCCATTTTGTGGTCTTGATTTCCAACTCCCAATGTTGGAAATGTTGAAAAGGCTAAGTAAAGTCATAGGGAGGAATATAGTTGCCGAAACACACCAATATCAAGTAAGTTGGGGTTGAACCCTCAAAGTCCACATGTCAAGGAAGTTTTGTTGAGGGCCAGTTGTGTGGTCTCGATATCTGATTTTCGATGTTGAAAAAGTTGGGAAAGCATGGAGATGTCGGGAAGACAAGAATAATTGTCTAAATTGTTTATAATCATCAGAACTATTTAGTCATGTTGATTAAGGAATTTACTAACTAAATTTAAACACGATAATTAGTTTGGCACGCGTATTTTACGTGTCGTGGAATTTGTAACTATGGTTATGGGAAAAATTTGGAAGTTGTATTTAGCTCATGTCCCCTTTGTCGGTCAGGTAGATGGGTGAGGGACGTGAAAGGAGATATTAGAGAAAAAACACTTGACAAATTGGCATTTGGAATAATTCCTTGTTGTCTCAACGGGCCACCAAGGTGACCGAGGATGTGACATTTAGATACTCAAATTATATGTAGCTTTTGTTTCCTACTATTGCCAAAAATTACTTGTAATGCTTCTAAAATAACACCTAACGTTTCTTGATATATATGTATACTTATCACTCTCTTCTTATTGGTTCAACTCTAAATGCATTCAAACACCACTTTCAATTGCACAACTCCACAAGCAGAATCCACGAAATTTATTTTAAGGTCACATATTGGTTTCATATGGACTTGCATTTAACAAAAATCCAAATTCTCCAACAAAAATAAAACTTGTTCATGCTAGTCTTGTCGACAAACATGATCAACTAACAATAATAGTCAATATAGGAAACAACATGATACAACAATTTGCTTATTCATCTACACATAGCATGAGTTCCTGCATAAATAACTTTGGCCTTCCATAAAAAAACTTATTTTGAAAGAGGTGGTGCTTGTTAGAGCATAAATACCCTCTCTGTAGCAACAATCTCTCACCTAGGAACTTAGATATTTTCTCATGATTCCACTAGTCCAAATTCCATTCAATTTGACCATCTGATCCACCTTATAGCTTCCTCCCTAGCTTCAGGGGAGTAACTTACTATTTATAGACAATGGAAGTGATCCTCGTGTCTATTTTTGTTATATGAGGGAACATTCCTTTAATTAGGGATTATTTTCCCTAATTTTAGGGTCCCACACTTCTTGTTAGAGTTGTGTACTAAATCTAGGGGTCTTACTTCGCTATTTAGGGACTCTAACTACATGTTTTTTTTGTTATTCTAAGACAACATCATCCTTGAGTATTTTTAGCGATATTCCTCACATGCATGAGGTAATCATTCAGTTGTACCTTGATTTTAGGTATCTAACTCAACTTAAGTTAGTTATGAGGTTGTTAACTCACCTCTGAGAGATTTCATGTCTACCACGGGGCATTTTAGCTCTAGTTAAGCCTATCTATGTTTCCATGCACTCCAATTCAAATTGCCTCTCTTACCAATTAGAATTGCCTATAATATGTAACGTCCATTAATTATTGTACAATTAATGGAATACAATGGAATAATGTGTTTATGAAGTAGCTTTGCATATATTTGTTTTGATGATGAATGTTATGATTTTGCCACTTAATTGATTATTTGCTAATGAAATTACTACTTTGTTTAGAACCTAGATCGAGCTCCAAAATCTTATATTGTATCAGAGCTTTAGGGATTCTAAAGGATTTGATGTACATGATTGCAAGTTGAAGAACACAATGCAATTTGAGTACACTATCGGAAGTGTATCAGTTGAAATGGAGCTATCCCCCCAACAAATCCTTACTCCCTTCAATTGATTTGAGTGGAAATTAATAATTGAAATTATATTAAAAATAAAGGCACTACATAGGATCACTATGGAAACAAAAGTAGAGCATACTTCAATTATAAAGAAGTCAAAGTACTTGAACAAAATTGTTAAAACGTTCAGATTACTTTGTTAGCCAATATCTTCAGGTCTCCTATATCACATCGAAGCAAAAAAATCTCCAAATGGTATATGGACCTTGTTTTCTAGTCTCTATTGAAAGTTGAATATGAGATGAGAACTAGTCCAATACTTCTTCACAATATTAATTTATATATTACTTCATCTCAATATGTGCAAAAAAGAGAAAGATAATGATTGTTAGTGCTTTCAATTCTATCAGAATTGGGACCATACTATTATGCTTTTGTCTCCTCTTTCCATTCAACAATATTGGTGCTTGGTACCTCATAGAATATGCCTACATTGAAAAATTTTGCATCCTCACTTATCCAAGAGAAGTATAAGCTTAATCAAATGGGCTTCCATAAGTCCTCAAAGGCACATGCCCTTTTTCCAATTAGGGAAACAAGAAGAAGAGAAAAAAAAACAACAATTGAAAGGCAAGAAGTAACACAGTCCAAGTGTCACACAAGAAGATCCAGAATATGAAGATGGTAAGACCAAAACGAAGCAAAAATGATGTGCATACTGTAGGAAGGATCCACATAGAAAACAAGATTGCAGGTACAAGAGGTTTAATGAAGAAGCAGAATAGGAGAAGCACAACAAGGTAGTTGACACACCAAAGAATGACAAAATTCATGCACCTGTAGCAACTTATACTTCAACTCCATCCTCATGGACCCTAGACTATGAAACTTCCAGACACAAGGTCTCATTTGAGGACATTTTTTATTCCATGGAGCTATGAACAAACCCTACCATCATAGGATATGCGCTGGTTCAAAACATCCTTTCAACTGAAAAATAATATTTTACAAATCCAAATGAAGAGGTGATCAATATATTTTTACTTTGTATTGAAAAATTTGATATAGATCTATTAGCACTATTTTATTTTGCAGGAGTCGGTGTTATCACCATATAAATTTCAATATTTCATTGGTGATTTGGTAACTCCAAAGCTTCGCTCAGTGGATAATTCAGAGAAGTTTTTCCAATTTTGGAAAGAAAAAAAGGACTTAAAGGTTCTTTGAGTAAAAGAAAGAGAGTTTTCATAATTGGGGCTAAAAACTGGTTTTCAAGTCAATTTTTGGCTTGCATATTTTAATTTGTGCTCTCGAACAAAACCTATAAACTTGGCCCAAAGGTTTATTTTATTAAATTCATAGGGCCAAAAGTTTATTTTATTTGCATATTTTAATTTGTGCTCTCGAGCAAAACCTATAAACCTGATGGAAGTGCCATGATGATTCTGATGGAACTGTACCTTGCTACTGGCGCAAATGTCTCTTTATAAGCAATTCCCTCTTTCTGAAAGAATCCTCTAGCCACAAACCTTGCCTCGTATTTCTCAATATTTCCATCAGTTGGATGCTTTATCTTGTAGATCCACTTGGAAGATACCACACTCTTGCCTTTTGGTTTGAGAACTATATCCCAAGCATCATTCTTCATTATTGATTGGTATTATTTTGTCATTGCTTCTACCCATTCTTTCTTATGTACAGCTTCTTCATAACTGGTAGGTTCTTGATCTACAAGATCACACATCAAAGCTACATAACTGGAGAATGGCTTTGATCTCTTGGTTACTCTTGTGGAGCCTTCTGGAGCTCCATACTTCTTTGCTTCTTGTATAATTTATCTTACCCGAGTGGTTTTTCTCTTTCGTGATATATTCATAGTAGGAGGTTCTTAAGGTTCTCACATATCATTGTCCTATGATGTTTCATTTTCAGGGGAGGGTGCAGCTTCTACATTTCTGGGAGGTACATCTTCTTCATATACTTCTTCATGGTGAAACATTCTAGATCTTTTCAGAGCTGCTTCTTCATCAATGTTACATCCCTACTAATCTCCATGTGATGGAATCCTAAAATGTATATTCTAAAGGCATTGGAGACTTCACAGTATCCAACAAATATTCCCTTCTTTCCGGAAGGGTCCAACTTGGTTCTCTTTTCTTTTGGAATGTGAACATATACTTGACAACCAAATATTTTGAGATGGCTTACTTCATGCTTCTTTCCTGTGAACATTTCTTCAGTAGCCTTAAATCCAAGGGCACTATGGGATAATCTATTTTGTACATAAAATGTTGTTCTTGTTGCTTCATCCCATAGATGCCTAGGAAGATCTTGATCATGTATCATTGTCTTCACTACTTCCATAATGGTCATATTCTTTATTTTTGCAACATCATTCTGTTGAGAATTATAGGGAGTGGTTAGTTCATTCCAGCTTTTTTACAAAAGGCTTCAAACTCTCTTGAATTATATTCTCCACCATTGTCTGTTCTGAGTATCCTGATTCTTCTTTCTGAATGATTCTCTATCAAGGCTTTGAATTTTTTGAATTTTCCGAATACTTCATCCTTTGTTTTCAAGAAATATATCCACGTCTTTCTTGAATAGTCATCAATAAATGTAACGTAATTTCATAACCACTCAAATATGTGGAGGGCATAGGAACACATACATCTGAATGAATTAATTTCAGTGTACCTTTAGTCTTTGTTTCACTTTTCGGAAATGGATTCTTGATATTATTTTCTCTTGCATATCCTTTGCAAGTGCCTTCCTGGTCGATCTTCAAATATAATAAACATGTTACTACTTTGCTCACATGGGGTAGTGCTTTGTAGTTGATGTGAGCAATCCTCCTATGCCATAGTTCACTTGGGTTAGTGATTTCATGAACAAGGGTTGTTTCCAAATGTCCCTTGAGTTTATATAATCCTCCTTATTCACCAATGATAGCTGCATCTTCAATTGATTTTCCTTTGGGACACATAAGTACTTGCCCATCCATAAATGCAACCCTATATCCTTTCTTATCTAATGTTGAGATAGAAAGTAAGTTCTTCTTCAAGCGGTACATATGAGACTTCCTTTATCTTCATGGGAGTTCCAGAATCAAGCTTATAGCTTGCTTCACCAATACCTTTGATAGGATATTGATAGTCATCTCCTAATGATACTTTCTTAGGAGAGTTCTTCTCTTCAAGTTTTGATAGAGTTTTCTTTTGTCTTGTCATGTGCTTTGAAGCACCACTATCAAGCCATGTATCTTCTCCAAGTGTCACGGACCCATAGAGTGCAGAGAATAATACATACTATTCTGCATCATCTTCTTTTACTTGTTTTCTTTGAGGTCCTTCTTCTTCTTCATCATCTTCAGCTAGATGTGCATGATGTCTTTTGTTGTTCTTCTTCTTATATTTTGCTTTCTTCAATGGACACTCTGGCAATGTGTCCTATATTATGACAATCGTAACATTGAAAGTTGAAGTAGTATTTCCTCTTATTGTTTCCACTTGTCCTTTGGAAACTCTTGGGAGGTCGCGACTCCTTGTGGCTTTCCTTCTTCAAGTTAGATTGACTTCTTCTTCTTTTGGTACAGGCGGTTAGGGCTTGATCATTTGCTTTAAGTAGAGATTCTCTATTGGCTACTCTAGCCTCCTCTTGGATGCAATCTTCCCATACAATGTCCAACTTCATGCTTTCCTTTCTGGCACACATAATCTGTATGAATGAATCCCAAACTCTAGTGAGACCACTGAGGGAAATCATAACTAGTTCATCTTCATCAAGGGAGTCTCCAATGGCTTCTAGTTGCTCCTTAAACTATGAGACCCTTGTGAAGTAGTATTGAATGGATTCTTCTTTAATCATCTTGGTACTCTTCAATTGAGCTCTCAAATTCATCTTTCTATTGATGTTCCTTCCTTCATACATTCTAGATAGGGCATCATACATCTCTTTCGGGGTCTCTTTGGATGACACTTGAGGAATCAAGTGATCTTTGATAGAATCAACAATGATCCTCATTGTCCTAATTAGGTCCTTCTTATGCTTCTCCTCAGCTTCATCATCTTCAGGTTCTGCAACTTCTCCTTTGATGTATTTGTCAAGATCATTCTCTCTAAGAATGAGACCAATCCTATATTTCCATGTTCGGAAACTCTCAGATGCCTTCTAGCTTGCCCTCAATTTTAGTGCTTGGGGCTATCTTTGTTGATGTATTTGTAACTTCGGAAGATCTTTTGATGTATATTATTATTGTATGTTGTTGTACCCCCATTGGGGATGTGTGTTACCCCTTTACATAATGTCTAAATTGTGTCTAAACCTTGAGGTACAACATCTGTTGTAAGTCGGGGAAATAGTCCCCAATGTAACATCATGTAATATGTACTTGTAGTCTCTCTCTAAGAGAAGTGGGCCCCATGTGAGATGACATGTAGGCTCAAATGTTATATTTGGTCAGTGACTTGAAAGGGTATAAATAGGGAGGCGTTCTCCCTCATTTATATATACCTCACACACTCTCTAAGGAGTGTGAGAGAGAGAGACAATCAGAGGAGGAGAGAAAGATAGTTGCTGAACATTTCTTATTACTGCTTTTGATCATCTTACTATTCTGAAGAAGTTTGTGGGGTTTTCTCCTTCATGGTTTCCCCAATGAAAATCTTTGTGTCGTGTGTATCTTTTCAATTCTTATGCATTTTGTTGCACTTGTTATTCTTTCAAATAAATATCCTAAGATAATCTAATCAGATCTTAAGAAAAACTAATATGGTATCAGAGCCTCTCTGAAAGAAGGCACAGTGCAGCTACGGGAACTAGGGTTTCCTAGTTGAAGGTGTTCTCTCCACATATCATCAAGAAAGGAGGGATAGGCTAACTCACCTCACTAGGGTGCATCTGTTGGTGGTAGCAGTTTCTGAATCAGAGAAGTTTCACTATTCAGCAGAAATACAGCTGCAATGGCAACTAATGGAAATTACAGTTTCATGCCTGAAAACCCTAGAAGACTGAATTTAGTCATTCGAGAACTTTCGCTATAACACAATATTAGAGTAGCTCAGAAGCCGAAACTTTTACAGGATGAAGAGAAATTCTTGTTGTACCTTGTGTAAATGTTTCAGCCTCAGATTCGTTATACTTCAGGAGATATGGTTACTCCAAATCAAGGTTCCAACCTCCTCCAGAATACAGTCATAAACAGGTGACCTAGGGAAATTTGTTATATCTCGAGCTAGGAAGGTCCAAATGAAATTTCGCAAGATGTTGCAGGTAGGGCACGAACTATAATTTATGTGGCATGCTTTCCAGACCCAGAATGTGAAACAGTGACACATGGAAGTCCGTACAAGTTTGCTAAGTTGAACAATCCCCAAAACAGTCACCTTGGGAAACTCAGCATAAGTCCCACTTGGATAATCCATTTCTGCTCTAACCTATGGGGTTGGAAAGAAGACATACCAGGCTATCTCAATGAGAAGTTTCAGACTGTAATGATCTGAAACTTCAGAGATACAGTAGAATCAATTTCAGACATTTTTGCAGAAGAAATTCAAAAACTAAGGCTTATTGTTCCGGGAGCTTCCCGCCACTGTTTTCAGAAAATGGGTATATTGGACAGCTCGCCTTGAAGAGGCCAATCTTTCTGTCCAATCAGAAGTTTGAAATTCCAAGTTTGAAAAATTAGGGTTTCTCTAACAAACCCTAGATCAGCCAGCTCCAAAACTAGGTCGGACACCTCAAATCGGTAAGATCTAAATCTTTGTTATTTACATTTGAGGTTCTCATTTCAAAATGACTAATCACACCCAGGTTGATGACAAGCTTGGTGAAGCTGACAACTTCCAAATATGGAAGTATAGGACCTCTGTGATCCTTGAAGAAAATGATTTGGATCAGTATTTCAGTAAGGAAGTTTTAAGATCCTGAGGGAGATGAGGTTAGGGCTAGAGCCAAGAGAATCATTGCAGATTCTATTAGACATCATATCATCTCTCATGTGTCATCCTTGAAGACACCAAAAGGAAGTGTCTAATGCGATGACGAAGCAATCGAAGAAGAAGAAAAAGAGATTGTTATAACCTCCTTGAATGGCCTCCCAAGATCATGGGGTTCATTCACTCAAGGAATGTGTGTCAGAAGGAAGTTGATTACCTTCAGTGGACTCCAGAAAAAATGCACACAAGAAGATGCTCGACTCAAACTAAAAAAATAGAAGATGGGAGCAACTGAAGATCAAGCTCTCACGATTCAAAGAAGATCCTTCATGCGATGAGGAATATGAAGAAATCAACTCATGAAGAACCTCTTATCCATCCTAGCATTTGGATAAATGATGAGGTTGAAGGCTCAAGAAGGCGTCTACCCACCAAACAAATAAAGATAAGTATTCAACTGTCATTTCATGATATTGTTTGGTCGTGCATTTGTTTATATTCAGTTGATGTGTTATGCATGTTTGAGTATTTGCATTTATACTACTAAATTGCACATGATGGGTAAGAAGTCAATGATGTTGTACAACATGCCATTTTCTAGATTGAAACCTCTTTGCTAACAGATTAGGAGTAGTACACACTCTTAATAACATTGGGGTAGAAGGCATATAGAAGTTACTCTATGAGTACGGGATATGAATGAATGTTGTAGCATTGGCTAAAATAGTTGCATGGCTATGTGACATATATTTGTCACTATTAATATGTTTTGGAAATTATGAGATGTTTCTAATCATGTAATTGAACTTGACTTGTAAATCATTCCGAAGAACAAGTAACAACAGTTCAGAAAATGAACCAGAAGCTTCTCGGTCAGAGACACTGTGGCGAAAGAAAGAGCTTCGGAAGAATATAAAGAGAACGGTAGATCCACCTCGAGAGATGAAGACCACCTTGGACACGAGAAATAATCCAAGAGGAAGAATATTATGATGAGACTTCCAAAGAAAGCAAGAGACCTCTGACACACTCCAATTATGTGACATTGTTGAGCAACATCATTGATGCAGAGCCTTCCAACTATGAAGAAGTAGCCAAGAAGAAAGGGAAAGAGACTATGATCAAAGAGTACTAGTTGATCAAAAGGAATGATGTCTAGGATGCGGCGCCGAGACCTAAAGGGAAGTCTATAGTGTCTTCCATATAGATCTAGCATGCAGTAGGTGGCAGCATCATGGGATACAAAGAAAGATTCGTAGCACTAGGCTTCTCACAAAAAGTAGGCACATACTACGAAGAGACATTTGCATCATTGACGAGGTACACTTCCATTAGATCCATACGTGCAGGTATGAGATGGGAGATATACCAGCTGACATCAAGACAACATTCTTAAATGGTGTAGTCAAGGAGGAAGTATACGTAGAGCAGCCACTGGGAGTCGAGACACATGACAAGGAGACTCATGTGTGCAAATTAAAGAAGGCCTTGTACGAACTCAGAAGGCACCCATGGGATAACACATACAGTTACATGAGGAGCTTGAAGATCACCTAGAGTGATGAAAATCTTAACCTTTGCTACAAGGTTGAAGATGAGAGCCGATAGAGAATGACAAGCTCACATATGGGTGCGAGAAGAACTTTTCAACAAAGTTCAAGATAGAGGATCTTAGTATCCAGTGACCCTGGATGGATACATAGTATATTAGTAGCAGAGGAAACTACTTGTCACTCTAGTACATGATGTTTCAATACATAGAGTACGAAAGATAGAGGGAGAATGATGCTCCACTTCAGAGGGAGTGACTGCATAAGATCCTTAGGTTCGACATGGTACGACATGATTGACAGCGTCCTGAGTAGTTTGGGATTTACCAAGAGTAAAGCGGATTCCAACCTTTACTACAAGGTTGAGGAAGGGAACCCAATGATACTTCTATTGTATGTAGATGACCTGTCTGTGACAGGTGAGGATGGGTTGATTGCTGACACGAAGAAGAAGCTTGCTACCGAGTTCGAGATGAAGAACTCGGGTATGATGCACAACTTTCTAGGCATGGAGGTCTGGCAAAGTGCGGATGGAATCTTCCTTTGACAAGGGAAGTATGCAGTGGAGATCATGAAGAATTTCGGGATGATGGACTCCAAGGCCATGGCCACACTTATGGCATCGAACCTGAAGCTATTGAGTGATGCTTCATCAGAGTCGGTCGATGCCACAATGTATCGTCAGATGATTGGATCCTTGATGTACCTGACAAATACGAGACCAGATATTTGCTTTACTGTAAACACATTGAGCCAGTTCCAGACAGATCCAATACATGTTCACCTGATTGCCGCAAAGCATATTTTGAGGTACCTGAAGGGTACAGTTGATTATGGGCTCAAGTATGATGTGAATCAGAAGATTACCCTGGAGGGTTATGTAGATTCGGATTGGGCAGGCAGTGTCATTGATAGGAAGCAACACTTTGCGATCTCTTGGTTTAGCAGGAAGCAGTGTTGTGTGGCACTAAGTACAGCGAAAGCAGAGTATGTCGCAACTTGTTCGGCTAGTTGTGAGGCAGTATGGATGAGGAAGCTACTTTCTGATTTGTTTGATCTCCAGTTGGATGCTACTTGTATATATTGCGACAACCAGAGTTGTGTGAAGTTGCCTGAGAACCCGATGTTCCATGACAAGTCGAAGCACATCAAGATCAAGTATCACTATATCAGAGATATGATGTAGAGAGAAGCAGTGAAGATCCAGTATGTTGTGACGGACGAACAGATAGCTGATGTATTGACCAAGCCTTTAGCCAGAGTGAAGTTTGAATACTTCAAAGAGAAGCTTGGTGTACTTCAAATCAATGTTTCTTCCAAGGGGAAGTGATGAGTCCGGAAGACGCAGATACACATGGGTATTTCCAACATGGTGGTAGGTTGGTCCTCCCATGGTCATTGATGTAATTGCCGGGCTTTTTCGACATGGTGGTATATTGGTCCTCCCATGGTCGTTGATGTAATTGCCAAGCATTTTTTACATTGTGGTAGGTTAGTCCTCCCATGTTCATTGATGTAATTGTTGAAGCTTTTCCAACATGGTGGTAGGTAGTCCTCACATGGTCGTTGATATAATTGTTGAGCCTTTCCCAGATGGTGGTAGGTTTTCCCTCCCATGCCGATGGATGTAAGTGTTGTGTTATGTGTATCTGGGTTGTGCTCCGTGTGACGATGAGATGATCTGAAGATGATGAGGTAACAGTAGGATCCTGCAGGTTTTGCAGAGGCATATAATCAGTGCTGAAATGCTCCTTCAGGTTTTGCAGAGGCATATAATCAATCCTGGGAGATCCTTCAAGCTTTGCAAAGGCGTATAATCAGTCCTAGGAGATCCTTCAAGTTTTGCAGAGGCATATAATCAGTCCTGGGATGCACCTTCAGGTTTTACAAAGGCATATAATCAGTCCTAGGATATCCTTCAGGTTTTGCAAGGCAATAAGTCCTGAGCTATACCTACTTGATGATTTGAAGACCTACGTGGAGGCTAGGCCTACATCCAGCATGAAAAAAGGTTGGCACTGTAGAAACTTCTGATGACAGATAGTATAGAACAATGATCAAATTATAAGAAGATGATGGCAGCAGCTATGATGAAGACTATGACTCCATGATGATGACAATGCAATGAAGCCCTGACCAAATGTGTTGAAGACTGTGTAGAGAGAGAATACCTTCCTAGTTAAGAGGGAGTGTTGATGTATTTGTAACTTAGGAAGATATTCTAATGTATATTATCATTGTATGTTGTTGTACCCCCATTGGGGATGTGTGTACCTCTTTATGGGATGTCTAAATTGTGTCTAGACCTTGAGGTACGGCCTCCGTTGTAAGTCGAGGCAACATCCCCCAATGTAACATCATGTAATATGTACTTGTAGTCTCTCTAAGAGAAGTGGGCCTCGTGTGATGACATGTAGGCTCAAATGTTATATTTGGTCAGTGACTTGACAGTGACTTGAAATGGTATAAATAGGGAGGTGCTCTCCCTCATTTATATATACCTCACACAATCTCTAAGGCGCATGAGAAAAAGAGACAGACAGAGGAGGAGAGAAAGATAGATGCTGAATATTTCTTATTACTGCTTTTGATCATCTTACTATTCTGAAGAAGTTTGCGGGGTTTTCTCCTTTATGGTTTCCCCGATGAAAATCTTTATGTCTTGTGTATCTTTTATATCTTATGCATTTTGTTGTACTTGTTATTCTTTCAGATAAATATCCTAGATAATCTAATGAAAACAATATTATCCAGGAGGTCACTAAAAAATGAAATTTCTCAAAATGCAAGACTAACCTTACCTGGAGATGCGCTTGACTAAGGCGAGTTGATTGGTACACTTGGTTTCTGGAGATTCCAAATCTTCACCTTTCAAAATTGACTTGCGAGAATCTGATCTGCAGTTTTCTGGTCCAAAGCCAAACTAGGGTTTGACTTTCCCGCAGATCTACCCACTCAAAAATATTGATCCAGGGCTCAATAGATGCACCCTAGGGAGGCGCAGCTTTCTTTGCAATCAGATCTTCAAAATTCCAACTTTGAAATAAATCCTAATTTATTGTCGGAGGAAGAGGAGAGAGAGTTTCACCTTGTGAAAGTTGTTCTATTCAGGCTAGCTCTGATACCATGTTAAGATTCCATATGCTTAGCTATATATCATTAGTATTCAATTCAATTTCACAACAATAGCATAGGCAAGATCACTGAAAGAAACACAATCACAAGATAGACACAGATTTATCTTGGGAAACCCTCAAGGGGAAAAAAACCCAACAAAACTTCTTCTATATAGATGTATCAAAAGTACAAAGATAAAACCCCAAACAAGTGCTCCTTCTCCTTGCTGATATGTCTCTCTCTCTCTCTCCTATGTGTTATACACAAATGTGTGTGTGTGTGTGTTTTCAAATGAGGAACACAACTCCTCTATTTATACTCTTTCTTCCACTTGACTTTTTCCCTAACAGGTCGGACCCAACAAACTCACTGGGCCGACTTCGCCTAGAAAGACACAAAACAGTATAATATTATATTTTGGAAGGTTCTATTGATCCAACTTACAAAGGAGGTTTTACCTTATGACTCTATGATGACCAAATACAATAGTAACATCTCGACGAAGGAATAAAACATCTTCAATATGTTACAACAATAAAACACATTTAGAATATTCTTCGAAGTTACAATATTTCAACAACTTGTAACTTTGTTAATAACCAACATAAATCCATCTTAACTCTGGATCTATTATGCGCCGATAGAGATCAAATCCCTAGAGGTGCAGACCTTTTTTATAGTGTAAAAATTTAAGAAAAAGTTTGCACCTAATGGAATTTTATCCCTTTTGGGAACGATAGATCCGGAATTAAGATGGATCTATGTTGGTGATAAAACTATATTAAATGAAATCATAAAAAATGAATGTCTCGCCATTATTAAAAAAAACATGTAAATTGCAAATAGGTAAAACACCATGTAAATTGCAAATAAGTAAAGACAAATAAAGTCTATAGTATCCATAACAGGGAATTAATTGGATGTGGTCAAACTTGCACTCTTGAAAGCTATATCAATTAGTAAATTAGATAATATATGTGACATGTGATTGAAAATAGGGAGCACTTCATACTTGGATAGTGAGAATGTTCCCTGGACCACATGTGAAGCATCCACGTTTCATTATTTTTTAAAGTTTTAATTCATTGGAATATATATCTTTTTATTTTGAACTTTAGGTTAGGGCCAACATTGTAAATTTATTTTACTTAATATTTTATTATTTTAAGAAAATGTCACATGTCAACTCCACATTGAGCACAGAATTACACTTCTCCCTCATATTGGGGCTGTAGAAAGCATCTCTTGGTGCAACTAGGAAAGGAACTCAATATTTGGCAAACCTTGTACTGTTTCAAAGAAAACAAACATGTTTAAACTCAAAGGGACAAAAACTATATCATGGTTCCAGGTCTACCAAACACATTGGATGAATAAAATTAAGCACAACACCCGAAGAACAAACGGAATGCATAACAGTCATCTGCATTCTTGCTACCATAGAAAAAACAACTGGGCACAAAAGAGAATAAACCAATGAGTGACCTTAATGTCAGTGCCTATGACTGTTAAGTACAACACTGTTACATGCTTTTTACAGCCCTGGTGCATGCTTTAAGGTGATATCGATTGGAACTGCACAAAAATTAAAATTGAAAATAATAAGAGAAATGCAGAAATTTATCAATGTAGTTATAGTCGAACATTCTCCTTGAGTGTTTTCCTTGCAAGTCCTAATCATAAAACACTTCACAGCAAACTTCGAAATGGCACCCACCGCCTAAGAATTGTATAGGTAAAATGAAAGCGAAGGACAAATACGTCCCATCAAAATGTTAAGGATAAACTGAACTTCAATTCTCGTGAAAGGCTTTCTTATTCAAAGATATGTCCAACGGCCTAAAAATTGTATGGCTAAAATGAAAGTAAAGGATAAATACACCCCATCAAAATGTCAAGGACAAAATGAAAATCTAACGCTCATGAAGGCTTTCTTATTCAAAGTTATCTCCATTATAAGACTCCAGTTTATATTAATATACTAGATTTCATGATCTGTGGGAATTGAGGCAATGACTGTTCACAAGAATGCACTCCTCACACCATGCATTTCATGTCTTGTTACTTTCCACCGCTAGTTATTTAGATACAGCAGAACACTATGAGTCCACCGCTAGTTATTTAGATACAGCAGAACACTATGAGTTCAGTTGAAGCAAGAGTAAAATTCAATGTTCTGAAAAGCTTCCCATCAAGTGCTTTTACCATGTATCCAATAATATGATGTGAATGAGAAAACAATATTACACTAAGAAATGCCACCTAATACCCAAGAAAAAGTCTCGACAGTACAAAAATTGCATCATCTCCATCCTCCTCGAAAGAATTTTAAGAATGAAAGCACAATCACCATACTGGTGAGTATGACTCGTGTACTTGTAAGTATGGCCTTGTGATATGTACTAGCTCAATACTCATCCAGGTAATGTTGACTGAGTATTGGCCAATCAATACTCACATAAGCATGACTCGTGTACTTGTAAGTATGGCCTTGTGATATGTACTAGCTCAATACTCATCCAGGTAATGTTGACTGAGTATTGGCCAATCAATACTCACATACATGTGAGTATTGGGAGTACTGGCCAAGTATGCTGAGTACCCTAAGTCCATGCTCACCATACTCGTGAGTAATATTTCCGGAAGTAGAAGTAAACTTTTTTGCATCTTGTTTACTGCCAAGTATGCCAAGTTGCTTGCCTCAGCGATGAGTCAATTACTAGTACAATAACTATGCATGAAAGTTAGCTTTCAACACAACTATCGAAGAAATTTGAAGAAAAATCAACAATAACGTTCTTACAAAAGCCACAAACTCAATACACCAAGATACAGTATTTTCAATAGATTTTCACAAACAATTTGCATAATTATTGGAATCAATGCTAGTGTACAGGATAGTTTACAAATTTTGTAACTGATACTAAACAAAAGACTTCCCCATTTTGTTACCTCAAAGGTACAAATGTGTGAAGAGGCTCAACTACAAGACATTACAATCTCAATGTATTACAAGCACAACCAATAAATACTTCCCCTTTTATTCAGAATACAACAGCAAAATATAAACACTCTATGGAAGGCAAAATATTCCTTTAAACATGCGTACTTACAAATTCTTTTTGAACGATCAGATTTTCATATTTCACTTTGCAACATCAGATGGCTTTAATAACTGGTTCTTTTTCCTCATCAAAAACATGACAATACGAGGAAAAAGAGACCTCTTCTTCCTCTTTGCAGCAAATTGACTATCTTGAGACTCCGTGGTTTCAAGCTTTTCTGCTGGCAAACTCTTCATGCTCATCATCTGACTTGGAGATCCCAAGCTGACCTTTTGAGTGCCACCCCCTTCTTTAGAGTTCTTCTGATCATTTTCATTCACACCTGTGGAATCTTTCCCATTATTGACTGGACTCTGTGGTGCAACAGAATTTTTCACCCCAGCAACAGCATCACCTGTTTTCCTGCGCTGCTCATGTTCTGCTCTCCATTTCCTAAGCTCGTCCTCAACAGCCAGCTTTCCTGCCTTGGCTTCACTTGCCTTTTTTAAGGCATTCTGCAACGTATCCTTCCTTGCATTTATTTCCTTGTTTGCATCCTCCAAGTTCTTCATAACTTTCCCTTGATTTTCCTTTGCAGCATCTACTTGGGCCATAGCAGCTGCCACTCGGCTGTTAGCAAGTTCCTCGGCTTCATGTGCCTTTTTGCTCAAGGCATAGTACTCTTCTAAAGTAAGTGTCACTCCAGAAGGATTATTTGACTCAGAAGATCCTCCTGCTGACTCACTTTCATTTAAAGCTTTGATTGCTTTAAGAGCTATTGCTTCTGAAGCCCGGGCAGCTTCTGTCTCCTTTATAGCTGCTTGCAACCTACTCTCAGCAGTGCTCACAGCCGCCTTAGCTTGTTCTGTTTCCTCCCTACATTTGCGCATATTCTCTCTAGCTGCTTCAGCTGCAATCTTGGCTTCCTCTGCCTCAGCAGCAGCAACTTGTAAAGCCTTTGGAAGCTCTGCCATGGTTTCCTTGGCTTGTCTTTCTCCAGCTTGTACTGATTCCAGTTGTTCACTTGCTTTCTTCAATTCAGCTTCCAAAGCTGCAACAGCTACAGATGCCATCCCTTCCCTTTGTCGCATTGTCACCAATGCTGCCTTCTCTTTTTGCAACTCTTCTCTTAGAGATTCAACAGAAGTTGTCAAGTGAGATACATCTTCTGTGGCTTTTTTTAGATTTGCCTTTACCTCCTCCAGTTCTGCTCCAACTGGATCCAGAGTTGCGACTGCTTTTCCCTCTGCTATTTTGGCTTGTTCTAACTCATCCATTGCTTTTGCAAGTCTTTCTTCAGCTTCAACTGATTCTGCTGCTAATTTTGATTCACCTTCTTTGTGAGAAGCAAGTTCCACTTGTAAGCTTTGCAACAAAGACTCTGCAGTTTGAAACTTTGAGTTCAGTTCTTTGGCAAAAGAAAGGCGTTGTTGCAGCCTCTCAAGTTCCTCATTTGCAATCTTCATTTCCTTAGCTCTTGCCTCAGCCTCCCGCTCTTTGGCAATTGAAGCAGCAAATCGCTGTTCCTCTGCTTCCTGGTGTGTAGCATGAGCCATATCCAGCGAGTCCTTTGTTGCAATCAACTCCAAGGTGAGCTCATCCACCATTTTCTCCGTTTCTTCAGATGCATATAAGGCCTCCTCTGCTTTTTTTATCGCAATGTCCCTGGCCTTCATCAAATGCAAGTATTCTTCTTTCATGTTTTCTAATTCATTCTTCACGGCTTGCAATTCTGCAACAGCTGCTGCATGCCTCCCTTTTGCAACTTCCAGTTGTGTCTTCCAAGCAACACTTACTTCATCTGTTACACCTTTCTCCATCTCCTCAACTCTCAGCCTTGCAAGTTCAGAGTCTTGCGTTGCTTGCTGTTCTGCAGTTTGTGCTCTCTCCAAATTCAGTATTAACTCGTCTATGAGCTTTTTTGTGCTGTCCAGCTCCTTTAGAACCTGTACCTTTGCATCTTCTGCTGCACTAAGTTGTTTCTTCAACTCAGGGAGCTCTTTTTGGACCCTTTGAAGCTCAGCCTCAACAAACTGACGTTTCTATAGAAATAGATTCCATGTTAGTTTTCCAAATTGAAAACCCCAATACTGAGCTCTGTTTTCTGTAAGCTAAGCACATATGGACAAATACATTCACCAAAATAGATATAGAAAAGTGGAAATCTACCCTTCAATAATTAATTAAGGGATGAATGAATGAACAAAAATGCCTTTCCTTCAGAAAACATAGAATGAATTGCCACTCCCTCAAGGAATGAAAAAGAGGCTTTCCAATTTACAGGACATATAATCAAGGATGCAAGAAAGTAGCAAACAGTCTAATAAAGCTCGTAAAATTAAGACTCATGAAAATGGGAACAATTTCTAGGGCAGTCAAAGAGAGATGAAGCTTGACTTCTAAATAAACCAGCATAGATCCATTTTAAACCCAGATCTATCAAGCACTGAGAGGGATCCAATTTCTTGAGGTGTAATTTTTTTTTAATCTTAAATTTTTTGCATGCTCAGAAAAAAATATGGATCAATGCTGGTTTTCATTTTTTTATTGTGAGCCAAAACAGATTTTTTTCATAAATTTTTATTTGGTTTTAAATTTTTATTTTATGAGCTAGCATGGATTTTTTTAATTACTTATTAATGGTTTTAATTTTTTATTTATGAACAGAGATGAACTTTTTTAATTACCTTTTATTTTCAGTAACATAATGTTATGCTCTACAGCCCAGTATGGGGGAGATGTGACCAGTATGAGGGAGATGTTACGTCACGTGATGACATCTCCCCCATACTGGACTGTAGAGCACCTCACTACTCTCGGAGCAAAAACATGAGATGCATTTCAACACATGATATATACTGATTAGCATCTGGATAAGCACAATCAGCATAAAGCTGTACTAAAAACATTGTGAACCTGCCACATGGTCGAAACAATGGTCATAATTAGAACTTAGAAATTAGGAATACATTAAACAAAACAAAGTCTTAGTTAGTGTCTTTACTATAGAGTGATGTAATCATGAATTAATTCATGTAGTCAATAAAATATAAGG
The DNA here is from genome assembly GCA_001517045.1 of Pseudotsuga menziesii. Classification (NCBI taxonomy): domain Eukaryota; kingdom Viridiplantae; phylum Streptophyta; class Pinopsida; order Pinales; family Pinaceae; genus Pseudotsuga; species Pseudotsuga menziesii. Next base: position 208,973 of record LPNX010974460.1, read on the forward strand.
TTTTGGGGAGTTACAGAATTATTCCTCTCCTACTATGTAATCAGACATCTCATCACTCAATAATAAATCGGTCTATTCTCTCTCATTCTTATGTGCATTCACGTCTATGCTCTTGTGTGTGTCACCACTGACACGTTTTACCCCGATGCACCCTAATTTCAAAAATGGCAATCCCTGTCCCCACACCCACGCCCATCATTGCACTTGCAACCACAAACCTTGGTTGCTTATGGTGTTTGACTGTCTTGAATTTACCACAACAGAACAACTTATCATTTATTAACCCACTTCTCACAAGTATGAATTTTGTGAACAGCCCTTGGTATAAGACTAACTATGAGAATACTCTAAGTTTTGTAAAAATCCCATAGATCTAGCCACCACACAATGCTTGAGATAGTAATTTATCAAAATTCACTCTCTAAGAAACGCCATCATCTATTCAAAATAAGGGTTAATGATGTCTTTCTACGAGACCACGACACCAACCAATCTCCATGTGAGTCTTGCAGAGCTACTATTTCAAGACACATGTTGCACAGCACCAGATTAACAGGCAGTCTAGTAGACAGCTCAGCTCTAGCTGGCCCCAAGGTAGGGCATTCCCCCAACCCAACACATGCAAGCTTCTATCTAGATTTTCTTCTCCATGGCTTGGATGTTAAGAGAGTAGGCATCCCTCACTCATGCAGTCCTCCCAATATCATACAATGAGGCCATCTCAACCCTGACTACACCATAGTGCATCGACAATTTCACAATCATTAATGACTCAACGGAAGAGACTAGTTCTCCACATTTGTCTTCAACAGTCCACCCCAGTGCATCATCTCCTCTTTATCAACTTCAACATTGGGCGCTTTCCCTTAGTATTCTTTCTTCTTTACATATTTTTGCATACCCATACTTTAATTCTTATGCTTCTTTATTAGCTTTATTAGCTAGTGTATAGGTGTGAACTTAGAACCTCTAATTTTAGCAATTGCTCTAAGAAATCCCACATTGTACTTTATTTTTCTAGATGTACTTTTTAGTCCCAATGACATACTTTTGTGGACAATTGTCGAACATTAATAAAATTACTTGATCTTATCTTATTATGCATCAGAAGATGGAGCTTCTTATTGTTATACTTAAAGATGTTTGGCATATGCCCATCACCAATCCCTCCAAATAGGTCATTTTATAGCATCATATCTTAGGTAGATCATCTACATCAATAAATGCTTGTGACCCTTGGACATTAGACCCTTGGAGTGAGTAAGAACTAAAAAGCCTCCATTTGCCCATGCCCTTTGGACTAAGTCACCTAACACGAGGACACGGGACACGAAGGACACGGGGATTCCAGTGTCTGACACGGACACGGTGACCCCTTGATTCAGGACACATAGGATAGGTTATATATATATTAAAAATTATATACATTAAAAATATAGACATAGATCCAATTTTTTACAAATATTCAATAGAAATCAGAATCAATGCACATTTAACATTAGTAATTACACATTTACAAATCAAATCAGTAATCACAATGAGATTATGAGACACAGATAATTCGTGATACTCATGATAGTCATAGATCAAGATGTCAATACTCAGGAGTCAGAACCATATTTCTCATTAAGTCGTCAAAATCAAAATGTATTACATACATGTCAGAATGCCACTGGAAAATGCCAAATAGACTAATAGTAATAGTAAATACAAAAAGGAGTAGATCAAGATGGAAGAATGAAGAATCTCGTATATCTGTAGTCCTGAAAAACGTGTAGATCAAAATGGAAAACGTGTCCTAGAATCAGGACACGTTGGTGACAGCGCAAGACATGCTGAAAATTCGTGTCTGACACGCTCTGTCAGCGTGTCTGTGTCGGACACGAGACACGCGGGCCCTTTTGGACTTGTCTGGTAACTTAGCCTTTGGATGGTTTTAAAAATCAAACTCGGAATTGGAATCAATGGAGGGTCAACTCCGAATCAGCAATGACTCGGTAATGACTCGGACGATTTGAATTTAATGACTCGGTTTTAGTAAAAAATACATAAATAATTAAATTTTAGAGAAAAAACAATATTTTAAAGATTTTAATCCATGATTGCAAAGCATTAGAGGCAAAATATCCAAAGCCCGCTCATGTATATACCATATAAGAGTGAATATATCAAAATGGCACAAAGTGTATTGTGCAACACATATCTGGAACAAAATACATAATCAATGAGGCATGTATGGCCTGTAAAGTCCAAAAAACATGCTATGACATCACGATCATACAACATATTCAACTATCACACATCATCAAACTCATCACCACTATTAGAACCAGTAGCAAAAGGACTAGCAATGGTATCATCATCTGGCCCAGGCCCGAACTCCTCAAGGTCATCTACATCTACAACTATAGTAGTATTGCAGTAGTAGTACTAGCTTTAGGGTTAGGTTAGATTAAGGAAAAATAAAAAACTTTTGAGTATTTTATTGTCTGATTTGATCGGTTCGGTACCAAACTGGTCACCCAAACCGATTTAATGGCCAGTTTGGCTCGGCTGACCCTCTACTCGATCAAATCAGCCTCTTCCATACAAATCCTAAACATCATGATAGATAAAGAAATATTTCTTACTTAGCCTCTAGGCCTAGGATTGGGAGGAATCTGCAACAAAGAGTCCTTGAACGTCGCAAAGTTCAAACCCAAATAGAATGGAAGGAGCGTCCTCCAATCCAACACATGTAGCCTTCTATTTGGACTTTCTTTTCCATGACCTTGTATTTAGAAGAGCGGGGATCCCTTGCTCCTACACTCCCCCGAGATCATACAACCAAGACCCCTCAACCCTAGCTACACTCCATTGCATCAATAATTTCACATTCATTGATGATTCGAAGGGAGGGACTTAGTGTCCACACATGTTCTCAATAGCCAACTCCAATGCTTCTTAACATCATCTCCTCTTGATCAACATCAATGTTGAGCGCTTTCCATTAGTACACTTTCTACGTCGCATGTTTTTATGTACTCATACTTTACTTCTTATGCTTCTTTATTAGCTAGTTTATAGTTGTGATCTTAGATCCTCTTATTTTAGCATTGTTCTAAGAGTTGATTTAGCAATCCCACGTTGTACTTTATTTTCTTGGATGTACTTTTTAATCCCATTGACATGTTTGTGTGGACATTGTCAGGCATTAATAAAATTTCTTATCTTATCTATGCATGAGAAGTTAGAGCTTCTTGTCATTAAATACAAAGATGGTTTGCATATGCTTATCACCAATCCCTTCAAATAGGTCATTGTGTAGCACCAAATCTTAAGTAGATCATATACATCAAAAAGTGCTTGTAACCCTTAGAGCAAGAAAGAAACCTCCATTTGTCCATGCTCTTTCATAAAAATCCTAAACATCATGCCAAAAATGGAAATCCTTGTTTCTTAACCTCTAGGCCATCCCAATTGTGAACTAGAGGAGGTGTTGATTTGGAACTTCCTTAGGGACAACCCTTCTCTCCTTATCAACAAGTTCAGTGCATTACATCAAACAAGGCTCTTCCTCGCCCACTATTATAAACCCCCTCACTCACTAGTAAGAATATGGAGAGCAAGTCAACCCATCAACCGTAGGGAGAGAGAGATAGAGATAGAATCCTATCAATTAAGAAGTCGAGACCCTCTTTTTCTAGAAGTAAAAGGAAAGCGCCAAACTTAACTTAGCAGTGGGAAAGTGAAATCAACCCGCATTTGCTCACTAACCAAGCATAACTTCTACCTCCAAAAAGGTGCTACAAGGGAGAAAGATACATTTTTGGGGAGGTGGTAGAGTAAGTCCCCTAGAAATGGGAGGAATCTGCAATGAAGGGTCCTAGAACATTCCAAAATGGAAAGGGAACCCCCCAATCCAACACATGAGGCTTCTATCCAGATTTTCTTCTCCACAACCTTGGGAAGTTAGGACAGCAAGGCTCCCTGACTCCTACACTCCCCCCAAGATCATACAACCAAGCCCCCTCAACCCCATCTACACCCCAGTGCATCAACAATTTCAGTCTTTAATGACTCAGAGGGGGAGACTCTATCTCTACACTTGTCCTCAATAGCCAACTCCAACACTTCTTGACATCATTTCTTCTTAATCAACTTCAGTATTGAGCGCTTTTCTTTAGTACTCAAGCTTCTTCACATCTTCTTGCGTACCCATACTTTACTTCTTATGCTTCTTTATTGGCCCTTTTAGTTTTATTAGCTAATTTATTGTTGTGAGCTTAGATCCTCTAATTTTAGCATTGCTATAGGAGTTGCTTTTGCAATCCTACATTGTATTTCATTTTCCTGGATGTACTTGTTAGTCACATCGACATATTTTTGTGGACACCCGACGAACATTAATAAATTACTTGATCTTATCTTATCTATGCATGAGAAGATAGAGCTTCTTGCCAATATATTTAAAGATGCTTGATATATGCCCATCACCAATCCCTTCAAACAGGTCACTGCATAGCACCAAATCTTGGGTAGATCATCTGCATCAATAAGTGTTTGTAACTCCCAAACAATCACCCTATCAATAGACATTACACCCTTGGAGCAAGTAAGAAGTTAAGAACCCCCCATTTGTCCATGCTCTTCCATACAATTCCTAAAGATCACATCAAATAAATAAATTCTCCTCGCAGGATTGTATAACCAAGGCCCATCAGCCTCGAGCGCTCCCGAAAGAACATATTCAAGCTTTGCATCAGTCCCTTCACAATGATAGATGAGGTCAATGAGGCGTCTTCTACCCCTTCTTCCTCCACCTTTATCTCCACCTATGATGTTGATGTGAAGCTAGGACCTTGTACCTCGCAGGGATTGCCTAGCTCTTGTGCTTCTCTTTCTTTTAGTGCCATTTATATCTCTTGTATTTTGACAACATTCCAACTCCATGAGTGCTCTAGACACTCCCATTATATACTATATAGTGGCCACTAACTGTAATCTCTAGTCCCATTAACCTATTACTGGGTCATTTGTGGACATTAATAAAATTATCTTATCTTATATTATGTTGGCATTCATCTTGTGCAAATCTATGTGTGTGCATCCAATGCCTCTTTTTCTCCCTTGGTTCATTCTCTCAATACTAATTTACCCCCTGGAATTCTAGAACTATCCAATCCTAAACAACAACAAAAGGGGCATTAGCACAAATACATAGAAGTCTACATTGAATAACCACAAGTGTTTAGTGCTTATTTCTTTGGTTAATGAACCTAGTTTCATTTTTAATAATTTCCTATTATATTTCAGCAATGTTGTTTACCTAATAGTGTTGAACAAGTTTTCGAGACTATATCGATCATATTTGCTATCAATGAATGCACACAAATTAATAGGAACACATAATTAGAGAGAATATGGAATATATTAAAGCTATAGCAAACATTACACAAGGGGCTAGCAAGAGGTGACTACCCACATGCATACATCACACACACCCTCTCTCAAGTACATCATATCACATTATAATATAACCCCAAATACAATTATGGTCTAGTCACTTGACATTTAACCTTATCATCTAAAGGTATAATGGCCACATGTTACAAACCAGTAACACTAATAATGGGCATATGACATTAACACATACGATAGAAGCTCATTGTTTTCTCCTCCAACATCCACCCTCAAACAAGAGCTCTAATAACCAATAAATCTTTCAATATCTAAACTAGTCCCCACCCTCTACATTCTTCAACAAAAAGAATGGTTTTTCTCCACTTGCACTCTCTAGAACTAACCATTGTAATCGCTCCATTTGTTTGCCATCACTCTCAAACTTGGAGTGGAACACATGACCCAGTACCTTGGTTATGAACTCACCTGGGCAAATAACATCATGCATCCCCTCTAATGTCCCTTCTTCTAGGAGGCCCACCAAAGAAGCTACCTTTCAAGCTATTAGACATCCAAGCTTAGAAGTCCCCTAGCCATTCATCAAAACTGAAGATTGCACATAAGTGAGCTCCCTCAACCGGATCATCTAAGTAACCAACTATAATGCTCAGCATTTCTCTAGGAAAACAACCTAGATACATATCATTTCTCCAACATTTATTTGGTTCAACGACTTGCTAGTTTGTTTGGTCTTTAAGGATGGTGATTTCTATTATTTGCACTCGGGGAAAACGACTTTGGTTGCTATCTTCAAAGTGCAGCATCTCATCTTGCTTTTGACATTCACCACCTAGTGTTGGACTGGTCAGTTCCAACTTACAACATAAATACTCTTGAGTTGACATCAAGCCCAATACCACACTAAGTGTTCTTCATCAACTAGACTTCCTACAACCACTTTTTTATGTTTCTATGGCCAACACATACATACATTTCCAAAAAAAAATCCATTTTGATATAATGGCTTAATTGATTTTCATTTCCATTTAAAAATCATGCCATTAACTCCTTCATTGTTGCAATCTCAATATATGATTTTTATGTCTATAAAAAATTAATTGATGAGCATGTACTACACTTTTTGCTTGTTCAACAATGAAGAGCCTAGACTCTGAACCTACCATGCCCTAGACATCTAATACGCCTCTCTTTTTGGTTTTCTTCCTGCAATATTGTGGAGTGTGTCAGTGGTCTCAATGATTTTTTCTTCTTTGTTAACAAAACAAGTTTTCTCTAGTTTTTGCAAGCAAAGCATCTAATAGAGTGGCCCATGTTGTCTTAGTCTGAGTTGCGTGGGAGCGCCCACCACCCCCTCTCCAACAATGCCCCCTAAGTGTGCTCCCAAAGGGATCAACCAGGAAGCACCCTCAAAGGCACACTTCCTAATCACTCCCTTTTGGGAGCATTTTCTAGGAATGCTCTCCCACCTAAAAAAATCACTCCCTGCCAAAACCAAGAGTTCTCTCAAGTTGCTCTCAAGAGAAAAAAAAAAGGCTCCCTCAATGCTCCCAAGCCATTCCCGCACATGGATATGTTTCTTTTACTCCCTTGCTTGTAGACAAGGTTCCATGCTTGAGGAAAGGCATGGCTAGGTTTTCTTTGGTGGATTAAAACACTCACTCCCTCCATTTGTTCTCATTTTATTTCTCATTTCACTCATTTAACTCATCTTTGCTAGAATTTTGAATGGGTTGCTTGCTAGTTGTTGAGGATAAAACTGTAAGAGATTGAAAGGGAGATTGAAGGTTGTTGTTTGTGAGAGCTTGGAAGGAAGATTGAAAGTTGCCATAGTTACATTCAACAACCATTAGAGAGTTGAAGAGGTAGGCTCTAAAGATCACTCTTGTTTATTTTAAATTTTTTCCACTATGTAGAATGCTTGAATCATGAATATTCTCTTCTCCTACTCTTTCTCTCCTTCTCCATTATTCTATTGTGGGCAACAAGTTATTCTCATCTTGAGTCAAGAAGCATGAAGGGTATGTGGTTTTTCCTTTGGGTTCCATTTCTAATTATGATGGTGGTGTTGGGAAGCAAGAATACCAGTGATGAGAATGAAGAAGTAGCCAAGGGCACATACTGTGGAAAGGAGGAAGAAATGGAAAGGGATGATGATTGCAAAGCTCACAGTGATGATGAACAAAAACACAAAGAGACTTCAACGCCCTTGTGGAAGTATGTGACGAAGCTTGGGGGAAGAAAGGGGGTGGAACCACAAAGTTTATATGCCCACGTTGTACTAAAACTTACACAGGTTCATACGCCTGTGTGAGAAAGCATATATGCAGGAGTATGCCATGGCATGAAGGTAAGACTGTAGGATTCAAAATTTGTGACCAAGTGCCAATGAAAAATAGAAACGGATATAAGAAGGATGAGGAGGCCACGCAAAACAATCCAAAAAATCAAGGGTTGAATCTAAGACCTCATGCTCACACAAAATAATTGGCGGTTGATCCCCATCCCCCCATGGTAGTGGATTCTCACCTATGCGTAGAGCAGTATCAAATTTCTTGACCAAGGTTGCAGGGATGACATGGATGCCAAAAAATTCAAGTTTCTCTATGCATGTGATTTACCATTCAATGTTCTTTGCTCACCCTAAAGGATACAGGAGGCCCAGGTATGACAAAGCCATTGCCATGGGACTTGACAAGGAAAGAGCCAAAATCCACAACGCTCTAGGACAATTTACAAATGAGTGGACCGAATATGGGGTATCCATTGTATTTGATGGTTGGACAAATGTTAAAGGCAAGCCATTGATAAATATTTTTGGTGTGTTTGCTAGTGGTGTGGTCTTACTTTCAGCCCATGACTACTTAAATAGTTACAAGACTAGTATTAATATTGCAAAACCTTTAATTAAACTATTTGAGAGATTGGGTTGTACAATGCCATTCAAGTCATCATTGATAATGCTACTAATTGTAAGACAACGGGAGCAATCATTGAGTATATGTACCCTAACATATTTTGGTCAAAGTGTTTAGTTCAAATATTGAACCTTTTGATGCGTGATATTATTAAGATGAAGGACACCATATTTTTCACAATCACTCTAAATTGGAGCTACCTAAGACTGTGTTACAGCTTGAACTAGCATGTGAGATTTAAAGCCCCAAGGAACAAGGATAACTCAACTATAGCCTACAATTGTTACCCATTGTCACCTTAGTAACTACCTCCCTACATTTTAGGTTAGCTCCTTTCCAACCAAGGGGGCCTTCCCTATTGATAGGATTGCTAAGACTTTGAGTGAAGAGCAAGGTTAAGATGATGCTTAGCAAAACAAGTCTTTGTTGTAGTATGAAAAATAAAAAGGGATGATGGAAGGACCAAGAGACAAGTGCTGATCCAATAAGGGAAAATGGAATCAATCCAACAAGGACAAAAAGGAGTCAAGGAGGTAGTACAAAGAGGGCGAGTTCTATCAAGAATTTCAAGGCTAAGAATTCCACCAAAGCATGGCATAAATAACAAATGAGAATTTGAAGGTTTCAGAGAAGAAGACCCACCAAGCATGACACAAGAACCCCTAAAACATTGCTGAAAAATAATTGCATAAATTAACTAAGATGTCCCGACTCCCAAGAATGACGCCACATCAAAACATAGCAATTTGGGATGATTTATGCAATGAAGTATTAGAAAGCAACACTTATAAAGATGATAGAAGCAACAATGATACAAACAATGCATAAATCAACAAAGGATTCGAGGAGATTTTCTCTCACAACCCTTACAAAAAGACAATTTTGTCTATCTATGGCCCTAATTAACAACTCATTAACAACAATTGAAGGACAATGAACAATATAGCAACACATAACAAGAGAAGGATACTTTATACTTCAATTTAAACCAAGGACGATGTGTCCATTAAACTCTAAGGAGGAATAACTCCTCACAATCCAACCATATCAAATGAGGGAGAGAGAAAAGCCTTATATAGATTTTAGCTCAATCTCCTCCTACAATAAGATATGAAAAAATCGTAGATCTAGACTAGGTTGGAGCAAACAATGAACATTTCTCCACTACCACGTTACCAACTCTAACAAACACCATGATATGAGGTGGTCAATGCCACATGTACATGTTTCCAACAAAGCATGAGAGGTGCACCTTCATAGATGAGGGAATAGACAATTCAAAACATAATGAAGTGGCCTCAAAAGGCTCCAAGTGTAGCACTCCAATAGATTTGCTCAAAACAGCAATGAACAACCTTGGATCTAGGGTTTGCAACCTCCTAGATCCACTCAAATAAATGAGCATCTAACCTCTCCAAATTAGAAGATAGCATCATAAATGAAAGATACGCTCCCTCCAACCTAAACACTCCTAATGAAATTCATGAATAAATGTGCAAGTTGGCTGAACAAGTAGGGCACTATCCTCCATTTTCACCCCATCAATGGTCAAATTCATAACAAATGCAACCAACCAAGTCATAACCTCCATGCCAACTCATCAATCCATGTGCTATACCTAAGGATATCATCCATGAGAAAAACATCAAATCCCAAGACTAAGTGTCACAATAAACAATCAAATCCATGTAAAAGGAAATGGCCCCATCCGCAAAATATCTACATGTGCCAAGAGAAAAGAGGAGATAATTCAACTGTTTTGGATACCTTTTTGGATAAAAATGCCATCTAAACCATGGAAGGCTTGAAAGCTCAAAAAAGAGAAAACCTGGGTCAAGTCATCACATTAGCTAGCATGGAGGAAAACTCCAACGCCCTTATGAAACTAGTTGAGCATCCTACACCTCTAGAAAGAGCTCAGAAAGAGATTTCCAACCATATATCATATGCCTTCATCTAAGCTAGGGTGAAAGAGAACTACCCTCCTAAGGACAAGCTACCAAACTGCTCAAAATCCAAAATCTGACGCCTAGAAAGATGTCCGCGTTGCTCTAATGTCCTGAAGAATGAGGTTGAGCATTAGACATCATTGGATAGGTCTCAAAAAGAGCTTTTCATCCATATATGGACCTCCCCCAATAGAGCTAGGGCGTTTGAGAACGGCCCTCTTGAAGGCAAGGTACCAAACTACTAAAAAATAACCCAAAACCAGAGAAAGAAAAACACCCATAAATGTTGCTTCATTGCTCTAAAACACCAAAAGAAAGATTGCTTCATTGCTCTAATGCCGTAGAGAACTAAGTTGAGAATTCACCACCATCATATAGACATTGGAATGAAATTTCCATCCATATATCATAAGCCCCCATCTGAGCTAGGGCGTTGGAGACCCAAAGGTTTGAAGACAGACCCCTATTTTGCTCAACTCAACCCAGAATAAGCATGAAAAACAGCTACAAAATGTGAGCAAAAGACAATAACTCAACACCACCATAAAGATCAACAATATACTATTCAAAACCCTCTTCAAACAACAAGAATACAAGGCATCAAATCTCAGGAACATCCATGGGATAGCACCCAAAGCAACATCAACATGTCACCCCCATGAAATTTGTAATGAATATCACATGTGGGCACCCATGCAATATGGGGGACAACAAATTGCAAAGACCAAATTTGCTAGCTACTACCTCACCTTCAGGCACTTTTTGAAGGAAAGAAATGCATTGGCTAATATGGTCTCAGGTGACTCATGACAGGGTTTGAAAGACAGGTTTGCATCTGCATCTAATAGAAATGATTTTCAGGAGGTGGAGGACACTATTCTTGAAGGTCATTTTTGGGCATAGGTTAGGTATGTTGTAGAGTTCACCAAGCCTATTTATAGTATGATTCAATTTGTAGCTAAGTTGCACAAAACGGGGAAACGGGAAACTTCGAAATGAGGGAAACGTGACCCCCCAAAATTTTGGAAACAAGGAAACACGATATATATATATATATGAGCAAGAACATTTTTTATTTTAAAAAATAAATGTGAAATATAAATCATAAATCATACATGTCAATAAATCATTAGCTATATTGAGATCCTATTCATCAATAACACCCTATGCCTCCTTCCTCTAGGCTCTAGCCTTTGCCTCTAACACCAATTTTAAACTTGATCCTCGAAGGGCATTAGTCAACAGCTCGATACTCTACAATTTTGATGAAACTTCATAATCCCATCGTTAAAATAAGGTAGAAAAAGCTTCCCATGCTTATTAAGTGATTTTGTTTGAGTGAAGAGTATATTTTTATTAATGTCATGACAAAGGAGTTCAACAATCAACACCACCAACATCAAGGTACATATAGGGGTTGATGTGCTTGATTAAATGCCAATTCCATTCCCTCATACATGATAGAATCTGGTGGAAACTTTGCAATCCTCAAAACTATTAAGTCTGTTGAATTTTGAATGGGATCTAAAATTCTACTTTTTGCATATGAAGTCTGATGAGGTTGGAACCACTCCCAAACATCCTAAAACAATTAATGGTAATGTTAAAAATTTAAGTAAAAGGATGGAAAATAAAAGATAAGGAGAATGTCACTTTTAATATCATTACCATTAATATCACCAAAAACTACTGCTCCATGGCGACATTTTTTTGGAAACGTGACCTCATTGACAGCAACCGTATCAAAAACACGTTTATGTACGAACAAAACACGTTTCCATCTAGAAAACATGTATCATCCATACGGAAACGCGTTTCCACGTCGTATAGTACGCGTTCGGAGTTTCGAAATGGCGAAACGCTAGAAACAAGGTTGGGGCCCACGTTTCTTGCAACATAGGTTTGTAGATACATATCAGCCAATGATTGGGGAGGTGTATGAACAAATGGACAGCATTCTAGTACAAATCAAAGGGATTGTTGAGCCGAGAGATGCGATCTTGTATGATCATATTCATAAATATGTGGTCAAATGGTGGGATAATCGGAATGCTCCACTCCATGCATAGCATATGTCCTTAAACCAAATATTATTCTCCATCTTGGTTGGCCCAACAAGCACTTAGGGATGGGGTTAGGAGAAAACTACACATAGATCCAAAGGTGCAAAATAGGTATACGCTTGCATTAGGCAAGTTGGTCCCTGATGAAGAGGAGTGTGCTCAAGTACAAAGCAAATAGTGCAAGTACATCAATAAACATGGAGTCCTTGCTAACCTACATGCAACTAAAGATCAAGGTAAGTTGAATCCTATCAAATGGTGGAAACTAGAACATGTATGGCTCCTCTACCACACTTCTGCATAAATTGGAAGTGAGGGTGCTTTCACAAGTTGTTATCACTTCTTTTGGAGAGAGGTGTTGGAGCACCTACAGCGTCATCCACGACATGAAGAGTAACAACTTGAATTTAGATTGGGAAGAAAGCTTGGTTTATGTGCACTACAACTTGTGGTGGTTGTCCCATCAATGTGAGGTAACGAAGAATGATAAAACATGTGACTTGGGACAACATTCCAAAGGAGGCTAATTTGTAGGATAAAGCCAAGCCAAAGCTTTAAAGTGTTTGGAGGTTGACCTTTTGGGTGATCAAAATCATGCAACAGAGATGCCACCCCCAAGCATCAACAAGTTTCTAAATGCAAAAGCTTTGTCTTTAGCGTCACAATGTCCTGCGTTATGTGGGGGGCATGAGTTGTTGCTTGTGTTCCACGAACACTTCTAGTTGCTCCTACTCCTCTTGTTCATAGATCACAAGAAAAGAAACTAGAAGTTTCTTGTGGCTTGAGGAAAGCTTAGTAAATAATAAATCTATTTGTCTTTTCCCATTTTGAAGTAGTATAGAATCTAGAAGGTAGGACCTTGTCTTTATTATGGCGTATTTTGTAAACATTATAGATAGTTAAGTTTAAAATTTGAAGTTTGAAACTACATTTGAAGTTTGAATTGCATCTTACAATTGTTTGGTAATGAATACGATGCTATGTTTCATTTCATGGCTGATGTTATTTGTTATAGTTTGTTGATGGCAAATGTTATATGCTGAAACTTGAAAGTTGAGTTGCGGTTGGCGATTGATAATTTGATGACAACGTTATAAGTTATAGCTGTGAGATGATTGATGATTTAATAATCATCATTAATCCAATAGTTAGATCTATGTTTTCATGTTTTCGGCAAATAACTCAGCATTCGGCATTCAAAAGTATTAAAATAAATATTATATAAAAAACACTCTGTCCAGAACGCTCCACTCCTGGAAGCTTTTTGAAAACTGCACATCCCACTCCCCACTCCTAATAGCCTTGGTCTCGGACTTCAGTCAATAGTTTTTAAAATCAGTTAAATCGGTTTCAGTTTTGATCGATTTACCAGTTTGATGGACAACCGAGTCAAATCAATCTGTAGATTAGTTTGATCAACCGTTTCGGTACCGAACCGGTTAGATCGGTCGATCTACATTAAAAATCGGCCCAGTTTTCTAGGAAATGCGTGGAGGACCTACAAACCTAACCCAACCCTAACCTAACCCAATCTAACTTAACCCAATCCTAACCTAACCTAACCTAACCTAACCCAACCCTAACGGTTAACCTATTAATTGACCCCACCCCCTCTATTTCCTACACCTATTCCTCCTTTTATCGTTGTGGAGACCGAGAGCCGCAACTTGTGAGAGAGTTAAGAAAGTCATGGGACTGGGGACAGTAGTGCGTTGTTGAGCACTGAGTGGATTGTGCAATGTGGACTCATGGAGCAGTTAGCAAACTAGCAGTGGAGCAGTGGATAGACTTGGAGTTTGAGCAATGGTTGTAGCCTATGGAGGGTGGACAATTCACTATGTGGAGTCTTGGACAGTGGAGTGTGGACAACCAACTGTGGTTGTGGAGTGTGATTGTGGACAGTGGAGCAGTTGGTGCTTGGAGTTGGCATCTTGCTTGCTTGAGCCTTGGAGTTGGAACTTGGAAGTGGGAGTCTGCAAGTGAACTATGTGGTTGTTGGAAACTTGGAGGTTCTCTAGGCCCTAGAGGAGGTAAACACTACTAAACAGTTAATTGTTAAAGTTGTTAACCTATAAAAATTTAAACATGTTTGATAGTATGATAGTTGATGTTTCCAGCTTGCCAATTTAATTTTTTTATCATTATAATTGCTTCTTTTTTTATTATGTGCATGTTCAGATTTTTTTTTTGTCTTTACACATTCAACAATCAACTTCAAGTTCAGATCTACATTCTATAGACTCATAGAGTACCTGTACAATGGCCCCAAGAGCAAAAGATCATGCATGGATCCATGCAATATGTTGTTGAGGGGGGATTAAATAGCACTTGGATGCTATCAAAGGCCAAGTTAAGGCATGTGAAACTCCATTAGATGTGATTGGGTAGATTATAGCTGATTTACAAGAATAGTTTCAGAAGTTTGACGAGGGTAACGCTAAGCAAAAAGAGAGAGAGGAAGAAATAGGGAAGAAAAGGAGGCTTTTCGAAATGATGAGTGGGATCTATGCTCCTAATTTTTCAAATGAAGGCTCTTCATCTATCCCTTCTACCACTCTTCTGGATCCTTTTCAATATGTTCCACCATCTGAGACTACAAAAAATACACAAAATAAGGGCAAAAAGAAGAATAACATTCAAAACTATTTCACACCTCCCACCGCCTCTATCAGTGCTCATGCTTCTTAGTTGCCTCCAACACAAGTTCAGCCCGCCTTAGATGCCCACTCGAAAAAGTAGTACAAAGAAGTTGTCTATGAGTACGTAGCTCGATGGTGGTATGATGTTGATCTCCCCTTCAATGTTACCCACTCTTCTTATTTCCAACCTATGTGGGATGTCGTTATAGTTGTTGGTAAGGGCTTCAAAAGCCCTAGTATGCATGACATGAGGGAATCTCTTTTGCAAAAAGAGATCATGTCCATAGAGGTATACTTGAAGAAATTCAAATAGTCGTGGGTCAAAACAGGATGCACTATCATGTTAGATGGATGAACGAATCAAAAGAACTGTACTATCATAAACTTCCTTGTCTCTTGCCCATAGAAAACAATGTTTTTTAGATCATTTCATGTATCTGATAAGGTGAAAGATGCAAATTTGTTATTTCGTTTTTTGGATGAGGTTGTTGAGCACGTGGGGGCAGCTAATATTGTTTAGGTCATCACATATAACACCTCTAATAAATATGTTCTTGCTAGTAAGATGTTAAAGGAAAAACATAAAACCATATTCTGGACCCCATGTGTGGCACATTGCATAAACCTCATGCTTGACGACATATGCAAATAGAATTGGATCAAGGACACTATAGAGCATGCCAAAAGCATCACCAAATACATCCACAACCATGCTTGGGTATTGAGTTTGATGAGGAGACACACACAAGCCAAGGAGCTTGTTAGGCCTACAATTACTAGATTTACATCACTTCCTCACGTTTCAATCTCTCCTTTCGCAAGCAGAGAACTGGAGCAAATGTTTTTAGGTGATGAATGGAATTCATCTCAATGGGCCCGCAAACAAGATGGAAAAAACACCAAAAAGAGAATTAAAAGCTCTTCATTTTGGAAAAAAACAGCAGAGGTTGTGAGAATTACTAAGCCGCTTGTTTAGGTGTTGTGGTTGGTGGATGGGGAGAAATTGGCCATGGGCTACAATTATGAGGCTATGGATCAAGTGAAGGAGCAAATAAGGGCAGCATACAAAGATAGAGTGGGTAAGTATGGGCATGTCTAGGATATCATTGTTAGAAGATGGAACAATCAATTCCACCGCCCTATACATGCAGCTGGGTATTTCTTGAACCCAAAGTATCATTATAGAGATCAGTTTGGTGAAGATCCGAGCAGCGAGGTGAATGATGACTTTTATGAGTGCCTTGAGCACATGGTCCCAAATGAGATGGACCAGTTGGAGATACACCAGCAAATCAGCTAAGCACAACAGCCATAGGTACCTTTGTCAAAAATGTGGCTAAGATTGCAAGAGATGTGGACCAACTAGGTAAACAATTCCATTGTTTTATTAAATTATGTTGTTTAAACTTTAAATTGTAAATACCTCAATTTTTAGCCAAATTCACAATATAATTTGTTAAATTAACTTTGGCTTGACTCTTTGTATTTGCAACACACTGGTGGCAGTCATTTGGTGGCCAATGTCCTCAATTGCAAAAGTTTGCAATTTGGGTCCTGAGTCAAGCCTGCAACTCTTCCAGGTGTGAGCGTAATTGGTCTATGTTTGAGTGGATTCATACGAAGAAGACAAATTGTTTAGAGCAGAAGCGATTAAATGATCTAGTCTTTGTGCAATACAACTTCCGACTGAGGTGCAATCAATTGATGAACAAAAGACCTACTACGGCTCCCATTGTGTTGGATGATATAGATCCAACCTCAGATTGGGTAGTGGAGACTCAAGTGCCAGAGTTTGATCATGATGTTGATTTGGATCTAGATATTGAGATGGAGAACTTGATGGTGGTTCAGTTGGATGCAGATCCTGTTTTACCATCAATTCATGAAGGTGTAGATCCAGAGATTCCACGCATGGCAGGCACTAGTCAAACTTGTGCTTCTAGGCGACATAGGTATGCAGCTAGTACTACTACTGCAATTGCATATGACGTTGGGCCTAAGGAGTCTGAACCTGAGCCACATGATAATGCCATTGCTAGTCCTTCTAGTTCTAGCACTGGTGATGAGTTTGATCATTGATGATGTATGACAGTTGACTATGTAGTAGTCACTAGTATGTAGTTGACTATATAGCATGTTGTTTTTTGGACTCTATCGGCCATATAGCCTATAGGCCTCATAGATTATGTATTTGTTCCAATGCCAGTCACCTAGATATATATTGCATAGTACGATTTGTGCCATTTTTATATATTGACTCTTATATGGTATATACATGAGCAGACTTTGGATATTTTGTCTCTAATGCTTTAGAATCATGGATTAAAATCTTGAAAATGTTGTTTTTCTTTAAAATTTAAATATTTTAGGTATTTTTTAGTAAACCGAGTCATTAAATTCAAATCGACCGATTCCGATTCTGAGTTGACCCTCGAGCGATTCCGATTCCGACTCTGAGTTGACCCTCGACCAATTCCAAGTCCAATTCTGATTTTCAAAACTATGCTCCAGTCACTATAACAACCATTGAGAGTTCCATCTTATCATGACCATCCAGTGTTTTCTGCAAACAATTTTCTAGAGCGTGTTTTCTAGTCATTGCTAAACTGGGCATGAACATCTGGTACGTTTGGCATGTGTTGCCTTTGTCATCTGGTTGGTATCTGTTCTATGTTCAGCGTCAAGTATATTTTGTTTCCTGCTCTAGGCATCAATGTAGGCCATCTTAAAATCTGGCTTATTTCTTTCTGATTGTTGGACTCAATCATTGGGATGTGAATATGAAGGGGTGCAGTCTGTTTCCTTGTGCCCTCACTATGTTCTGGAAATATGCAACTACAAGACCTGCAAATGCATTCCAGCATGAGTGTCTGCATATAAGGCTCTGCTGTCAAAATCATGTCCCTAGCCAGGCATATGTGTTGTTGGACCTTTCCTTCAGACAGATATCTGGGTCAGTTGTTTCTTGCCTGATATTGTCTATGCCTGGGCTTGCTTCAATATATCTTTGATGTCTTCTAGTGTATGCAGGGGTGCAATCGATGCTCCTGGTGTCTTTGAAGCCTTCAAAATATTATGCTTAAAAGTTGAAATCCTTGAATAAATTGTCTTTAAGCTTTAAAAACTTTTACAGTCAAAACCTTTCCAAAAGAGTATTTTACCCTTACAAATTAATTAAATACTTAAATGGACTTGCCCATTTTTTCATCTCCTTGGTGGTACCACTCTCATGCACAGTTGTCAATGCAAAGACTCCTTTAAAGGTTTAATACTGGATTTCATCAACAGTCATGGGCTTCAAACCAATATCGTTCTGATACCATGCTCATTTTCATAAATGCACCCACATTGATAGGACACAAGAAACTAGCCTGAGGTGGGCTCTGTGTACACTGTACATCACACTCCCACATGCACATCATGTCATATTACAATATCCAACACCATACACCACCTAACCTTTAACCTCATCATCTAATGTTTTAGTGGTAAGTTGTAACATGTCACTAACCACTGACATTAATTTGACCATTAACATTAAGAGTGGTCATATCACATTTGACACATAAGATAGGAACTTGTTTCCCCCTCCGACAATTTGTAATCAGCACAGATACACTTTACATCAAAAGATTTAGTCCCAAGCCTATAGTACGACCTATTGTTGCATCAATTTACAAGCATTTCTTGTTCAAAGATGCAAGGACAGGTCTTCCTTGAGTTGGCAGGAAAGGGCAAATTCAAGAACTATTTCCTTGCCATCTAAGACCCTACTAGATACTGGGTTGGCTGACACAGCATGAAAGACGATATCATTCAATGGACTTTTAAGTTTTTTTCATTTATATTATATTCAGGAACCACATTTGTCTCAGGTTCAACTTGTTATTTGAGTGTTATAGCAATTTACAAAAGACCCAGTCGCAATGAAAGATCTCTTGACACAGTCAACAGTGCTCTCTGGCAAACTTGAAATTTAAGTGGACCAAGTTGGTTCAAATCCCATTGACCAACTGTAGAATATTATAAGTATTCATCAGAAGAGCAGCCAACTTCAATCAGCCACGATGCCCTAAGACTCACAAGGGAAGGAGATAGCAAGGGATAATTGACAGGAGATAAAAGTAGAGCTGCATAAGACCATGACCCCATTCCATTACTTGTGAGCTGAAGAATATTCTTCATTTACCTTTTTTTACCACAAGATTATTCCTTTCATGCAACCTTTCTTTTACCTGCAACTCTTGAGTTTTCTCTTGTTCAAATATTTTTTTCATTTTAATGATCTCTTTTACAAAAACATTTGGTCTTAGGACCCACAAACAGAACTGTTTTACAGTTCATCACTTGGCAAACATCATTCTTTTTTACTTTTACTAGAGACTGCCCACCAGCTTTTGAACCTGGGTCGTTTTACAACATGCACTCCAATTTGCCACCAGACCACAACCCAGTGGACTTCATTTATTGAAGATTTAATATGAACCACTGAGAGAAAAAACCTTAAAGTCAGAAGGAAATTTAAATTTTCAAAATTAAAGCTCACAGAGTGTTTGGCATACCTCCATGTTCAAAACTTTTTGTGCTTTCCAATCAACTATTCCTCCAAACATGGTAACTGCCTCTTTGACTGATTCAAATGGTGCTGCAGTGTCTATTTCAGCCCTGTGTATGATCACATTCTCTTCTGCATGATCATGCCGGGGAGGACCATTTTTTTCTTTTTCACGCAGTGCAATTACTCTCTCTGTTTGAGAAACATTGGGTTGAGCAGTACCTAGCTCAACATTATCTTCTCCACCGTTCTTTGTTTCACTCAGGGATGTGGATGGCTTAGCACTCTCCATCTGAGAATTTCCGACCTCAGTAATGGTTTCTTCCATTTTAAGTTGTATAGTGGTACCCATATCTGTAATGTCATGGCTGCTAGTTTCCACTCCCTCAGATGAATTGGGGACAGAGAAAGGATCTGTATCTGTATTCTGAGATCCACTGACCATTACCTCCTTTGGAGACTCATTTTTTAATTCTTTGCTTGCATCTGATGGCAATACAGAGCTTGTTTCCGATACTTCCAAAGCATTCTTTTCTGATGATGAAGAAACATCTGGCACTAATGGCAACTCAACATCCACTTCATTTTTGTTGCATTCCTGAGAAGGTAAAGGAGAAGAAGATTCAGTGGTCTCAGCCCCTTCCATATCCTGCACATACAGCAATAAACCTTTCTGAAATTAATAACATTTTGTTGGAAAGAAATCTAAGAAGAAAAGAAAACGAAATCATGTGAAAGAGAAGTAAAAATTAAAAAATCGCGACATGAAAATAATATAAACAAAGACGCATCGGTTAAACAACTCATATCCCCAATACATAACCATGTGTGGGTCTAAGGAAAAAACAATAAGGGCAACAATACATATATTTAAAATGTCAAGCTGCCAAACATCTCAAACAAACTTGGAGAGAAACTGTTCTATTTATATATACATTATATAGATTCTAAACCAAAAAGGATAAACATTGCATCACCTTTTGAAACCTCTAATCATAATATTTAGTTTAATAAATGGCAGAAATACATTACCACTGGTCTATACTCCAAAACTAACTTTAATGACTATAAAAAGCTGTTTATAACAATACCATCGATTAGACTGGCAGTGTGCACATAACCCACTGCCACTAAAACTTGATTTGATAAATTCCTTAACATTCTATTATGAAGTACAGCTCCACACTCCTAGTATTCACACTACAGTTTGTCTTATTATTATAAATAACTGCTGCTGTTGAAATCAAATTTTGTCCATATACCCTGAAAGAACCTGGCCTAGAATATGTTGGTGAATGTGGCAGCTCAATCTCTGAGACTACTTGGCACCAGAAAAATGACTAAAGACCTCTACTGCAATTTAACCAGTCTTGTATGTGTACCTAAGAATAAGTAAGAAAGAAAGATCACCATATTGACCCAATGATACATTACAATAAAAATGATTACTTTAACTCAAAAGCTAATGGCAAGTAAGTGATGAATCCATCCACATGCTTCCCGTATTAATTTCTAAACATAATAAGAGTTGACCTCTGCCTTGTCTTGATAGTGTTGTAAACTAGTGTCAATATAAATCAAGATTTCATTGCATTTTCACTACCTAAATGAACATCACAGTAACTAGTTAAAAAAATGTATTTTTGTTAACCATGGATGGATTTTGCATGGATTTGAACGTTGTAAATTGAAGACACTGAGATCGACAACGTGTGTACATGACCACCGCAATTAAAGCATTCAAACCGTACAAGGAGACAAAGCCTAGCATGCACAAATTTGTGTATCCATGCCTAGAACCCAAGTCTGAACACTAGAATGATAGATATGATTCCCAATGCCATAAAAATCCAATGTTTGTACGCAACCTCTTTAAAATATTGATATAATGCCTCTTCACAACAGTTGGAGCCTTGGGGAAACTGCCAACCAACTACCTGTCATCTCATCCTATCAAACTTAGGACCCAACAAAAAGGGCTTAGATTGTAATGGCATTGCTAATAACTCAGTATAACGTAAATAAGATACACTAGATGACAAAATCATATACAAAAAAAAAAGAACATCTTGGCAACAACTTGGGCTAACAATGGCCCCACATTATTCTTAATCATCCTGCTCGAGATCTGAGTTCCCCTACTAAAATTCTGAGACCCCATGCGGAACTCAGAGATCCCTTGCAGCACCAAGGCACCCATAATGGTGATATCTACTGCTACATAAAAGATATAGCTTACACCATTGACTTTCAGGTTACCTCCCTTAGTTTCTTCTGAAACTCTTTCCTCCATTATCCACCATCCTACTAGCCTCTGCTGTTTCTTCTTCCATGCCAAATCATCCGTCGTGATACCATGCTTCGTCGTCCAACTCCTCTTTCACCACCTTCTACCACTAATGTTCCCCAATCTTCCTCAGTGACTTACAATCATATCAAGCTTCCTGAACCCTTACTTTATTTCTTACATTCCTTTTGCTTTTTCCCATGCTCTACCTCCGAAACCTTTTCTCATTGAACATGCATCACTTGTGACTCAGAATATGAGAAGGCAGAATATGAAATTGAAGTGTACAATATTTCCACCATGAGCTGGACATACAGGAGGCATCATTGAAAGAAGCATCGCAGATTGACAATGAGACCACAACACTTTTTTATATAAATTTGAATAATGCCCTTGAGGAAATTAAAATCCCCAAAAAGGCCCAACAAAGAAGAATACCCTTAGAATTATGTTCAGATGCAATTAAGAACCTGCTATCTCAAGAAGGAAGAATCAAAGTTTAAACCATAACCATCAATGGGTTAGACAGCAGATGAGCTAGAAGATTGAAATTTGGTGGCCAGTGGGACTAGTGCAAAAACTAATCTAGTTAAGGTGATGTGATCCATAGAATCTAAAATTAATAGGTCCAATTTCAATAAAATCCATAATGCGGAGACCTAATTCCCATGAGAGCATGTGTACAGTGATTAGACTGACAAAATAAGAAAGACCAAGACAGAACCCACACCAAGATCCCAGGTTGTGTGGTGCAAAGGATAACTCCAAACACAAGAGTACTCAAAGCTATAAAAACAACAATGAACATGCAGAAAACTAGCTATGCTATCCGATTGCACACATTCCCAACTGAGACAGATGTATAGCATTAAAGCTCTTCCATTAATCGTTAAATGGGAAAAATAGACGATAGTACAACCAGCAAAGATGTAGAGGTTGAGAAATCCAAAGTTCCAAGAAGCACTGTAAGGCAAAATCATGTTCACTAGATGACTGAAGATTTAGGAGAGCTAACAAAATGTATACACAAGTATGTTATATAAATGCACCAAGATTTGGCTATGGAAATGGTTGGGTCCCACTTTGTATTGATGTCATTTTGTACCCAACGGTCCCTTTGACCTACTTCAATGATCATTCATTGGACGTTGATAAAACTATCATATCTTCTCTTATCTTAACTTCAAAGTTTCTAGTGCTCTCAATGGGACCTTTTTCAATGAGTTTGCTTTGATCTTCCACACTTTAGTGAGTCCTACTCACCGGAGGACCAGAGCTCCTGGGTCTAACCAATTTTTTAATGTTGCTCCAAGCCTCCAGTCCATTGGTGGTTTCTACCTCACTAAGAGACTGAGGCACAAAAGGTAACTAGCTATGCTGTAAGACGAGGAATCAATTAAATGAACAGAAAAAGGGAAGCCCTGAATTGAACTAGCACAGGAATCCTACATATGGAACTTCTAAAGTTAAATAATAATTGATCTTAATTTTAAGCTGGAGAAGCTCAGGACTCAAACATAACCAGCATCACATGACTCGGATTCAGCAATGACTTGGCAAACCTAAAAATGGAGTGTCAACATAATGACATGGCAAAACTTGACAATAACTCCACTTAATGAAAAATATGTAAAATATTTGCAATTTTGCAATCTTTTAAGGATATGTAATCTGAGTTTAAATTTAATTTATATTGACTGTTTCTGGCGTTTTAGAAAAATATCAGAAAAATAAAATACAATAAATAAAAGATCCTTCATAAACCTTCAATGTTGTCTTCGCTAGCTCCTTTCATGTTGTATCCCTTTTCCAATGTGCTTCCCAATACAGCACCCGCAAATTTATAATCTGAAAATTCAGACTGTCTTCTTCCCAACAATTTTTCGGACCAAGTTGTCAAAAAATCTCTTAAACCACTTGGTTTAGGCCTTTAAAGGTCAAATGCAGTCCATACGTTTTCATGGCAAACAACCCTACCTTTCAGAAAAAAACGCCAACAAAAATTATAAAATTTCATGTGAAAACAAGTTATGAATTTCTTCTACAGTGCCCAGCTGAGTTATTGCCAATTTGCAATAGACATGGCAAATTTGGCTAAAGTTTCAATTCGACTCAGCAAGCTGGAAAGCCGAGTTGGCTCACCAAGTACTTGCCATACTTGGCAAGTCCTTGACAGAACGTTTCTTTACTTGTTAGGCACACTTGGGAGATCCCCACTGGCGGCTTACATATTAGGAGTTTCCAATCATCACGTCTTAATCCTTCACAAGTTTCCTCATAGCCATCCCAATAACCCGAGTTGTTGGCATATCATACTTTAATGTAACCATCTACGAAATCCACACACGGGACATAACCTGTGCAGGCTTTATGTGCAATGCATATGCTGAACAGTCGTGATTGACCTGACAATTTGAAAATAATAAAATACAATTATATTTGATCCAGTTCCGTAAGTGCAGTGGTTTGGAGGGGGGTCACGCAGGGTTTTAATTATAAAAAAAAGTGAAGTCTTTTGAAGTTTCATAATGAAAAAATACTTTGAAAGATAAAAAACTGTGCAGAGAATTTTCCAAATCTCAAAACTTCAATCATCCTTCAGTAAAACAAAAACAGCCAATTCGAAATCACAGCAATGCCGATTCGAGAATTTAAAAAATTTTACATAAAACCATCATCATATCACAGAGACTAAATCTCAAACTCGCATAACAAAGGCAAATAATCCATTCCGTCAGAGACATCGATCCCGCCTAGAACTCATGCCCATTTTCCAAGTATTTCAGTTAGAAAATCAGCAGGATAGCATGCTTATTTCCCCATTAAAAACAACAAAACCCTCAGCTTTCATATTGGCTAACTGGGTGACAAAATTTACTTTGCTCAATGCATTAAATCGTTTAGAACAGGAAACTGCATCTGTTCGTTCTGGGATTGGTCAAATTCTGGTCAGAATAAACAAAATTATGAGAAATCGTGGACTGAAAGCGGAGATCGGGGCCAGAAATTACCTCGAATACCATGAAAGTTCACTCCAACAGCCCCCCGATGTTCTTTGTTGATGTAGACGAAATAAGCAACAGGTTTCTGCAAGGATTAGATAGCATTAAAAGCTTGGGCCTTGTAAATGCAATAGAATGAAACCCAAATTCGACACGCCAAGACCGGGATTTCCCGAGCCAAATCGTTGGTGTCTGAACGTCAGCAGGCGGAGAGGGGAAAGTGTGGCCTTCTGGGGTGTACTGTTCCACGCCGGTCAGAAATGGAATTAAGAAGCATAAATGTTGTGTTTAGTATTGTATTTTCTAATCATTTTCTATCTGTATTTACACCTCAATGCCAGCCATCACCGCCGCCACTACCACCGCCACAAATCATCAGCTCCAATATATGCGATGGATATTATTAAGATAATAATAATAGATTAGCTAATGGTAAATTCATTTTAACCAGAACATTGACAATTGAAAATATCGAAAAGATTTACCATCTAAAGATTCTGTTTGACATTGACAATACGTTAAAAAAGTCGGTTTACTAGTTAAAGTAGTTTTTATTATTTTTAAATGGATAATAGTTGAAAAGATTAATAATTTAGAAAATTAGACTGGTCTAAAAAATGGTAACGATTTTAACATTTTTAATAATTAAAAAAAGTAAATTTAGCATTCCCAAATATTATGTTCTATGTTTATGGTGAGTACCATTTTAAAAAATGAACGGTTTTTCATTAATAAAAAAAACTAAAGAATATTTATTTTATTAAATTTATTTATAATTTATATTTAATTTTAATTAAAAGAATTATTTAAATTAATTATTTTATTATTTAAATTAAAAATATATATATTTAAAATCATTTTTAATTATGAAAAATATACAAAGTTAAATTAATTAAAAGAACTTGAAGGTGAAGAGTTTTCACTCTAAGATCATTTTTTTTTAAATTATTGATTGTTCAGAACCCCTAGTTCTCTCACGCTGAATTCGCAGGTGGATCGATCAAAGATCACTGCTGGTGGAGTGTGTGTTTTCCATCTCCAGGGAATTCGAGGAGCTACGTTCAGTGGATTGCTAAGTGCCAGCTAGGAGTTATTCTCTGCTTGTGTAGAGACTTCCTCTGTTTGCAAGAGTTGCATTCTTGCTTGGGTTCTCGAGCTCGTGGTCTGATCCATTGGATTTGTTGCTTCTGCGTGGTGTCTTCTGTCTCGTTGGGTATTGATTCCTGTTGACAGCAGTTCATTGGTGAGTTTTATTTTGCTAAGGATAGATCTCTTTTCTTAGGCAATTTGTTCTCTCTGTCAGTACTTAGGGACTCCCTGCCTTTAGAGGTGTCCTCAACAGTCTTCTGGTGGTCGTTCTAATGGATTCAGGTGGGGTTCCTCCTTTGCCTCTTCCTCCTGACCTAGAAGCTTTCAAGAGATTGATTGCTTCCTGTGGCAAGAGGAAAGGGGGGCCTGCTCAGAAATTTGTCAAGAAAGTTGATATTCCTTTGGTAGAATTACCTGCTGATCAGATTTGTTGGTCGGCTTTAAATATTTATGAACGAGGGCTAATCGGGCAATTCACTAGCCTTTGGCCCTCTCCAAAGGCCATTAATGGTTGGGTGTAGAGGAACTGGAGGCCCTTAGTTTCTGAGGGTATCCGAAATCATTTTGTTGGAAGAGGGTATTATGATTTTGTTTTTGAATCAGCAGATGACCGTGACCTTATCTTTCGAAATGGTCCATACTTCATGGGACCTCCTGGTCTCTACTTGAATAAGTGGACCCCTAATTTTGATCCCACTCAGGATCTTCCATCTATTGTCCCAGTTTGGGTAAGGCTCCCACATCTCCCTCTTCACTACTGGAACTCAAAATCCCTTGAAACCATTAGGAACAAGTTGGGTAAATATATTGACAGGCCTGAGAGGAAAGATCAATTTTCATGCGCAAGGATATGTGTAAAAGTCGATTTGGAGATAGGCCTGCCTGAGGCAATCAATTTAACAGTTGCAGAATGGTCTCATATCCAGGAGTTGGATTATGAACAAATTCCCTTTAAATGTAGATTCTGCCATGGTTACAGCCATTTTGCCCAAAACTGTAAGAAAAAATCTGAAGAGGGAATTGAAATCGAGAAAGCAGACCAATGGACCCAAGTCCAGAAAGCGGGAACTTCTAATCAGGGTCCTAGAAAGAAAGGTAAAGAAGGTAAATCAATGATTGGTGACACTGCTATGGGGAAGAATTCTTCTATTCCTCAAGCGGTAGATAGCTCCAAAACTCCTTCCAATCATTTTGTTGTCCTTAGTTCTTCTGAAGCCCTTGAAGAAGGGGAAATGCAGCAATCAGATGGGCATGAGATGGATTATGAAGT
The DNA here is from genome assembly GCA_001517045.1 of Pseudotsuga menziesii. NCBI lineage: Eukaryota > Viridiplantae > Streptophyta > Pinopsida > Pinales > Pinaceae > Pseudotsuga > Pseudotsuga menziesii. Next base: position 236,145 of record LPNX010974460.1, read on the forward strand.
AAACACAGTAACTCCAGATCAAGCTGGTCCATCTTTATGGGATCCTCTTTGGGCTGGAGCTCCTTCCCTTATCGCTCCTATTGGTGTTAGCTCTCCCCCTTCTTATACAAATATTGCTCGTAAGAAGTCGACTAAAAGCTCTGGATCTTCTGATGAAGATTCCTTTGAGCAGCTCTCCAAAAAGGCAGGCAGGAAGTCTAGGAAGGAGGTCCGGGAAGAAGAGGTCGAGAGGCTAAAGACGCAAGGTAGCCAGACCACCATTGAAATGTCTTATGGGAGGAATAAGAGAACCAAGACTCCTAAGGGAGTAATTACTCCCTCTCTCTTGAGCAAGTAATGCATATCGTCTCTTGGAATTGCAGGGGATTGGGGAACCCAATCAAAGCTGAAGTAGTCAAAGACCTCACGAGAATGGCCCCTTCTGAAATTCTCTTGCTTCAAGAGACTAAGATTGAGGAGGAAGCTCTCCTTCTTCTAAGTAAAAATAAATGGAAACTGGCCACTGGCAAAGCTGTCAGTGTTAGAGGCTCCTGTGGGGGATTAGCAACCCTATGGTGTGAAGAGAATTTTTAGTTAAAAAAGTGGTTTGCCACCCAACACTAGATTTGTTCAGAGCTCTACCATCTTGCTAGTAAAACCTCTATCGCCCTCTTTAATCTTTATGTTGCAGTTACTTACTCTGAAAAAAAAAAAGATTGTTGGAATTCGTTGGCAGATTTCCCATCGTCCAGCACTCCTGTAAATATCATATTAGCTGGTGATCTTAACATTTGCCTAGCCCTGAATGAAAAAAAAAGGAGGTATGCGAGGTAAGGATTTAATGCATGATACGGTTGAGGACTTGATGGAATTTAAACCCAAGATTGGGCGTTATACGTGGTCAAATCACAAGGTTGGGGCCGCGAGCATCTCTGTCAAACTTGATCGATTCCTTGTTCACATCACTCTGATTGATGGGAAAACCATTATTTCATCTAAAATTTTACCCAATCTCTCGTCTGATCACCATCCAGTTTCTTTGTTTTTTGAAAAAGAAGAGGAGCTTGGGCCAATCTCGTTCAGGTTCAACCCCCTCTGGATTGAAAGAGTCGAGTTTATGGATGTTGTAACTCAGGCTTGGTCACAATATGTAGTTGGCTCTCCCAGTTTTGTCTGGGAACATAAATTAAAGAATACCAAACTCACGTTAAAGGTATGGGTCAAAACTCCTCTTCCCTCTCCTATGACCATCAGAAAAGAAAAAGTGTCAGAGTTATCTGCACTTCAAATTGGCATGGAAGATAGAGATATTTTTTATTCTCATTTAACTCTGGAACAACTTGCCCAAATTAACACCTCTCTATCATTCAGACATGAAGAGGAACATCTCAGGCTAAAGTCTCGTTGTCTCTGGCTAAAGGCGGGGGATAAGAACTCAGCTTACTTCCATCGTCAATGTCGAGTTAGATTATCCCAAAATCATATTTATGAAATCTCCACTGGAGAGGGGGTCTCCATTAAAGGTCAAGCTCTACTTAAACTGTCTGCTAGTAAGCATTTTCAACTTTTATTCCAGGATGATGGACTCATTGATGTGGAGGTGCCTTCTGAATATTTGGATAATGTTCCTTCCCTTGTCAATGTTGAGGACAACGATGTTTTGGTGAAACCATTCTCAGAAAAGGAAATTGTTGATGTCATCTGGGCTATGAAGTCGGATAAAGCTCCTGGGGCGGATGGCTTTTCTTTTCATTTTTATGAAGTCTGGTAGCCCATCATCAAAACTGATTTGGTCCGTATCGTGACTGCATTTCAAAATAAAGAAAAAGTGGGAGGGTGTACAAACTCTACATTTCTCGCCCTTATCCCCAAGGAAGCCAACCCTTCTTCCTTCGATAGGTTTCGCCCTATTTCGCTGTGTAATGCTTCTTATAATATCCTTGCCAAACTTCTAGCCAAAATATTTAAGCTTTTCCTAAGTAAGCTGATCTCTCCTCTCCGGGGGGATTTGTCAAAGGCAAACTTATAGTGGATAAGGTTATCTAAGTTCAAGAAGCTCTTCATTCAAGCTTCCAAAGGAAGGAGAAAGGTATGTTAATTAAGTTGGATATGAAGAATGCTTTTGATCGAGTAAAGCTTCCCTTCCTTTATGATGTCCTGCTTTCTTTTGGCTTTTGTTCTGAGTTTGTTAACTTGATCAAAGCATGCACAGATGGGCCTTGGATAGAACCTCTAGTTAATGGTAGGCCAACTGACTTTTTCAAGGCTTCCAGAGGTCTCCGTCAAGGTTTTATGATGTCCCCCTTCCTGTATATCTTAATGGCTGAAACTCCTAGCAGAAAACTCTTAGTTGAAAAGGAAGCTCATTACATTGCGGGTATAAACATTGCTATGGGTGTGGACCCAATTAACCACGCTCTTTTTGCAAATGAATCTCTTCTCTTTGGAGGGGCCTCTATGAAGATTGCTCGGGCATTTAATGTCATCCTTCAAAAATTCTGCCAAATTTCAGGAGCATTGATTAACAAAAACAAAAACGCAGTTTATGGTTGGAATGTAGAACATTCGACAATTCTTTGAATAGCAGATTGCTTGGGCTTCCCTGGCTTTGACAAGTGGGGAAAGATCAAATATTTGGGGCTTCCCTTAACTCTGGGATCGTCCCCTCCCTCTCTCTGGCTAGATGTGTTGGCCAAGTTAAAAGCAAAAATCACTTCTTGGGGTGGTCAATGGTTAACCAAGGCTGGGAAACTAATCTTGATTAAGGCAATTCTTTCAACTTTTCTTAATTTCCATGCCTCTTTGATGCTTGCCCCAAAGAATATTTTAGCTCAGATTTCAAAACTTATGTGATATTTTCTCTGGAACGACGATAAAGATGGTCAAAGAAATATGCATTTGGTAAGCTGGGAAGTTCTTAAGAGACCTACTTTAGAAGGTGGATTGCAAATTCAAGATCCTGGTCTAGTTAATCTAGCGATGAGTGGTAAACTGATCTGGTAGCTATTTGTGGACAAAAATTATCCAGTTAGTAAGATTTTTCGGATGAAATAGCTAAAGGGAGGCTCATTGAGAAATATTACTTATGCAAACACTCCAACTGGCACTGCTATCTGGAACTCTTGCAGAAAAGGATTTCATTTTTTTAATCAACAGTTGTTTAGAATCCCTGGCAATGGGAAGAGAACCCTTCTGTGGGAGGATAAAATCTTCGGGAAACCTCCTCTTTCCTCCATAATTCCGTTAACAGAGATTATGAATTGGGAAACAAATAAAGGTTTGAACCGATTGGCTGATATCTGCACTTGGGACTGTGTTGGCAATTGGGTTGGTTGGTCTCTCCCGGATCTTCCTATTCACCTTCATCCCCAAATTTTTTTGTTGTTTTCTTCTCTTATTGGTCTCGCTCCTGTCCACACATCCCATAAAGATAGTTGGGGGTGGGGTTTTTATGGATTTTACTCTATAGCCAAAGGTTATACTACCCTTCAAGTTCCCCACTGTTCAGGCTTTTCATCAGTGACCTGGAAATCGATATGGTTCTCCCATTGTCTGCTGAAAGTTAACTTCTTTTATTGGATGGTTTTGAATAATAAGATTATGACAGGTGATTTCCTCATAAAACGTGGCTTCAATGGCCCATTATGCTGCTGTTTGTGCAACTCTGCCTTGGAGACGGTCGATCACCTTCTTGTTGACTGTGCATTCTCCAAAAAGGTTTGGGCTATGGTTTTGTGTGATGTTTTATGCTCGTTCCCTTCTCAGAATTCGATAATGGAGTTTTATTCGGCCTGGCATTATAGTTGACCAACAAAATCACACTCTAAAATTCTGCATCAAAACTGGCATTCAATCCTGAAATCCACGTGGTTGGAATTTGGCTTGCCAGAAATTGTTGTATCTTCAACGATTAGAGACCGATCCCCTCGATAGTGGCTTTTAAATCTAAATCGTGGTTTCTTGAGTCTATTGGGAAATCAATGTCCTCTCTTCCAGCTTCATTTTGGATGGGCTCTTGTCCTCAAACTCCAGGTAATAAATTGCTTAGTGCCATGCCTGTCGATCCCCCTTCATGGAGGTTTTGTGGGAATCAGGAATCATTTAAAAAAAATTGGCTAAATTCCGCTACAGCGGCAATTTTCTTTGATGGTGCTTCAAAGGGGAATCCTAGGGCCTCTAGAGCTGGGGGCTTGGTTTTCTCTCCTGGCAAATTGACCAGTTTCAATTTTAGCTGGGGTTTTGGATCCATGTCAAATAATCAAGCTAAAAGCCACAGCCTCCTTATGGCGACCCAGTGTGCTAAGGAGAAAGGTTTCAAGCCCGTCCAAATCTTTGGTGATTCTGAGATGCTGATAAAAGCTTTAATTTCAATTGACAACTTCAATCATTTTCCCTTGGACAATATTCTGCAAAGAATTAGGATAATAATGAAAGAATTCATTATGGTTGAATCTTTCCATATTCTTCGAGACTTAAACAATCTTGCAGACTCCCTGGCTAACAAAGCTTGTCTTCTTCCTCAAGGTTTTCTTAGCATCAACGGGGAATCCAATTATTTCTACCCTATTTCATAATTGTGCTACATATAACTGTAATTTGTTTTTTATTGGTGTTCCTCCCTCTCTGTTAGGCTTAGTGCAGTCTTTGGTTCTTTTGAAAAATGTAATTAGGTTGATTGGTATTTGCCAAGAAAGACCACCATCCTTTTATAAAAATAAAATTATCCATTTATGTTAAAAAAAATAATTAAAAAAAAAATTTAGTAAACTAGTTCAAATGGTTTTTTTTTTTTTCAAAAGAAAAAATACCAGTCTTTGTTATTCAGATTAGAATCAAAAGACATCTTTTACATAGCATCCTTGACTGATCATTCAACAATCAACAGAGACAACAGTCAAAACAAAACAACAAAGGCAGAAAAAAAATGAGCATTCTGCATCATCCAAGAAAAAGTCTGATCATTGCAGACTTTACTCATCATTCCCTCGTTAGCAGGTCAGATATGCTGATGAAAATCGAAGGAGATCCACAATCAAGTTATCCAGGAGCAAAACTTGCTGGCAGAGAGGACTCAAGACTGATAACAACATATGAGAAAAGCACATAATGCTAATGACAAAAAAGCTGTGAATCTCAGCATCAAAAGATAACAAAGTGGCCCTCATTTATGGCCAAGCCATCCAAAAACTCAGTGTAGTAACCTTGGCCCAAATCCAAATTCACGGCCTTCTTAGAGAGTCCATTTGCTAGAGAGTTGTGCTCCCGGAAAACGTGCTTGAAGATCACCTGAGGGGCCATGTGGATCAAATTTCTTATATCTTTGCACCAGTGCATCAGAGCAGGTACATGAAGTGCTGTGGAACGATTGAGCCATGAAATAACTACTAAAGAGTCTCCATAGATCATCTGGATTGGGATACCCATTAACCTGCTGATTCTGAGAACAGCCCAAGAAGCCAACAATTCAGCTCTAGTATTTGTACCATAACCACCACCAATGGAGAAACAAAAGTCGTGCTGAGCATTTATATAGATCACAAGACCCAAGCCACTAATATTTGCCGCTGCCGCTCCATCAAAAAATCCACAAGGGAAGGTCAATACAGGTTTGGGACCAATTTGCCGAGGTTTATAGGATTTAGAGGGAGCAGGATAAGTGTTTAAAAGGTCTTCAATTCTAATTAAAAGAGCTGGGAGAGCTGTTTTCCAGTTTTCAAAGATACATTTGTTGCGGAGGATCCAAAAATTCCAAAATATGAAATAAGGCAGATATCTAAAAGAGGCTTTGCGGAAAGGGGAGTTATGCCACTGTATCAATAGGGAAGAAACAGAATCATGAGCAGGGAATGCAAAGCCAAATTTATCAGCAAAGTATGAGAAAACTCTCAGGCTGGTAGGACAAGTTAAGAACAGATGGTGAATATCTTCAGAAAATCTACCACACAGTAAACATTTACTTGGTCCCTGATATCCTCTTCTTTGTAGTTGGTCCCAAGTTAAGATATGACCTTTAACCAGAAGCCAAGAGAAGCAAATAATTTTCAAAGGAATACGATACTACCAGAGGAAATCCAACGCAAGATCTGGAGTGTCAAAACAGCTTTGGGAGACACACTCATATCCTTTGGCTGCCGATAAATTTCCAACATAATTTGAATGGGACCAGAGCAAAGAATTGGGTTGGTCTGATAAAAAAATTCTTCCATATTCCAGACCCCGTATATAGCGATCCCAGTGAAGTTTCCATTCATTGCATAGATCTAAATCAGCTGCCGAATACCAATAAGAAGATGCCGGAGAGAGGATCTTTTTGGCCTGATTTAAAGTATATATTCCATAATCCTCTAGATACTCCCTTAAACCAATTGGCAGGATATAATTTGAGCCAAAACCAATCATTGGATCTACACCAACTCTAATAGAAGTGACATTGCCCACGTTCCAAATCAATCCTTTTCCGATCCATGGCAGTGTTTCAACAAACCCTCTCCAAAGAATAGATACATTTCCAGCAACAAATTTTTTCTCTCTGAGCCAAGAATGAACAGATCTGTTCTTTAGATATTTAACAGTGATGAGCTTATTCCAGATACCTGATGAATTAAGCACCAGCCAGAAACTTTTCATTCTTAAAGACAGGCTGAAACTAGGCAAATGCTTTATTCCCAAGCCTCCTTGATTAATCGGCCGAGCCAACAATTTCCAGTCTATGAGATGAAATTTGAATTTCTTTGATGAAGATCCCCATAGAAAGGAGAAGATAATTTTCCTGAGCTTGTCAAGAATAGAGACCGGAATGGGAAAAAGGGATAACTAGTATACAGGGATACTCGAGAGCACAGATCGAATGAGAACCAGTCGACCTCCTAAATACAACATTCGATTGGTCCAATGGTCTACCCTTTTTTCAAATTTTGAGACAAGCCAGAACCAATCTTTAATCAAGTAACCATATGGCTTCAAATAGCATCCCAGATAAACAAAACCATTAGACAAAGAGTGAAATTTATAAGGAAAATGTCCAGCTAAAATTCGAAGAGTATCCTCATCCAGGTTATTGTGAAGGAAGCTGGATTTATTTATATTAATACTCATACCTGATGCTTCACAGAAAGTATCCAGAATGTCCTTAAAAACCTTCCATTCCTCCAAAGAAGCAAATCCAAATAAGATCACGTCATCCACAAACAATAAATGAGTAAGTGAGAGACGAGCCGAGATTTTAATACCCTTGATCTTTCCTTGTCTTTTGGCCTCCTCAATCATCCGACTTAGTCCTTCAATAACCAGTATGAACAACAGAGGGGATAAAGGACAGCCTTGTCTTATACCCCTAGAAGCTGGGAAGAAGGAGGAGGGAGAGCCATTTACTAGAACTGCAAATTGAACTGATGAAAGACAACCCATGATCCAATTCACACCAATCAAAGGAACACCAATTTGTAGAAGAATAAGGCGAACAAAGGACCAATTAACCCTATCAAATGCTTTAGATAAGTCAAGTTTCAGAATAAGAGCATTCCTTTTACGGGCATTGACAGTATGTAAGACTTCTTGTGTAATCCCTATGGGATCATGGATCTGGCGATTTTTAAGAAAACCAAACTGCTGAGGAGAAATGGCTTTAGTCTCATGGCAGCAATTTTTGAGATCAGTTTATAGCAGAGGTTGCAAAGCGAGATAGGGCGGAAGTCAGCAAAGGAAGAAGGCTTATCAACCTTGGGGATAAGAGTGATAAAAGTAGAATTAATAACTGGAGAAACCTTACCAAGAATCCTAGAGGATTCAACCAACTAAACCAGATGAGGTCCCAATAGATCAAGGAAAGTCAGGCAAAATTCAACAGGCCAGCCATCTAGGCCTGGAGCCTTGTCTTTCTTGAAATATTTAAGGGCTCTTACCACTTCATCAATATTAACAGGCTGAGAAAAAACCTCTTTCTCCGTAGACTCAAGAAAGGATGGAAATAACCGGATAATCTTGAGTTGGGCAGAAATGGAGGACAGATTGTCATCTTCAAAAAATTTCCTGAAGTGACTAACCCCAAGAGATTTTATCAAAGAGTCATCCGAGACCCAATTCCCTTCTTCATTTTGTAAACTCCAGATTGCATTGTGGTTCCTTCTAGCAGAGGCAACAGCATGGAAAAACTTGGTATTTGCATCCCCATTTGAAGCCCAAGTGATACGGCTTTTTAGTCAGGCTGAGTAGAGTTCATGATCAATCACTTTTTTTAATTCGGCCTTAAGTGAAAGGAGTCTAAGCTGTTCGTTGTCAGTCAATAAAGCGGAAACAGATGAAGAGAGGAGGGAATTTATTTCTTCTTCCAATAGGATAGATTTATCCTTCATCTTTTGGGCTTCATTTTTAGTCCATGACTTAACTTTACTTTTAAGGATCCGAAGTTTATAGGAGAGATCAAACATAGGATCAAGGGGGTTATCAGAATGAATATGAGTCCATTCAGATCTAATCATTGATTTAAAGTCCTCATTGGAAAGCCATGATTGATTAAATTTAAAAGGTAAAGCGCAGGAGGTCCAATGATCCTGCCAATCAAGGATAACCGAAAAATGATCTGATAGGCCACATCTATGGGTCCAAACCCTATATCTGGGAAGAGAAAGAACTAGATGTTCAGATAAGAGATAACGATCTAGTCTTTTGGAAATACCTTCTTCCCCCATCCTTCCATTCCTCCAAGTAGGACCTGCACAGGTGGGAGCCACATCCACCAGATGATGATCAGAGAGCAGCTTAGTAAAGAAAGGGCCCAATGGATCCAGTTGAGCCTTTGACCCCCAAATCTCAGATGCACTTAATGTAAAGTTTAGGTCACCAGCTAGAATGAGATTGGGGAGAGATAGAAGCCCCTCCAGATGTAACAGAATTCCAATAAGAATCTCTGTTAAGATATGGGCCATAACAATTGAGGATAGACAGCTCAAAAGAGGAGCTTCTGAGAGAAGCTTTGAGAAGGATACTAGCTGCAGTATGAAAGGCTTTACATCTAAGAAGTTTAGGGTTCCAACCAGAGAGAAGCCCTCCTGAGAGGCCTCTTGCCTTAATGGCACAAAATTCCCAGCCTGGACAGAGCTTAGAGAAAGCAAACAATGCAGGATACATACTTGTCATAGTTTCTTGAAGAAGAATCACATCAGGGGAAAGCAAGGAAAACAAATGGCGAAGGATTTTTTGCTTAGCTAAGCCTCCTAAGCCTCTAACATTTAGAGAGAGAAAACACATTAAGGATCAATCTGAGAAGGGGTCTGTGCTCTAAGGACCCTAGAGGGAGGAGTGAGAGGGTTACTGTCCGCAACTTTAAGCCTAGTTGATAAAGGAATATAAGGATCATTCAAAGAATCCACTAAATCCTTAGAGGGATTTTTTGTTTTCTTTTTTCTGATAGTAACATTTTCAAATCTGATATAATCAAGAGGCAAAAACGAGGGGGAAAGAGGAGTTTTGTCCGAAAAGATGTTCAGAGATTTTTTCAAAGAGGGGTCAGCAAATGAAGGAGAGCGAGCAAGACTGAGGGAAGAGTCTGGTATGGGTCCAACCCTTTCAAGTGGGGGAAAATCAGCTTCTGAAAATAGAGGGGTAGGAAGAGCAACCTCCTTTTCGATGGGTAATGTGGATTTATCCAGCGACTGAAAAAGAGGGGAAGTCTGCTGGAACTCCTCAGAGGGATGCTCAGTTCGGGTAGAAAGAGATACAGGAATAGGATGGGTGATAGTAAGGGGTTCATCTACCAGACTCTGAGCCTCAATAGGAGAGTTTGAAACAGGCAACGAGGTCAACACCGCAGGGGTGGGCTGAGGGGAGTCAACATACGGTGATGAAAAATCTAATGATTTTTGAAATCGATTATAAGCAGAAGAATGTCTTTTATCACTTACAGCATCCAAAAAATCCAATTCCTGATCCGTTACTTCTTCAAAATGATCAAGGGTCGGGAGAGTAGAAATAGGTGTACTTACCTTAAACCCCGCTGATTTTGTATGAGAAGAAGTCTGCTGAAAATCCTCAGAGGGATGCTCAGTTCGGGTAGAAAGAGATACATGAATAGGATTGGGGATAGCAAGGGGTTCATCTACCAGACCCTGAGCCTCAAAAGGAGAGTTTGAAACAGGCAACGAGGTCAACACCGCAGGGGTAGGCTGAGGGGAGTCAACATACGGTGATGAAAGATCTAACGATTTTTGAAACCGATTATAAGCAGAAGAATGTCTTTTATCACCTACAGAATCCAAAAAAGCCAATTCCTGATCCGTTACTTCTTCAAAATGATCAAGGGTCGGGAGAGTAGAATTAGGTGTACTTACCTTAAACCCCGCAGATTTTGTATGAGAAGAATGGATAACATGAGAGGGAGAAGCTTTAAAAGACGAGCGATTTCGACGGAGATGACCTGTTTCCCGGCAAATACTACAACGAAAAGGGATTGCCTAATAATCCAGTATCTGAATGAATAGTCTTTCTTTACAGAGAATTTCCACATTCGCTGGTAACCCTCTCGATATGTCAATTTCCACCAAGATTTTTTCCAGCCGCTTGTCATAGCAGTGCATGAAGTCTTCATCGATCGCTACAAAACGTCCAATGGTGTTGCCCACACCTTCAAGCAGCGAACGGTTCCATAGAGGGAAAGGAAGGCCAGGAAGTAAGGTCCACAGGTGCCTTTTTTTCACCCATTCTCTTGCGGGATCAAAATTTGTATGCCAACGATCGAGAACCAATGATCCTTTGCCAACCCGCCAAATCCTCTGCAAAACCTGGGTAGCATGGTCGTCCTCAAGAAAAACTCTCACAATCCAACCACGAGCAAGAAGGCTAATGGCAGGAACATAGGTAAGAAAGGGTTTCCAGTTTTCTGACGCCCAACAAAACCAATCTTTTTTATCCATAGTGGCGTATTCAAGGCGACCAACCAGAGCGCGAGCACATAGCGCTTCAACTCTGTCCAAAAATATATCATGACCAACCACGAAATGAAGTTTACCATCCAATACTTTGTGGGCTTTTGCCTTTCGTTGTCGACGAAACCGAGAAGTTGCGGGATTGACTGGAGGGCCGGGTGACCCAACCACATCCTTCGACATAAGGACAGATACAATGTTCCTCCAAAAAACTCGGGGTCAAAAACAAAACCCTGGAACATTCATATATCCCCAGGATCTTCCAGATCTTCTAGAAAAAGATTACAAGTTAAAACCCGCACTCACAAAGACCTGGGATCAAGTCACCAAAAAACAGAGATCAAACCCTAATAATGACTGCAAATGTCATGAAAGAGGGGAATCATGACCCACGAACAGAACAGGCAAGGGTCAATAGGATGATACAATAAGCCACCAAAGAAGTCAATCAAAGATAAAACCCTGAATCAAAGAAAGCAACCCATCAATCAAAGAAGCACAAAGTTCAAACCCAAATGATGGCATCGTATGTCAATAACATGACCCACGATCGAAGCTGAAATGAGTCAACCAAATGAAACATGCAGGGACAACGAAGGTACGACCAAATGAACAAATAAGGAAATCGAAGGTACTTGAAACCCTTAGGCAGAAACTCAGAATCTTACTCACCAAAAAAGGTGGTGAAGACCAAGAAAATAAAAAATGTAAACCCAATCATGGAGTAAGTCGAAGCCAGCTAAAAATAAAAATAAAATTAAAGCTTCCCACTTGATTAAACTGGTTGGTACTAGTCCTCGACTAAACGAGGAGGGACTCCAGTCGCTGGCTCCAACAGGAACAGTCATCCATAGAAGAGGGTTGATGCAAGACCACAGCTCGAAATAGACCAGGAAAATAGAAAAACCACAGGCAAACGCTGGAATAGGCAACAGCAGAAAAATAACAAGAGTAGAGAAGACAATCATGGGCTCAGCGCCTACCTGTAGGCTGCAACCTGCAAGCCCTCGCCCAGGCCCTCGCCGAAACCCTCGCCCAATGATGGCATTTTCTTCCTTGACAGAAAACAAAACATGCTGGTTGTTGTCAAGATATTTATTCACACATCCATTTTTTTTTGTAAATGATGCCACCCGTTTGCAACCAAAAATAAAACAACTACCAGTTTAGAGGTGTAGATCGCACCCTGCAATCCCTTTGATCTACTTCGTTGATTTGCCACCCAGCAACCTTAATTCAAAGAACATAACATATAACATCAAAACTTCACTCATCAAACTAGTTCAAATGGTTAAAGATTGTGGGATCTAATATTATCCTCTAAATAAAGAGATGTTCAAAAGGTCTATGTAATATATATTTTATTATTTTAATATAATAATAAAATGTTTCTAATTTTATATATTAATAAATCAAATTAATTGAAATAGATATAACTATGATATTGTATTTTTTAATTTTTAGATTATCATAATTTAAAAATAAAAATATAAAGTAATAAAAAAATATTTAAATATAATTACATACAAATAAAAAATATAAACAAAAACTTTAAATATAAAAATAAAAATATGTTTAATTAGTAACTAAAATAATAAGTTTTTTTAAATTCTATGTAATGTGAAAAAAAAACTTAAATTGTAAGTGTTATATTTTCTTTAAATAATTGAATGGAGGTGATTTTCACAGCATGTCCAAAATATATTTAGATTTCTTCACACATTTTGTTTTCTCCATAGAAAAATTATTAAGTTTCTTTAATGTCTATGCAACGTAAAACAATAAAGCGATAAAAAAAACCTTAAATGGTAAGTGTTAGTTTTTTTTAAATAGTTTAAGTGGAAGGTGATTTGTATAGCATATCTAAAAATATATTTAGATTTTTTTACATATTTTGTTTTTATCTATGATTTAAAAATAATCATTTTTTCTATTTAGTATGGAGAAATTAGAAAAATTTATATCATAATTTTACTATAATCTTTTGTTAATTCATTAACAAGATCTTTATTAAAGTATTGGCTAAAAAGAGATATGCTAGAACTAAGTCTTGATATGATCAAAACTGTAAAGATGCCATAAAATAAATTAAACAAACTATTGTAGAATCCATAAAAAATGGACAAGATAAATCACTACAGCGCCCTAATTAAAAGAAAAGAAAAGAAAAAAAAGTACTATCTAAGTAAAAAGCAAGAAAATCTCTTACATCTCTCCAAGATGGATCATAAGAAATTATGAAGGCAAATTCTAACTCGCAAAACAAAAGAAGATAATAAGATTGCTTTAAAAGATTGGAATTCCTATCTTAAAAAGCTTTACGAATCCCCGGATATTAGAGACAACATTCAAACCCTTCTTGCAACTAAATAAGTTTTCTCACTAGAAGAAATAGATTTTGGGGTTAAGCACTTAGAAAATGGAAAAGCCAAAGACATTTAAGGCTACCAAGTAGAAATATTAAAAGTTGGAGGATGTGTCCTCATCCTGCACATCCACAAACTCTTTAATCTAGCAGTCAAGAAATAGTTCCCTACATGGACTCGGAGCCTCATTATTCCTATCTTCAAAAGCAACGCTAAAAATAAACCCTCTAATTATAGGACCATTATGATTGGCCATCTCTTAGCTTAGTTATACAGTATTATCTTATAAAAGAAGATCAACGAATGGCTAGAAATTGAAGGTAAGCGGGCTAAAGGCCAAGCAAATTTTAGAAGGCATCATTCAACCACAGACTACCTCATTACGCTTAAGATCATTGCAAAGGAATGCCATAATAATAAATCTTGCATGTTTTGTTGCTTTGTGAATTTTATAAAAGCTTTTGATACGGTGCTTAAAAATAACATGTGGAATATGCTACATGAGCTTAAGGTTCCTTTTGAGTTGAGAGTTGCCACGATAAGGTTGTATGAAAAGTTCATTTCCAAATTTAAGAATAATGACGGGCGGTCAACAAGGTTTTCCCCTCTCCCCTACCCTTTTTGGCATTTGCATCGATCAACTAGAAAGGTGTTTAGAAGAAGCAGGTTGTGTTGCCACAATCTTAGCTAGGATAGTTATTATTGCTTTATGTTGATGATATTGTTCTTATGGAAAGGTGTCCCTCTGATCTCAATAAGCAATCAATAACTCTCAAATATTTATACTCTAGCATGGGAATCACTATTCATCATAAGCTCAATTGGAACTATAGCATTGAGAAAATGATTAACTGAGAGTGGAAAGCTTGTTTTGATGTCGAAGATAATTGTAAATCATCCAACCCGATCATGTGGGATAAAATGAAGTTCCTCTTTGAAATCCTTGCCATCCGTGTTATCTTGTACATCTATGAAGTATGGGGGTGCAACCTTTCTACAGAATCTTGGAGGAAGATTGAGCAAATCCAAAAGCAGTTTATAACTCATGACCTCAAAATTAAAAGCAATGCGCCTTGTCATATTCTCCAAATAGAAGTGGGTATTTCCCCCATCAAGAGCAAGGATATTACTAGGTACATGATGTAGAAGCACAAGATAAATAACATGGGAAACTAGAGACTTCCTAAAATTGTTTTAAACTCAAGTCAAAACTAATTACGCCTGAAGCAGAGTTGGTATAAAGATATCATTGCTTGGTTAAACCATTGGGACATTGATGAAAATGACACTTCACAAAATATGGATAATGTCAAAAATATTATTACTTCCAAGTTTAAAGAGAAACTGTGGTGCAAGAAAAATTTAGCAGTCAAGAGAAAATTAAGATACTATAAGGAGGTCATTAACCCTAATTTGGAATATCAGAAGTATCTCTCGGTAGTAGCTAGTTCAAGGAAGAAAAATAATATAGTCAAGATTAGAACGAACTCTCATGAGCTCCATAACGAAGCTGGGCATTGGTATATTCCTAAAACTCTAGGCGGATCGGGCTTGCCATCTTTGTGAGTCTTTGAGCATTGAGGATGAAAATCACTTTCTCTTAGAGTGCCCTGCTTACAACCACATTACATCTAAGTTTCATAGTATTTGCTACAATACAAACCTTTTTAACCTCTTAACCTGTTGAAACAATAATGAGCTCAAAAAGCTTCTTGCCATGCTTTTTTAGCACGGGAACAAAATTTTAAAGCAAACCAAATAATACCCTTCCTAAGGTTCGATAGACTAAAGTTGGTTTCAGTGGACGTTAATCATCATCATTATCATCATCACATGAAAATGATTTAATTTTATTATAATTTGGAGTTATGTGCAGGTTTTTTTTTTTTTTTTAACAGAAACAGAAAGAGGGGGTTGTATTAACAGGCTGTGCACAGCCATTCATTACATATCCGAAGGGAGATATATAGCCGGGATGGCTCA
>LPNX010974460.1:252212-281341 GCA_001517045.1 Pseudotsuga menziesii
AATTGTTCGTTCTTGATTTGATGAAGGTTCCTTATGGTCCTTTTCATGGAATAACTTTGAGGATGGGACGTTCGTCATCCTGACTATACTGACCTTGAGGGAGACTAGCTCCTACATTTGCCATCGCATCTGCTTCTTTGTTGATCTGGCGTAGAATGTGGTAAAATTCAAGGTGCTGGGATAGGAGAAGTTGAGCCTTTTTATATAATCGACGGCATTTAATGTCTCCTGTAGGATACCCATTAATCATCTTATAGATGACATGTCTTGAATCGCCGAAAACCAGAACTTTTTGGAGTTTTTTGGTCCGAATGAGTTGTAGACCCTGGAGAAGCGCCAGCCATTCTGCTTCATTATTGGTTCTCGATCCAAGACCCCAAGCGAATCGATGTTCCACTTGTCCTCCGGGATCCACTAGGATCCCCCGCACCTGCCGCCCCTGAGTTATGTGCAGGTTATTATTACTACATCGATGTTGATTTTATTTTAGTTTTGAGTTATTTAGAGGTTAGTTGTATTATATCATTTTCTTTCATTTTGGTAGTTCTAGATTCGCTTTGTTTTATTAAAAATAATAAACATTGTGAAATGTTTTAGAATAAGAAAAGCTAAATTGAAAAAGACATTTAAGTTTTATATGTTTAATAATGGTATCTTTATTACTGTAATCATTTTAACATTGAAAATAATTCTATCATACTTTACAGATATTTAGAGGTTAGTTGTATTATAGCATTGTGATAAGTATTATTGTCTATTTAGGCTTTCTTGGTATGGACCCTTTTTATTAAAATATTGAGCATTTGTTGGATATTGTTTTACAATGTTGTGATGCGTGACATTCCAACTCGAAATAACCATGATCACTCCTACTTAACAATGCCACCATTACATAGGCATGTTGACCACAAAATGCCACCATTACATAGGCATGTTGACCACAAAGGTGACCATGTCACAAGAGGGAATCGAACCTTGGTGGAGGAAATAACAATACTTACTTTCACTGACTCGAAAGTTCTCTTTGACATATTATTGTCTATTCAAACCTTCTCGCACTTTGAGATATTTGGGTTCATGGTGAACACAAAAGGCGTGTTGTCTTTTTTATTATAAATCTTAATTCCCAAAAAAGTCAATCTAAGTCTAATCAAGACCTCGTGTCTTGGTATCCCATTATTTAGGGAAATAGGTAGATACATGTGGATCTTAGATTCTTATATATTTTCAGAGTAAAGCACTCGATGTCAAATCCAATTTACAAATTAGAGCTTGAGTTATAATCTTAGTACATGTTTGATGTAATGTGTTTCATATTTTCTCCACATTAATTTTTTTTTTCTTTCACATGAATGGGTAAATTTATTAAAAGAAGAATTGCGGGTTTTTTGACCGTAACCAATCAAACTATTTACAATTTCTGAGAAGGTCTTAGACTTAACCAATCATAACAAAATAGGAGAGGATTACTTAATTAAACAATATGCAGTTGTTGAAGAATTACGGGATAGGATGGAAGTAACTAGCTTCCCCATTGATGCTGAGAAAACCTTGAGGCAGAATACATGCTTTGTTAGCCAGGTCATCTGCAAGGTGATTGTGATCCCGAAGGATGTGGAAAGAATCAATCTTATCTAAGCCTTTCAATAAAATCCTAGTTCTCCGCAAAATTATATTCAAGGCAGAATTATTTAGCCTGTCAGCTGAATTTAGGGTTTTTTTATCAAAATCTCTAAATCACCAAAGATTTGCATTGTCTTATATCCCTGCTCCAAAACTAGATGGCATGCCAAAAGAAGGTTGTAGCATTCAGCCTGATTGCTGGACAAAGTTCCAAGTCCCCAGCTGTAACTGATAGTAGACAATCTATCTGAAGAGTAGACCAAGCCCCCAACTCCTGAGACTCCAGGATTTCCCTTGGAAGCACCATCAAAGAATATGACAGCTGAAGGGGAATTCGTCCAAAAAAGTTTAAAATCCTCATTACTCCCACGAAACCTCCAAGAAGGGATGCTGACAATTTTAGAGCACTTCAATAAATTTCCCTCCACCTGAGCGCTAGAGCTTCTCCATAAGGAAACAAGCATATTAGAGAGCGAGAGGCCAGATAATTCTGCAAACCACGATAGAGATTTAAAGGCCATGACCTGGGAGATTGGCCTCTGATTGCTGAAAATAGAGCTATTTCGAGCTAACCACAAGGACCACCACGTTAATTTTACAATTGAATGCCAGCTCGAGTGCTAAACAACAGTGGAAGATTTTGATGGTCATCGATTGTGCTAGGCCAGGTAAAAATCTAGAACCATTTGCTGAGGTGGAAACATGATCTGAACCCCAGGAAAAACAAAAGACCAAACGTTTTTAGAGAAAACGCAGTCTACAAGAATATGGTCGGCTGTCTCCAAGGCTGCTTTGCAAAAACAGCAGCGAAATGGGCCATTGAAGCCACGTTTTTGAAGATTGTCTCCTGTTAGTATTTTACTGTGACCAACCTACCCAATTACCATCTCTGTCCCATAAACATATATCTGCAAGACGGAGCAAACCTTTGTTTTTTTCCCAGTTCCGAATCTTTGCGAGCTGGGTGACATTGGAAAGGGGTGGTTTCCCAGTAATTTTATCCTCCCATAGATGAATCTTCTTCCCATTGCCAGGGGTTCGATATAACTGAAGATTGAAAGATTCAAAACATTTTCTGTAGGAATTCCAGATACCAAAGCTTGATGAAGTGTTAGCTGAAGTAATATTCCTCAAAGATCTACCCTTTAGGTATTTCATCCTGAAAATCCTACTGACTATGTGATTTTTATCCTTATAAAGTTGCCAAATCAACTTGCCACCCAACGCCAAATCAGCCAGCCTGGGATCCCAAATTTGTAATCCTCCTTCTGAAAAGGTCACTTAATAACATCCCAGCTAGTTAAAGGAATCTTTTTTTGGCCACCTTTACCTCCGCTCCAAAGAAAACCTCTCAATAATTTAGAAATCTGGCCAGAGATAGATTTTGGGGCTAGAAACTAGGTAGATTGGAAAATGGGAAATGCTGAAAGAACTGAATTGATCAAAATTAATTTCCTAGCTTTAGCTAGCCACTATCCACCCCAAAAAGCAATTTTTGCCTTTAACTTTGCCAACACCTCAAGCCATAAAGAGGGAGGGGGCGAACCAAGAGTTAAAGGGAGTCCCAAATACTTTATCTTCTCCCACTTGACGAAGCCAAGAAATCCCAAGAAATCTGCTATTCAGAGTATTACCGGTAGTTCAACATTCCATCCATAGACAACACTTTTTGTTTTGTTGATCAATGCTCCTGGAATTTGGCAGATTTTTTTTAGGATAACATAGAAGGCCCAGGCAATCTTCATTGAGGCTCCTCCAAGTAGGAGAGAGTCATACGCGAAAAAATCATGGTTAATAGGGTCCACACCCCTGGCAATCTTAATCCTTGGAATATACCCAACTTCTTTTTCTACAATGAGTTTACGGCTGAGTGATTCGACCATCAAAATATATAGGAAAGGAGACATCGGGCAACCTTGACGTAGACCTCTAGTTGCTTTGAAAAAGTCAGTGGGCCTGCCATTAACTAATGGTGCAATCCAAGGCTTTTCAGTGCAAGGTTTGATCAGGTTTACAAACTCGGGGCAAAAACCATATGAGAGCATAATTTCATAAAGGAAAGGGAGCTTTACTCGATCAAAAGAATTCTTCATATCCACCTTAATTAACATACCTTTCTCCTTTCTTTGGAAGCTTAAGTGGATCGCGTCTTGAACTTGAATGACATTATCCACTAGATGCTTGCCTTTAATGAAACCCCCCTGTAAGGGAGAGATCAACTTACCTAGCAGAAGCTTAAATCTATTGGCTAATAGCTTGGCTAGAATCTTATAGGAAGCATTGGACAGTGAAATAGGACGAAATCTATCAAAGGAGGAAGGATTAGCTTCCTTTGGAATGAGGGCCAAAAATGTAGAGTTGGTGCACCCGCCAAGTTTACCTTTTTTCTGAAAGGTAGACACCATACGGATCAAATCTGACTTGATGATGGGCCAGCAGACTTTATAAAAGTGAATTGAAAAGTCGTCAGGGCCAGGAGCTTTGTCAGACTCCATAGTCCAAATGACTTTAACAAGTTGTTTTTCCAAAAAAGGTTTCATTAAATTATTATTGTCCTCAAGGCTGACTAGGAAAGGGATGTTATCCAGAAATTCAGAAGACACCTCATCCTCATAGAGACCATCTTCATCAAACAATTGTTGAAAATGGCTGCTAGTTGACTATTTGAGAAGATCTTTCCCTTTAATGATGACCCCGTCACCAATAGAAATTTCTTAAATGTGGCTTCAAGAGAGTCTATTATGCACTGGCAATGGAAGTAAGTAGAATTCTTATCCCCTGCCACCAACCAAAGGCTTATAGATTTCAGCCTTAGATGTTCCTCCTCATGCCTAAATGATTTAGTGGATTTAAACTGGGCAAGTTGCTCCTGGGCTAAAAGAGTAGCAGAGATTTCACAATTTTCCATGCCCATTTGAATGCAGTTAACTCATCCACGCTTTCCTTTCTGCAGGTCATTGGAGTAAAGAGAGGGGATTTAACCCACTCCTTCAACGTGAATTTTGTTTTTTCAATTTCTGCTCAAAAACATAACTAGGAGATCCAACGATGTATTGAGACCAAACCTGAGATACAATATCCATAAACCCAGCTCGCTCAATCCAAATTGGGCTGAACCTCAACGAAATTGGACCTAAATCCTCTTCAAACTCAAACAACAGAGAGATAGGGTGATGGTTTGACGTTAGCTTAGGAAGAATTTTTGAAGAAATGACTTTACCGTCCATCAAAGTGCCATGAACAAGGAATTGATCAAGTCTGGCAGAGATGCTAGCGACCCCCACCCTATGATTGGACCACGTGAAACACCAAAACTTGGGCTTTAAATCGATCAAGTCCCAAGCTTGAATCAAATCTTCCACATAATCCTGCATGTGATCCTTGCCACACAAGCCTCCTTTTTTTTCATTTAGTGCTAAAGTAATATTCAAATCATCTGCTAAAATTATATTGACAGGAGAGGAAAACTCGACGAAGTCTGATAACGATTTCCAAGAATCCTGGTTTTCTGTGTAATTAACAGGTACATAGATATTAAAAAGAGCATAAGAAGTGTTACCGGAGTGATGGAAGAGCTCTGTGAAGATCCATTGTTGGGTAGCATAAACATTTTTTAGCTGAAATTTCTCATCACTCCATAGAGCAGCTAATCCCCCACAGGTGCCTCTAGCACTGACAGCTTTGCCGACGTTTAGTTTCCAATTTTTGTTACTGATGACAAGGAGAGATTCCTCCTCAATATTAGTCTCTTGGAGCAGTAAGATTTTTGATGGGGACATTCTCATTAAATATTTCGCACTGACCGCTTTGATAGGATTCCCAAATCCTCTACAGTTCAAAGAGGTAATTTGCATTACTTACCCAATTGAGAGGGAGTTCCCACTCCCTTTGGAGGTCTGGTTCTCTTATTCCTTCTGTAAGACATTTCAATAGTGGACTGACTACCTTGAGTCTTTAGCCTCTCGGCCTCTTCTTCTCGAATCTCCTTCTTAAATTTCCTGCCACCCTTCTTGGATATTGGATCATCATCAAAAAAATTAGGACTGTCAGGCTGCTTCTTACGGGAAATATCTGCATATGAAGGGGGGGAATTTACACCAATTAGGGGAGAATGGGAGGGCCCTCCATCCCAGGGAGGAGCCGAAGAATATGTGTTTGCTTGTTCCTGGGAAACTGAATGAGGAACTGGAATTACTTCCAACTCATTCCCATCAAGTTGCTGTATTTCCCCTTCTTCAAGGACATCAGAACTAAGGACATCGAATTGATTGGAAGAAGTTTTGGGAGGATTTACAGCCCAAGGTGCAGGAGGGGGCTTGCCAACAATAGAGTCACTAGTTCACTTTCTTTGCCTTTCTTTCTAGGGCCCTAATTGTGAATTCCATCTTTTTGAACTTGCGTCCACTGATCTTCTTTCTCATTTACTTTTTCCTCTTCTGATTTTTTTTTGCAGTTATGAGAAAAATAACCGTACCCATGATAGAAACTACATTTGAACGGGATTTGTTCATAATCCAACTCTTGAATATGGGACCACTCTAGCCAATTTCCAAGTCAGCTTCTACACAAATTCTTGCACATGAGAATTGCTCTTTCCTATCATCCCTATCAATGTATTTACCGAGCTTATTCCCTATGGATTCTAAGGCGTCTGAGCTCCAACAGTGTAAAGGAAGATGCGGGAATCTCACCCAAACTGGGACTGCAGACGGGACATCTTGAGAGGGATCAAAATCAGGAGTCCACTTGTTTAAGTAGAGCCCCTGAGGTCCCATGGAAAATTGGAAAATTGTTCATTCTAAATGGATGACATAATTCTTTTCAAACCAGCCCAACGATTTTGTTGAACTAGAATTGAAAACTAACTCCCTCGGTTCATTTTTTGTTTGACTATAAATGGGGTTCAACGGCAGAAGGTTAGGACCCTAAATATTCCTAATGCTTGCTTTTCTTGTTAAGATTAGGATCACCTCATCCATGATTATCCATCATAATCCTAAACTGACCACTTCAAATGGTGAAACGTCCATTGGCTCAATAATGCCAACAACTAAGGAAGTTGGTACATTGATGGCTTTAGGGCAAGTTGCTAATGATGATTGTCCCTCGACTAAGCCCACTCGTAGCATAGGTGGAAGAACTATTGGAGTGTTTGGTCAAATGTCTTCTCAGGGCATTAGAGTGGCAATGTCATAGTAGCTTTGGGAATCTAACCCTACTAGGCATGATGTTCATACCTAGAGTTAGAGTGTTGCCTCCTCAACTTCAAAGGGGGTGACTGATTGGTTGTAGAGTATGGATGTAGATATTGGATGGCAAGTGAAGTCCAATAAATCAAAGCAAGTATCTTATCTCTAATCAGGTTATCCTAGCAAAGAGTTTATCATTTCTTGCCTAGTGAAATCCTTAAGGAGCTATGGTCATTTTGATTGAAATGGGGACATTTTCTTTAAGGAATGTAATCACGAGCAAGCATTTCAATATCCTAAACAACCTTCTCTTCCTTAAATGAAGTTGTCTCTTCTATATTGGAATGCAATAAAGATGACGATCCTAAGACATAAGCGGGTTTTTCATGGAGTGTTACAAAGGACTAAATTGGATTACTCATTCTATAGGAAATCAAATCTAGAAAAAATGTGCTTCATAATCAAATGAGTTATGTTACAATGATCCTTTCTAAACCATGGATCATGCATTGGGCAATAGTGGGGGGTCCTTCCTCTTTCCCCTTGTTAGTAGATTTTTGTTGTTGACCATGGGTGTGATATAGGCAATTGATATATTTGGATTACTCATTTGGCTCAATATCAAATATTGGGGTCATGTTCAATGTATGCATCAAATTTAACGAGGAGAGGTTTCATCTTTGGGATTGGATAGCCTATTCATTCCCAAAATATATCAAATTGTGTATGGTGACTTGAACATCATTTAATGGGATGGTGATAGGGATGTCGAGGTGAGAATGTGGTTAGTGGTGCAAAGAAGCAAGCTTAGGTGCGATGTAATTCAACACTTTATTTCTACAATCCCAACTAGAAGAAAAAACAATTGGATTATGGGGGATGGTTCACTGGGTCTAATTTTGGATAAGGGAAGGACACATTTTAGGTAAGGTTAGATTGAGTGTATGGCCCCTGGGACGAATCTTCTTTCTATGTTGACAAAATCAGGTTTATTATATCAATAGATGTTCTCATATCAAATCACTTGCCCTTTAGGTTGTCATATCAATGTGATATGCAATAGATTTGACATCTTCTTCTTTGTTTAAGCTTAACACATCACACTTGGTTACACCTAATTTCCATTATCTTGACAACATTTATGCAATCTCATCCCTCATTATGTTGGGGATAGAAGTTGGCTTCTTTGGTGGAAAGCTACCATTTTTTGGATAATCAAACTCGTGAGAAGGTTCGGGATAATGATGGCTTGTGAGAATTGGCAAGAGTTGTAAGAGGCCGGGAAAAAGTTTGAAGAGTTGTGTATTTTCCTCAAGGACAATCTTCATAACACGGTTGTTCATGAAGAATAAACTCTTTGGATTTATTAGTGCGAAGTGAGGAGTGCATTGAAAAATGGGATAGGATTCACTCTAAGTTGCAATGGATTCAATATTAGAACAACAATTCCAAATTATGCTTTGAATTTTGCAAAGGAAGATGGTAGTAGACAATGCTATTGGCTTGTGCAAACCTGATGATTCACTTGAAGAGGGACCAAATAAAACTAAAGCTATGTTTGGGATTCATTTTCAATATATTTTTTCACCTTGTATCTTATGAACTCAATTACGGCTACTAGTAATTCTTATTGCAAGGCGATTCCTCACAAGGTCTTTGTTCGAGACCATAAGAAGTTAGACAATGCCTTTTTGAAGGAAGAACTCTTTGTTTCCCTTTTCTCAATGTATAATGGGAAGTCCCTAGGCATGGATAGGTTGCCTTGTGTGTCCTTCAACGGGATGTGGATTTCAAGACAATATTATTTTTGTTAATTAGCATATAAGACCTTCTCCTCGGGTCATCTAACTAAATTTGTTAACTAAGGGTTGATTGAAGATCCCAAGAATTCTCAAAGAAACCTATCACTTTGCTAGGAATGGCCTATAAGATACTAGTTAATTTAGTAACTCTTCAAGTTTATAATGTTGCTATAAATGTTGTTTCCAGGGAACATACGAGTTTTGTGTAGGGGCGGTTTATCTTAGATATAATAATCTCAACATGGGAGGCCATGGAGTGGACTAGGGAGTTTAAATAGCAGAGCTTATTCTTAAGATTGAATTTGACCAAGCCTATGATCAAATCAATTGGTATTTCATGACCAAGATGTTGACCTATCTAGGATTTTGCCCTCAATTTGTTGAGATGGTGCACGCACTTTTTTCCAATTCCTATCAATGGAGAATTTCTTATCACCGTGTATTTTGTCGCATTAATTCATTAGGTGGGGGTGTCCTTTGGCCCCTTGTTTTTATGTTTTCACTATAGATGGTTTAATATATGTTGGATAGAATACTTACATCTAGACACACATATGGAGCATTTCTCTCCAAGATGATTCAAAGAAGGTGAATAACCATTTTGCAAATGATTCACTCCTTTACATGCACACAGATCAAGAATCAGTTGATGGAGCTAGGGATTATTTGGTTATTTTTTGCGAGGTCTCGAGGATGGTAGTTAGACATCACAAAACTAACTATTGGTTTGGTTGGTTTGGAAAATCACCCTGACTGGATCCCTCCAACTTGGGCATTTGTATAACTAGGTGTTATTATATGATATCTTGGCATTCCCTTTGGTGTGGGACTCTCTATAGTTTCAATGAGAGAGAAGTGTCTTCAACATTTGAAAATGAAGCTTCTCTTATGATAGAACAAGGACTTCTCGTTGCTAAGAAATTGATTGTCATGGGAAGGATCCTCAAGGCCTCCACATGTATTATATGTCTTCTTGGTTGCCCAGTAGGGCATAATTTTGATGACTGGAGCATATGCTTCGATTGTGCTTTTAGTCTAAGTATGGTGGGGAGTGAGGCCTTCCAATGGTGCCTAGGGTTATCTATCTCATGCCCAAAAATGATTTGATTTATCTAGCAACTCAACAAAACATTATTGCATCCAACTAGGCAGTTTGTTGTCTAAAGGGCTCTTCTCCATGCCATGTTTTGTTAAGAAATAGATTCCTCAGAACTTAGTATGTTAGCAAGATACAACGATGCTTTGATTTATGTGATATCATTTCAATCCCATCATAGTTTCAAATATTCATCAATTTTATTTTCAGGACTATTTGGTCTATCTGGAAGAAGGTAGCGGGGTTGGTTAAATGGAAAATGATTTACAATCATGCAGGGTGGTATTTGGTGAGATATTTATAGCTAAAGGAATTAAGACACGTGTATTGTTGATCTTCAACAATTTCAAGCAAAACAATTGAGTAAGAAATATATATTTATTTGGTGTGACTTGTGGGAAGTGGATGCACATTGTTAGGAATTGGCAAACTTTAGCACGTGAGTTTTCCCTATTTTCCACATATCAACCCACCATCATAGGGATTGTAGGACTACTTTTGAAGGAGGATGTGTTCGAGATGAATGTTGATATGTTGTGACCTATATGGCATGATTAGGAGTGGAGTTTTGGGCACGCATTAGCTTAGTATGACTCATAGATATGATCTTGGTCGTATAGTGGGTGTCCTCTAATATTGAGTTTTAGCGGATTCAAATGTTGCACATTATCTAGTTTGTGTGGGCATCATGTAAGCTATGTGTGTTAGTGTAGGTGGTTATTTATCATCAATTGCCTTCCAAGGCAATGTTGGTGAGATGCAAACTCTCTTATAGTCTCTACTCTATTTGCAATTGTTCTAAAATAGTTAAGCATGTATTGTGGGATTGTCGGGTTGCTAGTGGTTGTTGGGATCATGTGTAGATGCAACATTCAACTCTTTTTAAGGGGAAAGTGCATTTGAAGTATAGTTTTGCTTAGTGACTCAATTCCCTTAGTTTGTTCTTCTTTTAGTGTCATTTAACATTGTATGAGGGACTTTGCTTTGTTTTTCCTTCTGAAAAATCATTGTAAGTTTGTTTTTGACAATGACGTTGACTATTTGTTAATGTTTTGTTGTATGTAGATGAATGAGGCATGCACTCAACTATTGGCTCAAGGATTTTTACTTATTAAAGATGCCAAGATGTTACAGCATGATGCATATACAAGCTTTATTTTTGTTTTGGTGGCATTGATGAATATGAAATAAGTGCCCATGTATATATTGTTCCACCATTAATTTTTTCTTTATCAGTGTAAATATATTTATGTGAATATAATCAATTGGGTCTAGCTTTAATGGTTGTGAGGAAAAATTGTTATCCTCCCCACCCACTTTGTAATATGCTTGCTTTTAGTGAATCAATTATGAAGGAACTATATATAATCGAATCATAAATTATTAGCAAGGCCTTGCACCCTAAAGAATCTAAAGTTTATCCTAAGCACCATTTTAAAAATAAAATAAAAAATACTAAAATACTTTCTCTTATATATTACCTAAAAAAATATTTATATAAATATAAAAAATATTATTTAAAAATAAGTAATTCCCATTTTTAAATATTTTAACTTAATTCAATAATGTATTTTTTTTTCTTTCTGACTCTTTCTCTCAATGGCTCTTATTATATACTTTCTTTTCGAAATCTATGCTTGTAATGTTTATTAGTTTTAAGAAGGAAACCGTTAATAATAAAATATTAAGTTAATTTCAAATTTTAACGAAGAGTAGGATAGTAAACAAAAAGTGACATTGAAGGAAAGCTTCAATATTAATATTAAGTTATCTGAGTTTGTAAACCTAAGATTGGGGCGTCTAATAAACAAAGAGCAAAATTGAACCCGAAGTTTCACAATTGGTTAATTAAAAATATATTTGCTTTAAAAACAATAAAAGGAAAGGTAAAACCATGTACTATGTCCTCATCCAATTTTTGTTAGGTTTACACCATTTATTGAATTTAATTTTCATCATGCCTAACTTTTATTAACAATGGCTCACTCTCTGAATGCTAAGCTCAAAGGTGTTGTTTATCAAGAGACTAGAATAAGAGGAAAGTGGCGTCAGTTACCCTCGGTTAGGTTGAAGGATTCGGGTGGATCAAAGGAGGATTTGATGGTTAGTATGAACAAAGATTTTAAGACTCAAGCGATGAAAAACGATTGGTGAAATGCATGATATTGACTTGTCTATGGAGATTTCACAACAAGGGTAGGTTTTATCTGGCCCCAAGGGATCATGGGAGGTGTCTAATTTGTTGGAGTTCTAGAGGGCAATGCTAGGATTAATGGAGTTTTCTCACTAGAAAATGGTATAGTGCCATTAGGGAAGGAGTCTACCCCTTCTCAATCATAGTCTATTGAGGCCAATGTCTGATCTAATCTAAAGGCCATTCTTGATTCCTTGGTCATAAGTGAAGGTGATTTCAACATTATCCTTAATTTTAACAAATAATACTTTCAATGATAATATCATCTCGAAAATCATGGAGTGATTTTTTCTTTTTCATGCATCGTATATGCCACTCTCTTCCTCAAATGAAGTTGTCTCTTCTATATTTGAATGTAAAGGGATGAGAATCATAAGTCATGGTCCTTGTTCTCTCCCCTTAAATGCAAAGTTCTATTATTGATCGTGGGCGTGATCTAAACAATTGATGTTTCTAAATTACTCTTTGGCTAAAGACCAAATATTAGGACATTGGATTATATATGCATTGAATCTCAATGTAGAGGGGAGTCATATTTGGTACTAAATGGTCTCTTCATTGTTGGATGCATATTAGAATGTTGGTGGTGAATTTGATGTGGTTGAACAGGGTTGTGATTGTGACAACAGATTTGCATTGTGGTTAGTGGTGCAAACAAGCAAACATGGGTGTGGTGTGATTATTCCCTTAGCTTTATGATCTTGATTGGAATAAAAAAGGGTTGGATTATGGGGATTGGTTCACTTTGTCTAATTTCAGATAGGGGATGGACAAAGTTCAAGTGTATGGCCCTTGCGACGACATCTCCTTTTTAAGTCGACAACATTCAATTGATGTATTGATAGATGCCATTAGTTCATATCACATGCACATTTAGACTAACATCACAATGGGACATGTAGTGGACTCGACACCTTCTTGTTTGTTTAAGCTTAATGTATCATAGTTGGTTTCGTCAAATTTTCTTGCTCTTGTTTATTGTCTATGGAATCTCATCCCTCATCCTACTCGGGTTAGAGGTTGGCTTCTTTAGTTGGAACCTGCCATTTGTTAGACAATCAAACTCAAGAAGGGGTGGGGAAAGCAAGTTAGATAATGAATTTTTGAAGGAAGAAATATGTGTTTCCCTTCGCTCAATGTAGAATGGGAAGTTACCCTATATGGACAGGTTGCGTTGTGAGTTCTACAAGGGCATGTGGGATACTAAATGAGATTATTTTTGTTGCTTGGCCTTCGAGGCCTTCTCCTCAGTCATTTGATTGAGTCTTTTAATCAAAGGTTGATTTAATTAGTTCCTGAGAATGCTTCAATATATTCCATAGGTGGGTAGAGACCTAACACTTTTATGGGAGTGACCTATATCACTTTGATGGGAGTGGCCTATATCACTTTTATGGGAGTGGTCTACAAGATCCTAGTTAATTCAATAACTCTTTATATTTGTAATGTTGCTAGAAGTAGTTTTCTGAGGGAACATATATGCTTTGTGTAGGGTCATTTTATCTTGGATACAATGATATTAGGATTGAAGGCTACATAGTTTGACAAGCGAACCCTCCTCTTAATGATAAACTTTGATAAGGCATGTGATTGGATTTATTGGTCTTCTATCACTAAGATGTTAACCTATATAAGATTCATCCCTCAATGTGATGAGATGGTGTACACACTTCTTTCTGGTGCCTCAACTTTTGTATTAATTTACAACTCCCTATCCCTATGTATTATGTTACATTGATCTATTTGGAAAGAGTGTTCTCTAACCCCTTGTCTTTATGTAGTTGATGATATATGCTTTGAGCTATCTCTTAGAAGTTTCTCAAATACAGTGGTGCATACAGGGAACTTCTCTCATAGATGATTCATAGATGGATAACAACCATTTTGTAGATGATTCACTCCTTCCTATGCATGCAAATCAAGGATCAATTAAACGAGCTAGGGATTGTTTAGCTATTTTTTGTGAGGCACTAGGGTGGGTGGTAGTTCATGGTCACAAAGCATACTATTGATTGGTTGATTTGGAGGAACCCCTAACTAGATCCCTCCAACTTGGACTTTTGTATGCCCATATCTTATTGTGTGTTACCTCGACACTCCTTTTGGTGTGGGACTTTGGCAATGCAGGAAGATGTTATGATATGTTGAGACCTATATGGCATGATCAGGAATGGAGTTTTGGGCACACACTAGTTTAGTTTGACTTGTGTAACTTGTACTCAATCTTGCATTAGCACCATGTTCTTGGTCTTATGTAAGTTGTACTCAATCTTCATAAGCTAAGGGCCAATAAATTTGAAGGTTACACAATGTCTCATATGTGCAAGCATCATATAAGTTACATGTGTTTATGTGGTTGGTCATTTATCATGACACGCCTTCCAAGGCCAAGTTGGTGAGAAGAAGCTTATATGGTAGTCTCTGCCCTATTTGAAATTATTATGAAAAAATGAAGCATATGTTGTGGGATTGTCGATTCACTACCAATGGTTGGAAATCATGTATAGATGTAGCATTAGACTCTTCTTCAAATGAGAGCTAATTGATGTGTAGTTTTGTTTAATGACTCCATGAAGTTTATTTGCTGATTTTTTAATGGCATCAAAACTATATGAGGATCTTTGCTTTCTTTAGATTTTGAAAATTTCTAAGTGTTTTTTAGAATATCAACTCTATCAATATTTTTTCATATGTGGATGGATGAGGTACATATGCTACTGCTATTGCCAAGCATTGCTAATAATAATATTAAAATCATCTCATTTTATTAAAGGGTGCCTTGATGAAATTTAAATTGATTAAATTGTTTACTTTTATGGCCTAAGAAAAGTAGTATGAGTTCATAGTACATGGTTTTACTTTTTCGTCTATTGGCTTTTAAGCGATTATATATCGATTAGCCAAATGTGAAACTTAAGTTCAATGTTACTCTTGGTTTGTTAAACACGTCACTCTTTGTTTATCAGAGACCTCACAATTAGGTTAAAGCCTTATACAAAGGGGACGTATAGCCCCGATCTTATAAGGGGTCCAAGGTTTTCATCCTTTAATGCAACTACTTTGTAAGAAAATATTGTTTTTCTGTTAGAAACACCTCACTCTTTGATATGAGGTCTCAACCAGGTTAAATCCTTATACAAAGGGGATGTATAGCCCCGGTCTTACAAGCGGTCCAATATTTTCATCCTTTAATGCAACTAATTTGTAAGAAATATTGTTTTTCTATTAGAAAAAGGAAAAAACAACACGTTGGAGCACTTAACTTCACAAACTAGGGTTTTCTGATGGGGAGCTTCCTGCCAGGGTTTTCTGATGGGTTTTACTGAGGACGGATGTCCGTCTGAATCGAGATACTGTACTGTGTGGATGTTTCTTGTCGCTTACAGTTTCTCATTCTCGGTCTCAGGGGCTTCATTATTATTTCCAGCTTTGTTTCTTTTATTTTTGGGTCTTGCAACTACAGTCACGGGTTGGATTGAATCTGAGCGATAGCACTTGTTTGGGTTTTTTGCCACTATCTTGGAGCAGTACCCCTTCTTTTTCAGTTTTCTAGTTTTCTCTCAGTATCGGGCCGTCACTATGTTGGAGCGCCTGGTGACTCTATCGGTCACTTCTGTTAGGGAGCATTGTTTGCTTTACTAGAAAGGTATTCCTTTATGACCGCATTATATTACTTTTTTAGTTACTGCTTCTTTATGTTGTCTTTGGGTTTGGTGGCAGGTTACTAGCTCTTTATCCCTCAATAGATGACCACAAGGAGTCCGCCCTCCTTATTGGAGGGCTTAGTACCAACCATGTATAAAAACAAGTGGGAATCTAGCTTTAGTATGAACTCTGGCTTTTCTTGTTTTTGTTTTGTCCTCCATTATTGTAGGGTTTGAGGGTTTTCCGCTCACCCTTCCTTGTTTCCAGGCCATTTTCTCAGCTATTTTTCCTGGATTAAGGCTGCATACCCTTTCTCATTCCTTGACTGTTTTGTGTCGTGCATGTCCTTGTCGAAGTCTCTTGGATTTTCTCCTTTGTTACTCATTTCGGTCCCCCATTTTGGTAATTTTTCTGGTCTACGTCACCTCTCGTCTTGGTCTGTCTTTGGCCATCTCTTATCATGGGGACAATGGACCCTTATCAGTCTCTTCCTTCCGTGGGAGGTGCGAGTATACCACACTCTCGTCCTAACTTTTCGCACCATTCCTGCAGGAAGTCAAAATCCCTAAAAGCTCTTGACTCCAAGTGTAGTTATGTCATAGGAAGGGATGTAATGATGAACAAGGTGGCTGCTCTCTGCAGTAGGGAACTTATAGGAAGATTGGAGTATTGTTCCCTGAAAAAGGAAGAATGGATTGAGTGGGCTACTCTCAATTGGAAACCTATCATCAATTATGTACCGACGATCAGTTTGTTGGCTAACAGATGGTTAGTCTTTGTTTTTCTTGAAGACAAGGATGCTACTCGCATACTAGATTCCTTATGGACCATTGAGAATGGTTCCCTTGTTTTAAGCCGTTGGCACTCTAGTTTTGATCCTCTCAGGGAAAGATTCATTAAAAGACACCTCTGGGTCCTCTTTCCTATCTTACCCTTTCCCCTATAGAATAAATATTTCCTTATTGGTATTGCCAACACCCTTGGTCCTTTTGTTGCTGTGGAGAAGGATTTTCACCTGATTTTCAACAAAAGAATGGAAAAGGTATTAGTTGAACTAGATGTCTCGAAAGGCATGCTTACAGAGATTGATATCATATGCAATGATGTTGTGATCACCCAAATGATGGATTATCAGAATGTTCCCTTCATATGCAATTTCTGTAATCAAGCTGGACAACTTAGGAATTCATCTACTTCTCTACTCCATGGCCTCCCTTTGGCTAAGGGCTTTGTCGAGGTTAACCAACCCTCTTGCTCTCCTCCTGCAGTATCTCCCTTGTCTGAACAAATACACTCACCTTCTCCTGCAGGCTTGTATGGGTCCTCTTCTCCAACCCTCTATGATGATCTTACTAAAGGAGAACTCCTTTACATCTAGGACATTGAAAATGTGTCCAGACTACCTCACTCCTCTTCAGAGATTCCTCAAAACGTATTTGTTAACTCACCTACTTTCCCTTGCCCTCTCTCAACCCTCTCCTCCTCTTCTTATTACTCTACCCTCCTCCTCCTTGGATCCTCTCCCCCCCTTCACTTCAGAGGATTTCCCTCCCCTCACTAGCTCTTCCCGTATTACTAATGATCCTAGGGTAAGCCCTACCACTTCTCCTTCCTTCAAGGATCCTTCTCTCCTTAAGTGCCTCTCCATCTTCTCTGAAAATTCTCCTGTTTCTACCTCAACTCTTCCCCTTGACTCCATCAGATTAAAAAATGTCACCATTCGTAGGACTAGAAAAAAAAACCCTCTCATGCTCCCTCTGCAGATCTTGGAGAATCTAGTTTCTACACCCCTCTCTCTGTCAGAATCAAGGTTGTATCCAGAACTTCTAACTTTCCTCTCCTTTGATACTTAGAGCTTTGCCACCTGCTGATCAGGTTGACCCATGAATATTCGTGGGTTTGGGGGGCTTACCAAACAAAAATCCCTCAAGTCATTATTCTATTCTCTGAATCCTAATATGATTTTGATCTAGGAAACTATGTGTGATCATTATTTTGCTCTTCGTTTGTTCTCTAAACTCAAGCCGGGATGTGAGTTTTGTGTTATTGACTCCCTTGGCCGCTCGGGAGGATTACTTACTGGATGGAATTATCAGCTTACTCGTTGCACGGCTTATCATTCCTATGTTGGTATATTGGTTAAAGCAAGGTTTAAAGGTCTTGACTATGTCTTCTCTATTATGAATTGCTATGGTCCTACTCTAATAGAGATTTTTTTTTGAACAATGTCTTGGTCGGAGGCATTTTCGACCTAACTAATCTCATCCTAGCTGGAGATTTAAACTTTACTATTTCTGATGCTGAAGTTTGGGGAAGGAAATCCCGTATTATTGATTCTTTGGCCCCTTACTTTTCCTAGCTCTTGACTTCTACCAATATGATTTATTTGGCCCCCTTCTCTCCTGGCCTTACTTGGAGGAATGGTAGGGTTGGTCTTGAAGGAGTGAGCAAAAGGCTGGACATATTTATTTCCTCAACACTCTTTCTCCCCTCCCTCAACCATTTTATAACTTGGGCCTTCCCCTCTGAGATTTCAGACCATTACCCCATATGTCTGGAATGGAACTTCTTGCCTTCTCCTCACCTTTATCCCTTCAAGTTAAATCGGTCTTGGCTTCAGGACAAGGATTTTCCTGCACTTGTTACTTCTTCTTGGTCCACTGAAATTTCCTCTTCCTCACTTGACTCCATGTCCTCTCTCACTCTCAAACTCAATAGGCTCAAGTGTTATGTGAAGAATTGGGAAAAAAGGCAGGTTGTGGCTAAGGCCAAAGAGATTCTGGAAATTGAATTTGAGATTCAGGCTCTTCTCTCTGTCTGGATCTCTGGAATCCTCTCTGATTACGAAGTTGCTCACTTGGCACAAATGAAGTCGAGAAAGGATAAGCTCTTGGCTCACGAGTTATTAACTTGGAAAATCAAAAGTAGAGTTGATTTGATTAACGAAGGGGATGCAAATACAAAGTTCTTCCACTCTTATGCCTCAGCTAGAAGAAACACCAAATCTACATGCGCTCTGCAGACGCAAGATGGTATTTTGGTGGAAGAGGATGCACAACTTAAACAATTGGGGGCGCATCACTTCTATGAAATTTTTAAAGACAATGAGAGCTTGAACATTGCGGATCAACTAAAAGTTATCAGTCTCTTTCCATCCTTTGTTTAGGGGGGAGATGGGGAAATATTCCTCTCTGAAATCACTCTCTCAAAAGTTGAAGGGGTTTTAAAGGCTTTCAAAAAGGACAAGAGCCCTGGGCCTGATGGCTGGCCGGTTGAGTTCTTCCTTTTCTTCTTTGATCTGGTTGGGATGGACCTTCTCAGAGTCATGGAACAATCTCGACAAGAGGGAAAATTCATCAACTCTTTAAATGCCACTTTTATTACTCTAATCCCAAAATGTGATAAATCCTGTACCTTTGCTGATTTCTGTCCTATCATGATTTACAATCGGGTTTATAAGCTCATATCCAAGATTGTTGCTACTAGACTGAAGCCCTTTCTTGACAAAGCCATATCAGCTTAGTAGTTTGGGTTCCTCAAAGACAGACGCATTATTGAACCCATTGGTATCACTCAAGAAGTCTTACATTCCATCAAACTAAAGAAGCATAAGGTACATGTACTCAAATTGGATTTGGTCAAAGCATTTGACTATGTAAATTGGAATTTTCTTAGATTTGTACTTCTTCAAATTGGAATCCCTATAGATGGTGTCAACTAGATCATGGGATGTGTTGAATCTTCAAATTTTGTTGTCCTCATCCATGGCACCCCCAGCGAGATTTTTCCCAACCTCCCGTGGTATTAGACAAGGTTGTACTTTGTCATCGCCCCTTTTTATTCTTGTGATTGAAAGTCTGAGCCTTCTCATTGGTAATGCTCATAAAAGAGGCAGGATCACTAGGACGAGGGTCACTCATGATCTACATTTAACACACCTCCTCTTCATTGACAATGTTATTTTGTTTGGTTTGGGGACTCTTGAATAGTGGCAGGGTTATAAAGAAGTACCAGACCTTTTCTATTCCGCTACAGGAATGAATATCAGTATTGAAAAGTCCTCATTTATGAATAGTGAAGTTGAAAATGATATCAATGATCATATTCTTACCATACTGCCTTTCAATATGGAACCCATCACTGCTGGCTTCAAGTATCTCGACTATGGGATAAAACCCCTGGGATACTGCATGAATGACTGGCGTAGGATCATCAAAAATTTTGAAAGAAGAATTAGAAACTGGTCGAATAGAGTTTTATCTCTTGGGGGCAGACTTATTCTGGTCATATCTGTACTCACTGGGCTTACTATATATTGGTTTGCCCTTACTTAGCTCCCCAAATCCATATTCCATTGTCTCAAGCGATCTATTTTTAACTTTCTTTGAGGGTATGTTGGAGAGAAGCACAATATGCATTTAGTTGATTAGCACGCTATTTCTAGGCCCCATGAGTTTGGTGGGTGGGATATCAAGAACCTTGAATTGTTCAGTCTCTCCCTTAGAATGAAAAGTTGTTGGATGGCACTAAATGGATGGGGGCTTTAGAGTTGTATCATAAGCCATAAATATTTAAAATATTTATCTGTGGATAAGTGGCTTTGACACCAGGTATTTACAGTTCATGGTTCTTCTTACATTTGGAATGGATTTATCAAATCGCTCTCCTAGATCAGTATGCATTTGGGATGGAAAGTAGGTGACGAAAATAACACCAGATTATGAGCTAACCGTATTGTTGGATTGAACACTTCCTTTGCTCTCTTCGAAGATCTCATAGAGTATCTAAATGACTATGGTATTTCATGCCTCAACCAAGCTCGCAATCTAGGACCGGGCTCTTATTCCCAGTCCTACTGGTTATCAATAGATGATATAGACCTGGGTGGAGTTTGGAAGGATCAGTGGAATAATTATGTTAGAGGATTATCCCATGGTGGTATCAGACTCAAGGATAAGAAGGATTCGTTGATATGGATTTTCAACAAATCTACATGCGTGGTCACAACAAAGCTGGCATATGAACTCATTACATCACACTTGCTTCATGTTTCTGCTGTCAGTCTGTTGTCTCGCATCTGGGCTTGTAAAGTTCCTTTAAAACTGCTCCATTTTACTTGGCTTTGTACAGAGAATAGAATTAATACATGGGACAACCTTTTAAAGAGGGGATGGGCAAGCCCCAATAGATGTTGCATGTGTGGTTTTGAAGAGGAATTTGTTAACCACCTCTTCTTTGTCTGCTCCTATACTTGGGAAATTATAAACTATCTCAGCAGGAACCTCCACTTTGTGTTTCATTGGAACCATCCCTCTTTCTAGGTAAACTTGGAAAACTGGTTTTGTCGAGAAAAGGAACTTTTCTATTTACCGCTCTTTTTAATTTGGAATCTCTAGCTTTCTAGGAACAATATTACTTTTGAGGACAAACATCCTAATAAGAGACTTCTCTATCACATAATTGAGGAACAATTACACACCTATCTTGTGATCATTAAGGGGGCTTCTAAACGAAGGCATATTGGCCTAGCCCCAGTGATTAATTATCTGTGGGTTTCTTTGATGGAGCGGACACACATTTGAATGGTGGTGTGGGAATTCACTTACTGCTTCATCAAGAGAATTACTTTTCCATTAAGATGGGGCGTGGATACAATACAAACACCATATCAGGAACTATTTGCATTGTGGACTCTTCTGTGTTTTGCAAAAGAACTTGGCATTCCCTCACTTCATGTATTCAGGGACTCATCTGCTATCATTAACTGGGTTAATAAGAGGGTTGCACTCTCATCACTCAACTTGGATGGATGGTGTCACAAAATCAAAGAGCTGAAGACTTACTTCATTACTCTTGAATTTCTTCATGTCTACAGAGAATACAATAAGAGAGCAGATAGCTTACCTGAGGAAGTGCTCTACATGGTTGCGGGCCATCTTCTTTTCACTGAATATTTCTAAGGTGAAAATATTGGGAATGGTTCGCTTCAGCTCTTTTAGAGCATGATGTTTTACTTACT
Source organism: Pseudotsuga menziesii (assembly GCA_001517045.1). Taxonomy (NCBI): domain Eukaryota; kingdom Viridiplantae; phylum Streptophyta; class Pinopsida; order Pinales; family Pinaceae; genus Pseudotsuga; species Pseudotsuga menziesii. Next base: position 273,781 of record LPNX010974460.1, read on the forward strand.
ACTCATATTGCATTATGCTAATTCGTTTGAGTAAGGATGATCAAATTTATAAATACATCCTTGGATGTTAGAGGCTAACTTGTATCTCCTCTTTGGATTTGAGACATGCACCTTCCCATGAGCGTTTCCTTGGATACGCTACTTTCTGGGATCTTTTTGTATTCTCTGTATACTTTTGGAGGTCTTGAGGTCTGTTTGGTGATTTGGTTTGGTAGATTGTCTTCTAAGCTGTTGTTATACTCATGTGACCTGCTATACTTTTTCCTTGTATGCAGCCCAAGTATTACCTGATCATACTGTGATGTAATAGTTACCTTTGATTCATAATGAATACCAAGGAACAACTATTTTTCTTCTGGAAAAAGGTTTAGAAATAAAATTTACCTAATATTAATATCCACTCTTTCCTTCGAGTTAAATGTCCCTCTTTGTTTATAAAAGATAATAGACTATCATGAAATCCTTTATACGAAATGTCTAAAAATTAAAGTGCACACTAGTTATATATTGTGATATAGTTATTTTAATAAATTTTAAATAAAATGTGTAATTTTAATAAAACCAAAATTACCTTGCGTCATTAAATTTGGATAATTCATAATAATGTTTTTTTTGCACAATGAATTTCGAATAAAGTAGGGATATGAAGGAAGTTTAATTTGAGTTTTTAGGATTTTTTTCAATGTTATTTCCTCGTAACCTTGGGGTTGAAATAGGGATAGTGTGAAGGAGCAATTGGTCATAATTAATTTTTTTTAGTCGCTATGTTACTTGAACTTCAATCTTTTTTTTTTGCTTATGGTAAGCTCGTTTTCCTTGTAGTTTCTCTTAGATTTAACACATTCCTCATCTAGACCTTGATCTATGGGTTTTTACCCCATGGCCTTTTTGATGCTTGTAACTAACAACCTAAAGCCACATTTAGAGGCCGAATTTACTAAGAGTTGGGTGAGTTTTGAAGCCAGGGATATGGCCATATAGCGCATAACTTTCTTGAAGTTCTCAGATGAGATCCATTTTGGATGAGGAGGTGTTTTCCTCACTGATTACATATACTAATCCCACCAACATGATGATACCTCCACATAGATGGTTTGTCAAGAGGGTATAAGATATCCCTAACTTGGACCTTTCACCTACAAAAACAAGAAGAAAGGCCCACATCTTGCACACACGAGCTTTAATTGGAAAATACACGGGTCTTTGGTCCAGCCCTAAAGCAGTTCATGAATGGCTCACAAAGCATTGGGTGCTTAAGGTTGGTAAGATATATGTCTTTTCCATGGGAAGGGGTTTATTTTTATTTTTATACGATAGTAAGAAATAAAGGGACTTGATCTTCATGTCATGTCCTTATTTTACACGATCCACGAGTTTGTTCTCTCTCATTGGACTCTAGATTTGGTTCCAACAATGGAGATTACGTTAGGTCATGTGTGGGTTAGGCTGGCAAATAAATTCAAAGCAAAGGGTGAAGAAATATCAAAATATGATTAACGTAATTATTCCCAACGACCAAAGTCACGAAAGAGTCACTATTTGTAACTCTTCCCGGCATATGATAGCGAGAGTTGTCTTTTCACCATTACCACTTTCGAACCCTTGGTTTAGACGCTCTACTTTGAGATGGGACCTGAGGATTGGACAACAATACCACATCTACCTATTTTCCTCTAGGATGATTCCACCCTTAAAGATATTAGAGACAAGTTGGGTCATTTTATCAACAAAGTTGAGCCAAAAGGAGGCATCTATTCCCGTGCCAAAATTTGTGTGGAAATAGACTTCGAGGAAGGACTGTTAGAGTTAATAAAGCTCAATATGGTATGATGAAGACATCTACAAGCCCTTGATTATGGACAAATCCCATTCAAGTGAAATTTATGTCACAAATATGGTCACTTTGCAAAGAAATACCCAAGAGCCCAATAAACTTAGACTTCTCTTAAGTATATCCAAAATCAAAACAATGAAGCATAATAAGATTCATTTAAATAGGTTTACAAAATGCATAGGACTAATAAGACCAAGGGATCACAATACTTCAAAGTAACTAAGCATGACCCATCTACCATAAACTAATATGGGGCTCTTAAAGTCCCATAGGAAGGGGGTGAAATAGATCCTTCAATGACCCTTAAAGTGAAACTAGAGACCATGACAATAGTGAATGCATAATCAATTCAAGTAGAAACAAGAACAAGATACCCCATAAGAAATGAATTTAGATTAAACAAAAATGAGGGGAAGGAAATAAAGGAAGAAGAGGAAGCAACAAAAGAAATAGAGGACAAAGAAGAGGACGAAAAGGAAGTAGAGGCGGTACAAGCCTTTCCGAAAACACCTCTAGTTTAACATGCACTGTTGGAGCAGGGTCCCGCAGCTACAGAAGAAGCTGCTAGTTTTGGCGGAAAGATAAGTTTTGGCGGAAAGAAGTTAAGACAGAGCTACGACGCCGTAGCACGTTTCCAGCTGGAGAGCAGAGCCGGAAACCATGACTTTTAAGATAGAAAAGTCAAGAAAGGCAACGGTACCTGAGCGGCCGAGAAGAGAGAGCTCAACCACTGCATTGAAGGTAGCGGCGGAAGACAGGAGGGCTCAGCGACCCTCATAAAGGAGAAGGAGCAACGAGGCTGAAGCATTGAAGGCGAAGGACAGAAAAGCGAAGCGGTGCATAGTACCCATGATCAGTACCGGGAAGCATGGAAGACTGCAGAGAGTTGTGGTGTGATGGAAAGCGGCTACCTCAAGTACATATATGGCCGACTGTCACTAGTTAGGGTTTTTGGGTTACTGTTGGGACAGGCCCATAGTGTTGTAATGGCAAGACCTTCGGGCTGCCTATAAAAGGATATATTTTGTATTGTAAAGGGGTTAGCTAGTCATTTTTGTTGGTTAGTTAGTTGGTTCATTCAGTTGTTAGTAGTGTTTTGCAGATTATTAGACTGTTGTTACGGTAACCAGTAGCTGGCTTATAGAATATGTATGTAACGATCTGCAGGGATCGACAGAGAGGGAAGAGTATATTGTAGGAGAGCAATATAGAAGAGAAAATAGATCTAAGAGAGAAGATCTTAAGCTGCATATGCGGTGCAGCAGAACTGTGTTTTACCTTCCCCTGAGCTATAATAAAAACACAGTTCTGTGGACGTAACTTCCATCCTGGAGGTGAACCACGTTAAAATCAAGTGTTATGCGATTGGTTTATGTGTTATGTTTACTTATGCATTTCTCAGTCAGTTCATGGACTTTGTTTACAGTTTAACGAATGAACGTGTTAATCAATTCACAGCAATATAGAAGGGTAAACATAAGTTAAAGTCTTTGGCATGCTGTATATGGTTCATTTATGCTTTGCGTAAAACAATCTCTATTGCAGTATCGAATAGCCTTGTATGTTAAGTCTTGCACGTCGACACGAGCAACGCTAAGTGCGCTAAACCGCGGAGGTAGGATATCACAGAGAGGTGATACCGCACCGGCAGAGGAGCTGCGGTGCGCGATACCGCAGGTTAAGGACTTAGCGTTGGGCAGGAACTGCGTGTCGCACAGTGCGCGACGATGCGATAAGGTCGGAGATATCGCGAGTCTGGGAAAGTGCGCGCCGCAGGAAAGGATCGCGCGACGGTATAAAGGAATATCTCGCGGCTAGAAGAGCTGCGAGGCGAGGAGATCGCGCGACGTGAGCAGGAGATCGCGCGACGCGCAGAAAGAGACCTCACAGCTAGGAGAGCTACGAGCCACTAGTAGGATTTCCACAGAACCTGGTCCAGGACGCTTGAGTCCTTGGACAACCCATTAGAGTCACTTCGGGTGAGACTTCAGGCCACTTTGTGGTCTGTCGCCGAAAGGGCCAGTGATCTAGGGGTGTTGTTGGTTGATTATAGTTAACCCGGGTCTGCCCATAGCAGCCAACAAATGGTTCTGTTGCCGGTTTTGAACAACTGAGCGCTAATGTTCTGTTGGCATCCCACCAGAGAAGAGTTTCACCAGTGGCTGGATTCAAACCTAAGGGAGTTTGCCCAGAAAGAAAATCGGAGCCCTAAACTGAGCACAGAGGACTGGTTACAAAAGCATATCGCTTCAGATATACACGCTATATTTTTTGCAACCTATGGAAATGAGCTTTACGACTGGTTATCAAAGTTGATAGATAGGAACATATTCAAGAAGAAAAGAAACATTGTCTGGACACCGGAGCTGATTCAGACCGTGCAGAACCTCGACAATCCCATTACGAGAGCAGTGGACTTCTGGCTTGCGAGTGTGCAAGGAGGCTTTGTTATAGAATTTGCAGTTGACCAGAGAAAAAGCTTCAGCGAGGCTGAGCGGTACTTCTTCAAAGGATATCGTGGTAAGTACCTAAAGTCTCTAAACTTGTCCATTAAGATGCTGCTACATGAAAAAGGAGTAATGGACATGATTTCAGATGAATAAGTAAAGATAGTAATGTCACAAGAGTTTGAAAGTGATTTTGATGACATTGGACGTACACGTAGTGGCAAGAAATATAAAGTAGCTTTCGGCTCTCCTGTATTTGGAGATAGTTTAGACAATATTAGGCAACCGAGTCCTAGTACCACAGAAGAACTAGAGGGGGGTATCCCTTACCAGCCCTATACCCCACAGAAACAGACCGGGACTCAGAGTAATCCCGTAGGTACTCCATCCAGTAGCCCACAGACAGTACCTACTGCCGCTACATCACCTTCACCTACACCGCTGAGTGGTAGCAATCCAGTCAATCAGAACCCACCGCAGAGAAATAGAATGGGAGATGATATGAAGCTACCTACCTTTAAGGGTACAGGAGTAGAGGACCCGGAACAACATTGGTTTCTATGTGAAGCCATGTGGACCATTAAAACAATCAACGACGATAACCTTAAACTTGTACAGTTGGTCACTACACTCAGAGATCGAGCTTTAACATGGTACATAAAGTATACCACAGTACCCAAGACACTTGCCCAAGTCAAGGACGCCATGATTAAAGAGTTCAAGAAACCTAAGTCTGAATCTCAGTGCATTATAGAGCTCAAGGATATTAAGCAGCTACCATCAGAATCAGTATGGGACTTTGACCAGAAATTCAAAGCTCTTATAGACCAAGTAAGTTTTGAGTTTGCACCGGAGCAGCATAAGGAATGGTTTATTGCAGCGCTGCTCCCTCACGTCAGAGTGCCACTAATGCAGCAGAAACTCCAGACGCAGGATGACGCGTTGGAGATGGCGATGAAGCTAGAAGCTTCACCTTTAGCAGAAACCAGTGCAAGCATGACAACCCTACAGAACCAGTTGGCCAACCTCATGTTACAGATACACGAACTTAAGAAAGGAAAAGAGGTTATGCAAGACATATGGTGCTTACGATGTAGAGCACAGGGTCATACCAAAGACAACTGTCCAGTCTTTGCAGAATATTTAGCGTCAGGGGCTCCTAACCCCTTACCACGAACGCAAGGGCCATGGTGTGAAATATGCAAAACACAAGGACACCCACCTCAGCAATGCCCTTTGCTTCAGAAGTATGTACAGACACCTAAGAACCTATACTGTGTCTTCTGCAGCTCTGTCGGACACGATGAATAGAATTGTCGAGCCTATGATCTCATGTTAGATAGAAAACATGACGTATACAGAGTCCAGTCAGAAACACAGGGTCCAGCAGCAGGACCACAGCCTGATCCGACTTATGGTGGCCGGGGAGGAGGATTCAGAGGACGAGGCCGTGGAGGAGGCTTTGCAAGAGGAGAAGGCTTCGGCAAAGGAGAGGGTTTTGGCCGTGGTCGCGGACCAATCACTTGTTATAACTGCGAAGTTGTAGGACACTATGCTAGGGACTGTCAGAGCCCCACTACTACTTGTAATTACTGCAAATCTTATGATCATACCATAGAGGAGTGTCCTACCTTGATAGCTAAGATCAAAGATCCTAAGCCAGCAATACACCAGAACATCCAGCTTATTGTTGCTGAGCAGGCAGAACCAGAACCAAGAGTCAATATTGTGACTCGTAGCGGTGCTTTCACCAGTGGGACATCGCAGGAGACTGAAAAGAACACAAATCAGGAGTGGGTGCACAGAGCTCCTGGTAAAGCAACAACACTCGACCTACAGAAGAATAAAGAGACATTTCACGAAGCTAAGGTTTCCTTTGATGAACCTACACAATCAAGATCGCAGGTACCGCTGTCTAGGGGTGTACCGCAGCAAGCACCTTGTGGCGATAGCCCAGAACAGATACCACAGGCTACTACATCGGGAAGATGTGACGAGGATGAATCGACAGGAAGTATACAATCCTTCCTGCGCAGTTGCTTGAAGCTCTTGAGAAATGAAAAAGCTATCAGCGAGCTACAGCACATCATAGATCAATGTCAGCAACCTTCTCTCTCGAGCAGTGCACACCGCGCTGTTCATAATATTACAGGACATACAAGGACCGGAAGAGAGATGAAACTCACAGCACAAATTGGAGAGTTCGAAATGGACGAAGTCGTCTTAGATCTGGGATCAGAGGTGAACGTTCTAACTAAGCAGACATGGGAACATATGGGTAGCCCTCAGTTAGTCAGATCACCTATCCACCTGAGATTAGCTAACCAACAGCGAGTATCACCATTGGGTTGACTGCCACAGGTGCCAGTTGACATTGATGGAGTTCGTACTTTTGCGGACTTCGAGGTTATAGAAATCATTAGCGACATTCGACCGTATCCAGCACTATTAAGTATCGATTGGGCGATCGGTAGCAAGGCTGTCATCGACCTAAAGAGAAGACAAATGACCTTTGAGGATGCATAGATCCGGGTCATCGCGCCGCTGGATCCTCACCAGGGTCCTAGATATATCGAACCTATCCGAGCAGAGGAGGAGGCACATAACATGGATAGTCTCTACCAGATGACTACGAACCAGACCGACTACATCAATCCAACCGCAGAAGGGAACATTAGTTGGCAATGCGACAGCCCATGCACATCGGATTCCGACATTGGTCTAGAGAACTGGTAGAACAGACTTTACGAAGTCTCAGCGCGTAGATGTGCGTTTATGAGTAAGTCGATGCGATGGATTGGCGCAGAGATCATTGAGATTCCATCATACCATGGTCTGACAGATATTCAGGAATTCCTTGAGCAGTTTGAGCAACAGATTCCTTACGAGCAGAGGAACGCAGCTATGGACCTTGCAGTACGAGCCACACCTGCAAGATGGTGGTATGCGCATAAAGAAAATATCGCATCATGGGATGATATTAAAAGATTGATGGCGATCAGATTTTCGGTCGACAAAGAGTATGTCCCGTAGAAGTACACAGGAGAAACTGACCCCAGGGCACACATTCAGACATGTGAACAGAACTGGTCGGACATTCCCGTGGATGAATGGGTTCACAGATTCATTCACACATTGGACACAGTCCCAAGGAACTGGTACACAGAGACCGAGTTGCACAAGGGGACGACCACATGGTCACTTATGACAGACAGTTTCCTACTTACCTTCACGTTTGAATCAGAACATCCAAGTGTTGCTCAGGCCCTAGACATAATCA
>LPNX010974505.1:0-61993 GCA_001517045.1 Pseudotsuga menziesii
GAAGCCCCCATACTTAGATTTCCAAATTGGTCGATCAAATTCCATGTGCATATCGATGCATCAGGAATAGCAATTGGAGCTATCCTGACTCAACCAGGAGACAATGGAATGGACTACCCTATAGTCTACAGCAGTCGAAAACTAAATAAGGCTGAAAAGAACTATTCGACCACCGAACGGGAAGCCCTGGGAATGGTCTTTGCACTTCAGAAATATCGACACTATCTATTAGCTAACCCTTTCATATTTTACACCGACCATCAAGCTTTGAAATAATTCGTAAACAAACCCCTTCACCATGGTAGAATCTGTCGATGGCTCTTACTGTTCCAAGAATTTGAATTTGAAGTAGTTGTCCGACCAGGGAAGCTAAATGTCGGACCCGACCACCTATCCCGAATCGACACAGGAGAGGAACCGACTGGAATCGACGACGACCTACCAGATGCACATCTATTTCGTATAGAATCAGTACCAGAAGAACTCGAGGAAATTGCTCAGTTCCTAGAAACCGGTCAGGCACCAGAAGGTCTGAACACTAAAAAGAAGCAAATCCTAGCTATGAAGGCTGCCCCCTATAGCCTCATCAACGGATTTCTATACAAAATGGGGTTAGATGATGTTCNGAATAGACACAGGAGAGGAACCGACTGGAATCGACGACGACCTACCAGGTGCACATCTATTTCATATAGAAGCAGTACCAGAAGAACTGGAGGAAATTGCTCAGTTCCTAGAAACCAGTCAGGCACCAGAAGGTCTGAACACTAAAAAGAAGCAAATCCTAGCTATGAAGGCTGCCCCCTACAGCCTCATCAACGGATTTCTATACAAAATGGGGTTNTTTCCCATGAAAGAGAGCACATCCTGCACGAAGCACACTACGGACAAGCAGGAGGACACTTTCAGGCCGACACAACTGCTAAGAAAATTCAACAGTCTGGATTATGGTGGCCGACGCTTCATAAGGATTGTAAAACCTTTGTTAGTCGATGTGACAGATGCCAACGACTTGGTCGACCACTGCCAAGTACAAAAATGCCCCTGATCTCTGTAAACCCTAGTCTTACATTTGAAATTTGGGCTATCGACTTCATAGGACCATTCCCTGTCCCAGCCCGACGATCAGGTGCAAGGTATATTATCACTGCAGTCGAATATGTTACTAAATGGGCAGAAGTAGAACCTGTCGAGACCTGTTCAAGTGAAGTAGCTGCTAAGTTCATTTATGAAAATATTATTACTGATCTCTGTAAACCCTAGTCTTACATTTGAAATCTGGGCTATAGAATTCATAGGACCATTCCCTGTCCCAGCCCGACGATCAGGTGCAAGGTATTCATCACTGCAGTCGAATATGTTACTAAATGGGCAGAAGCAGAACCTGTCGAGACCTGTTCAAGTGAAGTAGCTGCTAAATTAATCTATGAAAACATCATCACGAGATTTGGATGTCCACTCACCTTGATCAGCGACCAAGGATCACACTTTGTTAACAAAACTATCAAAAATCTAACCGACAAGTTTCACATCGACCACCGACGTAGTACAGCATACCACCCTCAGTCGAATGGTGCAATTGAAGCTTTCAATAAAACACTGACAAAAGGACTGACTAAAATATGCAGTGCTGACAAAGATGACTGGGATGAGAAGATTCCTGCAGTTTTATGGGAATACAGGACAGCCTACAAATGGTCGACTGATCAAACCCCATTTCGACTGGTATATGGGCAAGAAGTAGTCATACCTCTGCACTTCAGAAAACAGGCACCTATCATTGCACAGATACTACATGTCGACGTCGAACAGGCCAGGAAAGATCGGCTACTTCAACTTAATAAATTGGAAGAACATAGACTTATGGCCATCCAGCACCAAGAAATACAAAAACAGCAGCAGAAAGCTTGGCACGACCGTAATATCAGAAACAAAAATCTATCAGTCGGTGACCTTGCCCTACTGTATAACAGTCGAGTCAAAGGCAAGCCTAAGAAACTTCACACAGAATGGATGGGACCTTATGTTGTCGAAGAAATACATCCCAATGGGTCGGTCCGACTAAAAACATTGCAGGGCCTGGTATTTCGGAAGCTTGTTAATGGAGCCCGACTTAAACGATACAAAAATTGAAAAAAAAAAAAAATCATATAACGGTCTTAACTGACACCAAAAAACTATAAAAAAAAATACAAAAATTCCGAAAATAAAAAACCGTACACTCAGAAACCACCATCATGACAGCCACTCACCCATTCGACAACCAACTTCATTTCCATCGACCATCTTCATCGACCGACCATGTCGACCGTTCTCACCACCGACACCGACCGCCGACTTGGAGCGTCCCATCCCGCATTAATGGCCTCGAGCCCCGCCCCAGATTCACGAAATCGCACTCGAGTGTTGCAGTTGGCCTGTCAAGTCCACCATTAATTCATCCAGTTCGACACTCCACCCCACCCGCGGCTATAAATAATGGACATCCCACAGTTCATTTACCACACCACGTACCTACTGAGCATTCGAACTCCCATCCGACTGAAATTCGTGAACCCTATAAGAATTCCAACCAGTCTGTTCAGTCAGAAACCATGGCACCCAAACGCACCAGAGCTTCGGCTAAGGCTCAAGAACTTCAGGCAGCAGACTCACCCTTACTCCAGCGACTAAAGCTAATCCAAAACGCGAAAGTCCAGGAGGGTCCGTTTCAAAAGCTATGGACGGATATTCAAGAATGGGCGTTTGAAGACCGACGAATGACCCAGGAGGCTGAGAAAGTTAGGCGTAGCACCATATATGCCTATGCAAACGCACCTCTCATGGCCAGCTTCACTGGTACGAAGGAAGCCGCGGTCAAATTCATTATCAGTCATTACCACAACGGCCGATTTTACTTTGACCGACCGGTCGACATCAATGGCGATGTTATCTCCCGACTTACTGGTTTGTCAAACCAGGGTGACCCGGTCCCCATTGGGATCAAGGAAGGGCTAGTCGAACACTTTACAGGTTCGACGTCGGGTAAAAACTCCAAGGGCCTAATGATCAGTCAGATCGAGGCACGACCACCACAGATTGTGGCGAAAATCATCGCCATTACTCTCACCTTGGCTGGTCGCAGCAGTGACCTCAAGCTGGAAATGCTGGACGCCGTCGACAAAATTACAACCAACGGACGCATCTTCAGATGGGCAGACTACCTCGCAGACTTGGTCAAAACCATATGTGAGCGCTGTCAGGAAACAGGAGGTATTATCAAATTCCCCTCCTTAATCATTTGGATTGCTATGTATTATATATGCCCGGAAGGCAATTCCGTCTTCCGAGAGCCGACTAGGTTTGAGATGCACAGGTTCAAACCCTTTTCCCAAAAAGGAACTGTGCATGAACTGAACCAAGGCAAGGTATTTCTGGAAAACTGGTTCCAGCAGCTTAAGCTGCGCACGACAAGGTGGAGGGTGCCCCAGAACATCCGACGACACCTCGCAGCCGACTCACACATCCAGCTGGAGCTCGACCATACATCAGTATGGTCATCAAACACTCAGGATTCAAATGCCAGGGACCTCGACTACTATCCCACAGTCGAGCAAATCTTTCGGGAGCTGTCTAGACAGACAAAAACCAAAATTCAAATCCCGGAGGCTGCAAAACAGGTTGACTTCTCTATAGTCGAACCTCTGACCGACCAGGAGAAGGAGGAAGATTACGAGCTGCACTTGTATATCAGCACTTTTGTGACGCAGGACACTCCGACTGGCACTCCTGGTCGGGTGCACTTAATAGTGAAGCATCCGACTGCACCAGTAGTGAACCCCCCGACCGAGCAACATCAGACACCACCACCAGCACAACAACCAGTACAACAAACAGCTCCTCTGGCTACTCAGACGGTCGACCCAGCTCAGACCCCGACAGGGGAAGTTGAGGAAGACAACCCTGAATATGTTGTGTCTCGGAGCATTCTCAAGAAACTGGCGAAGGAGATAGCCATTGCCAGAAGGAACATCAAACTGCAGAAACGTCAGCAAGGCAAAGGTAAGCGCAAGCTTGTCCTTGCTGACTCCACCGACGACGAAGACGAACTAGCAGCATCGGCACTCGATATTGTCGAGGATGCCCGAGCAAATAAGGTAACTGTTGAAACCCAGTTTCAACGTTTTGTTCACGCAGGAGCACCGGAAGGTCGACCAAAGAAGGCCAAAACAACACCACTGTCCGAAGATGTGGTCGACCTGGTGACGACTCCTCCCCCTCCATCTCCGACTAAAATAGTCGAGGAGCAAGCACCAGTGCAGCAGGCCGCCATCTCTCCAGAAGTATTTGAAAGAGCTATCCCTGAAGCACTCAGGGCTAGGGACAGCACAGATGCTGAACTCAAAGCCTTCTTTCAAACACTACCTGCAATATTCCAGTCAGCCCAAACCATAAAGACAACAACACCCCTGAAAGCCAGCAGCAAGATATACGCCCAGCAAACCACAGTATTTACAAGGATCAATGACGGTGGCGATGTATCAGGCCTTGAACAGACCTTCACGGACTACCGACCGGAAGAAGACATTATGTCTTCCGACCCAAGTTCCCCACACCATTCTCCATCACCACCAGGATCAGGAAACCCTCCCTCCCCACCCCCACCACCATCATCTCCACCACCTCCACCACCGCCTGATTCACAGTCGAGACCCTCATCACCATCACAGCTGGAGGAGGACATACCACCTCCCCAAACACAAAAACCCCCGACCACTGAACCAACCCCTCCGACACAAACCCCTCCGACCTCTGATCCACCTTCCACTTCTGCAGGTCCTCACGACAAACCCATTGAGCAAGCAAAGGAGACCACAGAACCTCTTCCTCGACCCGCTCAGCTAAGGATTAGCCTACAGGATGTAAGCTCGTTGACTGACTCAGAGGTTGGCCACTTACTCAACACCCTAGAAAAAGAGTCGAAGAGGAGGACGACCCGACTAAGGAAACAGCTCAAGGATAAGGAGACAGAAGAAGTCGAGTTCCTCGACAAATGCAGGTCTCTTGTACAGACTGTTACCCCAGGACCTGTCGAAGCTGCTACCGACCGACCGCTGGAAAGAGCATATCAGTTGTTTGAAGGGTTGGTGTCGACCATACAGACCCACCTCCAAGAGACTAAGGCCGGGCAAAAAGAAGAAACTGCCCGACTGCTCCTGACTCAGCACACAGCATTCTCGGAGGCTCACAAACTTCTACAAGACCACATGGAGGAATCCATTGTAATTGAGGAAGTACTCCGAGATTGGCCTACTCATTATGGGAAGGTCTATTCTCAGACGAGGCAGACCAGACAAGGCATTCAGGCCTTGGAAAGAAGGAAGTCGACTGAGACGGAACTGAGGCAGACCATCGAAGAAAAAATAGTGCTGGAAAACACTAAGCTGCAGAAGTTGGAACGTGAGGCACACCAGTGGGTTCAGCAAGCCCTCCCCAACTTGGAGAAAGTCGACAACATCTGCCCGCAGATGCAGAGACTCCTTGATGCTGCAGACGAACACAATCAGCTGCTGGGCCCCAACATGGAAAATATTGCAGAAATGACAATGGCAGAGAAGATGTCGGTACTCTCAAATCTTACTACTCTGACTATCGACATTCAGAAAGCTTTGCAGACATGGATAGACTTTCAACATCAGCTTGCCATCACAGCACCAGCAATAGTCGAAGTCTGTGTGCAGAAGAGACCAACTATTCGCCTGCACAGCCCACCTCAGTAGCAGTCTCCCTTTGCAATCTATTTTTGTACTTCTAATCTATTTTTTTACCTCCCTTTTTCTTCGGGACGAAGAAATGTTTTGTTTATGGGGGAGATGTAGAAGGAGAAAGTCGACATAAGTCGACTTGAACGAATACCGACTTAGTCGAGTAGCCGACTAAGTCGAGAGACCGACTACGTCGGTCGGCTGAGTAAACACAGTAGTTAGTCTGTTAACTAATAGTTGTGTCGGTTCACCGAACCGACGGGTCGTTACTTTTAACTGATTGTAAATTGTATATATTAGGCTGTTGAGCCACTCAAGAACGAAGTTCAGTTCTTGGCTTTGTATGATCTATTGAGAATAATATAATCTGTTCATCCTATCTGTTCTTGCCTCTTGTCTCTGTGTATATTTCTGTATATTTTTATGTATTATTGGTAACCTTATGTGATCTGTGAGATTACAACACACATCAACCCACAGACTAACACATCAATCCACAAAGCTTCCAGGAGATCCCACACATGTGGAGGAGAGAGATGGGGCACAATTCCCCATAAAGGATGTTGAATATCAACTCTAGATCTGTCCAAATCACCTCCTTCAGTCAAGGATTTGTCAGATCCAGTCAATCTAGTCCAGATCTGAATGATTTCAATCAAATTGGATAAGAATCCACTAATCTAGGATTTTGGATTTGCTCCATTATTCATCAATTTATTAATTAAAATAATCAATAATTGATTTTTTGGGGCTTTTTGACCTGAGTGATGAAAAATCACTCAAAACTAGGACACAGTGGGTCCATAGGTTTACATGGTGCTCTTAGCCTGAAAATGAGCACCTACATGACTGAAACTGATTATTTGGCCCACTTTTATTACAAAACCAATTTTTCTAATTAAACTATTAAAAAATATCCTAAGTTTTGGAAAAATTAAATTTAAAAAAAAAACACTGAAAATTTTTAAAATTAAAAAAAAAAAAAAAAAAATTATAGGGGAACTTAGACATGTTCATATGACTCGACCATGATGCTTAGAATGTTTATACATTGACACATAGACTCTAATAACCTCAATAGGCTTAAATGCCAAGCTGACCACCCCAACTTTGGAGGTATGGAGTGAAAAACTCAGAAATTATCAGTCGTTTATTCAACAACCAATAATAACCAAGGGAAAAAGCACCCTGGGTTGATCGGATTGACAAATAAAGTCTAAGAGACCGAGTCTTTAACAAACACTATCATGCTAGAACATTTATTACATTCCCCCAAGGGGGTATGAACATGTGATATAGTGCAATAAAGTTTCCCAGAAACAAGACTGAAGGTCTTCTGAAGTCCGAACAAGTTATCCTTGTCCAATTCACCAGGATCACTTGATAAAAAACCACTAAGCACAACTTAGGTGGTAACAGTAGTAAATTCTTGGATCGAACCATGTTGATATAATTAGGGTCAGGAGCATTTAGGGTGCTCCCTGCTACATTTGAAGTTGAAGCATAATTCTATCCTTGGGGAAAAGGATCCTTCAGGATAGCCGATTGTTGGCCTTTTAACAACTTCTGAGCTTGTTCCATAAGGGGACATAGATGGGTCAGGTGATCTTCATGGTACAACTTACATGGGAATTTCACCTTCTTCTTTTCTTTTTTTCCCCATCAGCATTGTTTGTGGGTTTTTGCTTGTTTTGGTTTCCCTCGCCCTTTTTTCCTTTCTTCTTTTTCCCATTGGGCTGCTGATTGCCCTTCTGAGAGGATTGTGCAAAAACATTTGCATTCTGGGGTGAGGGGGCATCCTTTGATGCCTCCACCGTAGATGTTTGACAGACAGCTCATGGAGCTATTTAGCCAAAGACTCTACAGTGGGATATTTCACAGTACCAACCACACCATCAGCATGGGGTCCAGGCTTAGTTTTCTCTACATTGTGTGTTGGCCTCGGTGCTTCAAGGATAATTTCATATAAAATCCCAAACTGAGAATATATCAAATCTAGCTGTTGGGCCCTAAGGATAGCTTCTTCTTCATTGGTCACTCCTGAAGTAGATACATCCTTAGATATATATGGCAATAGGAATTTAAGGAACCATTCTAATAAGAACTCAGGAGGAATAGTGGCTTTGATAAGGCTCTTCCGTCTTCTCCACTCTTGAATGTGATCCGAAATATGAGTGGCCTTATTCTTCTAAAAGGTAGACAACAAGTCTGTCCTGAAATCATATCAGACAGGAAGTTGGAAGTGACTAAGGAATACATTAGCCAAGTCCAAAAAACTATTAAACTCAGCAGAAGGCAATTCAATATACCATTTTGCTGCAGTACTGGTTAAATTTCTTTGGAACAGCCTGAACCAAACTGAATCCTCATTCAGTGAGTTGGAAGAGCACCATAAATGGAAAGTGGTGACATGAGCTCCTAGATCATCACCAACTTTGCCTTCGAATTTTGGGATATCCGAGGGCATCTTGGTAGGAACGGGTGGCCAGGAGGAGTTATGTCTCACCAGGTCATTCATTAGTTTCGACAAATATGGCAAATTTAATGTTGCCAGGAAAGGGAGCTTGGGTCTAACCGGAGCACTAAAAGTACCAGTTTGGGGATTAGAGGGACTTGCCCCCATATTCCCATATGTGAAGGTGTGGTTGCCCCCTACTGTCGGTTGTGAAGTGGTTGGGATTCTTTGGAAAGGATTCCATCCATAAGCCAGTGGATTGCTTATGTGCGATGCAGTATATGAGGTTCTAGCTGCCCTATTTGAGGCTGGGGTTTGGAATACATGAGTAGGTATCCCTTCGCTGAAAAGAGAAAAAGGAGAGCTCGTGAAAGGAGCTAAAACCGGAGTTTGAAAACCTTGACCGTAAGGATTAGGGTTTTCAAACTGCACCCCTACATATGCGGGTGTTGGGCCTACGTATGGAGTGGATGGGGGAATGTGCCCCCTATTCCAAGGAAAACCCTAGACAAAATTTGAGGATCCTATAGGACCACTCTGAGCAGTGTGTGCGAAGGAAGTAGGAACTGTAGGTACACTAGGAATCCCAGTGATCATACCACCAGAAGTACCTGCTAAACTTGTGGGAGCTGGTGGTTGAACCACCCAGATAGCTAGAGTTAATGGTGTAGTAGGTATACTTGTTCTAGGGGCACCTACCGGGGGAGGTGGTACCCCTTCAGCCAAAGCAGCTGAGATGGAAGTAGAAGAACTTTCTCATGCAGTAGACATTAGTCTTCCCAAAGGGACACCAATCACGGGTGGATTGAAAGGACGAACATGAATGATCACAGGATCATTTAATTCAATTAGAGGTGAATTAAAGTTCATTGCAAACTTGTCAGCTTGCAAGTCTTCTATCTCAACAGTGTTTAAATTAAAACGGTTTACCCTAAGTTCTAGTTCACCCGGAACTTCACTAACTCCTATCAATTCGAAATAATCGTCCGTGTCCAATATCCGCCTTTGAGGGGGAGGTGTAGGTTCCAATGTGATAAGCAGAGGAAAGTTTTGCAACCTTCATGACCTTCTGACAAATTGGTCCTCCACGATTGTAAATTTTACTCTTCACACCCTAAGGTCGGCTAAAAACACAGAAAAACCACAGAGCAATCACTACAAAATTTCCTGAAGAAACCTGAGAGACAATTTCTTGGCATCCTTGAAGAGGTTCTTAGGCACAAGCGGAGGAATCACCCACCGCCATCCTACACTTTCAACAAGGGTTACCTTCCAAACCTTTTCAAGGTGAAGTAGAAATAGCCTGTCAGTTTACCTGTGTATAAACCCTAGATGTCCAAGAGACTAGAGGCTACCTTAACTATATCAATAGTCTGGGGGGGCAGACGCAAGCTTGATTCGTACGCATTGATAGGGTAGCAAAGCCTAAAAATCTATCTAGGACAGAATCCCCACATGCGTAAAAACCTTGGTCTATGTTTTGACAAGGAATCAGAAGGTTATCTCCTCAATCCAAGCCTCCACGCGACCTCATGCTTAACTCCCGTTTGAGAGGAGCTTCCCAGATACTATCAACACAGAGAAGGATTTACTTATCGATTGGCCAACTACGTCTAAATTTAAGTACTTGTGGGGAGTTTACACTTCCTATCGCACAAGTCTAGCATGAGCTAGTAGATGTATGACCCTATAAAACAAAACTTACTAATAAATTTTAAATTATATCATTCATTTTAAGGGTTGTTCTTAGTCAGAGGGTAAGTGGCGTGAATGGCTATGATATTATAGACTCGACAAGAAAAGTAAAAGGTGTATAAAATGAATTCCAAAGCAAATTATAACTACTTAAAGCAAGCTTCTTTTTCTTTTTGTAAATATTAACTGATGAAATTACAACTAAGTAAGAGAAAACTAAGACTTATTTTTGTAATTTTTGAGATTTTATCCAAAAACTGAAAATAAAAATACAATATGCAATTCAAATGCAAATGTTTCCAATGCTTTTTTTTCACTTTTCAAACTCTTAAAAAATTACTATGCACCTAAATGCAAAAATTCTTGAGTATGTTGGAATAATCAGACTATAAAGCAAGCAAAATGAAGTATAGCAGACTTATAAGAACCAAAAATCAACCACCTAAGGAAGAGACTTGGAAAACACCTAGCTTGGGAAGAAACAATGAATGAAATCCACTGAAATCATTAAAAGGCAAGTGAAAAACTGAAACTAGTTGGAAATAGTGTAGGGTACAGGGTATCTAAAATCCTGATCACTGATTCAGATACATAGCACTGAACCTATCACCCAAAAAACATAATCCACCTCAAATTGCTAAAAGAAAGAAGATTCAAACAACAAAAAACTCAAGGGCTTACTGAAAAGCACAAAGTATGGTGTATAGGGCTTTCAAACCTATAGTGAAGTGCCAGTACTAGAAGACCCCAAAGCAAGGCAAAATCCAAATAAGACAAGGACAAGCAACCCTACCCAAAATTTTGCTACTAAGATATGTACATGACTGTCTAATAGAACAACTCGCGTACAGTACGCAACTGTCTAATAGAACAACCCGTGTACTGTACGTGATTGTTCAGTATAGCAAACCATGTATACAAGCTTTTGTACGCGACTATGTAGCACAACAACCCACGTATAGGACAAAAAAATTTCAAGAAAGAAAAAATTATGAAAGTCTCTAAAACACTACTGCAAGTCAAAACCAAGATATAAACCATACACTGAATCAGAGAACAGATTGGGCAAGGATATACAGGACTAACCCACAGCAGGCTGGAATACCCAGCGAAGTCACCAATTCTGTTGTTCAAGATTAAGCACCCTTGTAACCTAGGGTCTGGGGTTACCAACTTACTACTAACCTTGCAGACAATCAGCTTTACTAGAGAATAGAAAGGGAATAGGAAGAAAGTCTTGACTTACTCGATTACCAACGGTTGATCCAAGCTTGATATTCTCTCGCTCCTCTTCTCTCCAAATCTTCCAGGGATGCACCTCTTTCACCTGTAAAGAGCAAATTCTCCAATACATAATCAAATATATTCATTAACCATGAAACATGAAAGAGACTCAACACAATGTTGGAAGAAGAATTATCTTTATTAACAATCAGTTAATGAGATAAGAGTACAACCTAGCTTCTGAGACAAGGACTCCTCTGCAACCAAAGGACTCTGAGTTCTACTACTCCAAGACTTCTAAAGATATACCACCAACATAACTTTGCTCTCTCTAATCTTGATTGATTAATTTCCTCCTCAAGGCCTCTATTTATACTTTGGGAAATAAAGTGATTTTGAAGGTTGGGTTGGTTGAAACAGTTGGGATAGTTAATGATTAGGGCCCAACTAATCTCCATTAATTGTGTTTTATATTTTTTAAGGTCGACTTAATATGTACGCGACTATTGATATATGCAACACATGTATGACACGCGAGTTGCTTAAATGAAACCTGCGTACGGTGATGTACACGGGTTGCAATGTAGATAGTCACGTACAGTACGCGAGTTGCAATGGATATAGTCATGTACGTATGCAAGTTGCAATGGAGATAGTCGCGTACACAACTCAACGCTTAGAAAAATTATATAGCAATCTGGTTCAAGGGTAAATGCATCCCAAGTCATGCCCATCTATAGTGTTTTGGAAAACTTCAATCCTAATATCTCCTTTTGTGTACCAACATAAGGAATGTCGACACTCGGACAGAGAAGTGCCTTTTGGGTTGATAACACCATGTAGCCTCTTCAGGATTTTAGTGCTCCCATTGCACCTTTACCTATCCAACAGCTCGATTCCAGAGCACAGTGACCTTCCTATCAACGATGCACAATGGATCAGTTTAGAACTCTCCCTCGTGTTCCACCTAAATCACATCCCAATAAATCACATGGTTAGGATAATTTACATCTTTCTTAAGCAAAGCAACATGAAAAACATTATGAGCTCTAGTGCTAGCAGACAATGCAAGTCTATATGCAACTAGCCCTATTGTTTCAAGAACTTCAAACTCCCACAGTATCTAGGACACAACTTGGCACAACTTCCAACCTTTAAGGAAATATTCCTTGCTCTCACTCTGCGGTAAACATGATCCCCAACACCGAATTCTCTATGCACTCTATGCTTGTCTGCATATCTTTTATGTCTATCTTGGGTTGCCTTCAAATTCTTCCTGATCTTTGCAACCTCCTACTCCATCTCCTTGAGCAATTATGGACCAAGTACAATCTTGTTCACTGGATTATCCCAAGTCACAGGTTTCATACACCTTCTTCCATACAAAGCTTCATATGGACTCATCCCCAAGGATGCTTGTTGCCCATTATTATAAGCAAATCTACCAAGTGTAAGTAATCCTCCCACTTGGTTGGTTTGTCCATCACATACATCTGAAGCATGTATTCAAGTACTTGATTCACTCTCTTTTTCTGACCATCAGTCTGAGGATGGTAGGCAGTGATGAATTTCAACTTTGTACCCAAATATGCAAACAAACCCTTCCGAAAATTGGAATTGAACTTAGGATCTTGGTCAAAGACTATTTCCTTAAGCAATCCATGCAATCTGAAAATATCCTTTATGAATATTTTTGCAATGGAATCAGCCTTATAAGTGGACTTGACCGGTATGAAATGTGGTGCCTTTTTCAACTTGTCCACCACAACCATGATGGAATCATGTTTCCTCCAATTCATTGGAAATCCTGTAATGAAATCCATGGAAACAACTTCCCATTTCCACTCTGGAAATGGCAAAGGCTACAACAAACCTGCTAGGTGTTGATGCTCAACCTTCACCTGCTGACATTTTGTGCACTTTGAAATATACTTAGCAATGTCCTTATTCATTCCTGACCAAAAATACTTCTTTCTGGATGTAGCAATTGTCTCTTGATATCCTAGGTGACCAGAATATGGAGTTTGATGGATCTCATCCATAAAAATTCTCCTCAAATCTGCTACATTTGGAACATAAATTATGTTTTTATAAGTAAGAATCCCATCTTCTTCCAATTTATATCCCTCATACCTCTTCTCAAGACTTTGCTACTGCAATTTGTCTTTTACCTGCTCATACAACTCATCTTTAGTAGTATGATTAACAATCTGTTGTCTCATATCTTATTAGCAAATACTAAGAGATGCCACATGCATTTCATGCACCTTCCTGTTGAGTGCATCATCCACTTTGTTTTCTTTTCCTTTTATGTGTTTGATTTCAAAATCAAACTCACATAAAAACTCCATCCATCTAGCTTTCCTATCATTCAGATTCAACTCATCAAACAAATACTTCAGACCATAGTTGTGTGCTATTAACTCAAATTTTATTCCCATTAAGTAATGCCTCCGCATCTTGAGAGCATGTACTATGGCTGCAAGTTCTAAATCATGAGTGGCATATTCATTCTCATGATACTTCAACTTCCTTGACTCATAGCATACCACGAGATTGTCTTGCATAAGAACTCCTCCAAGTCCTTGACCACATGCATCAGTACACACCACAAAATATTTCTCTGGGTCTGCAATTTTCAAAATTGGTGCACTTGTGAGAAGATTCTTCAACTATTGGAAGCTTTCCTCACACCTTGGTGTCTATTCAAATTTTATTCCCTTACATTGCAAATAAGTGATGGAATGTGCAACCTTGGAGAATCCCTCAATGAATCTCCTATAATATTCTGCAAGTCCTATAAAGGATCCTACATCTATCACATTTCTTGGGCTTGGCCAATTCATAATGGCCTCAATCTTTTCAGGGTTCACATATATTCCTTCATTTGAGATGATGTGACCCATGTAATGAATCATATCTTTATAGAAGTCACATTTTCTCAACTTGGCATACAACTTATGCTCTCTAAACAATTGCAATGTCAACCTCAAATGCTCTTCATGTTCTTCCTCATTCTTAGAGTAAATAAGAATGTCATCAAGGAAAGCAAGAACAAACTTGTCCAAATACCTGTTGAAGACACTATTCATAAGGCACATAAAAGTAGTTGGTGCATTTGTGAGACCAAATGGTACCACTACAAACTCATAATGTCCATACCTTGTTCTGAAGGTTGTCTTATGAATGTCTTCATCCTTGATTTTTACCTGATGGTAACCAGACCTTAAGTCAATCTTGGAAAATACCTTTGCTCCCCACATTTGATCAAAGAGGTCATCAATCCTAGGCAAAGGATATTTATTCTTCAAAGTGACTTTTTTCAATTGTTTGTAATCAATACACAACCTACGTGTACCATGTTTCTTCTTCACAAACAGAACCCGTGCTCCCCAAGGAGACACACTTAGCCTGATATACTTATTCTCCAACAACTCTTGCAGCTGCATCTTCAGCTCTAGCATTTCTAGTATAGTCATCCTGTAGGGTGTCTTTGACACTGGTGCTGCTCCTGGCACAAGTTCAATTGTGAAATCAATGTCCCTCTTTGGAGGAAGCCATAGAATTTCATCAGCAAAAACATCCCTGAATTCCTTCAAGACATGAAAGTCTTCCAACCTAGGAGTTTCATTCTCCTTGTCCTCCAACACATGGGCTGCATACACTCTACAACCTTTCCTATGAGAATATCATAGGAACCAAGTGGTATAACATTTAGATCTACACAAGTGACTAACTCATCCATAACTAATGGAAATTTCTCTACCACTTCACTAACTTTTCTCTTAGTCCTAGTGGCTAACTGAACTAACCATGATTTTCTATGCTTTAAATTCTTAAAAGCACAAATCTCAACAACTATAGAAGTAACATAACTATGAGTAGATCTAGGTTCAATCAAAACAAAGACAGATTGTTCAACAATCTTACCTGCAACTTCAACCATATTTGACTGATGATTTTCTTGGAAGTCCTCGAGTGCTACATAAATCTCAGGGACAGTCCTTGCTACTTGACCCACTGTTTCAGCTTCTTGAATTGTATGAACTTGCCTCACATTCCCATTCTCAAGTGGAAAATTCCTATGCAGATGGGGTCCTCCACATCTCCAGCATTGGAGAGGTTCTCTCGCCTCTTTTGGATCTCTTGGATTTTCTCACATTACCTTAGCTGGCTGGTTCATAGCTTGTGATGGTTGCTTTTGCTGATTCCTAAAGTTAGAAGGTTTGAAACCTTTCTTCCTTTGGTCAGACTTCTCATTTCTCTTGTCCTTCCAAGCCTTATGGTAATCAGGTTTGCCTTTGTTCTGATCATAACAATACTTGTCCTTCCTAATAGCCTCTTCTAGAGTTCTACGCTCATCAAAATCAATCATGTCTTTGTAAGAATGAGGTAATCCACTTAGAAAATGATGGATATTTACTTTATCATCTCTGATGTACCTAACATACCTTAACAACTCCAAGAATTTTTTTTCATACTCTTTCATGGTATGCTGTCCCAATATCAGCTCATGGAATTCTTTAATCCTATCATCATAGTACCTATCAGAGAGGTACTTCTTCCTGAAAAACTTCTGGAACTGTTTCCACACAATCTTCCTTTCACTAGTCTTCTTCACTTTCTTGAAGTGCTCCCTCCATATGGATGCTCTTCCATTCAAATTGAATATGGATACCCTAGCCTTCATATTTCCTAAATAGTCATGGACTTGGAAATATTTTCTCATCCCTAGAAGCCAAGCTTCAGCTTCTTGATCGTTCTTTATCTCACCATTAAAGGTAGGAGGCCTTGCCTTCTTAAATTCCTCATGTGAACTATTCTGAGAGTGCCTCTTTTTCTTATTCCTGTGAGATGAAGAGATTGAACCCCCAATGGATCCTTCATTTTCAGATGAACCACAAGAAGATCTCTTTCTTCTTCTGGCACTACTTTTACTTCCTTCTGGATGTACTGCACGATGCCGAGATCTCATCCACCTTTGGATGTATGTCAAACTCTATAGCATGGGTGCATTCAGATGATTTTTCTCTTCCTTAACCTTAACCAATCTTTCATTATCTGCTCGGTAACTTTGCATCTCCATCCTTGGGCTTCTCATGGTGGCTGCAAAATATGGTAGAGTCTCTTGGAATCTTCTCCCATTAGACTCTGTCTCAACATTTCCAACGCAAAAATTTTGTTAGGATTTATAGTCCTCCCTTGACCAAATTGTCTATTAGATTAGTTTAGCTTAACTTAGGAGTTTTATTTAATTAATTGGGTCCACTTGGCTTGATGGAGGCACATGTGCCAGTTACTAGAGTGTGGGGAACACTGCTAGAGGCTAACTACCACTTATTACACTTGCATGCATCAGTTTAGGAGCCTCCTAGACTAATCCCTACATTTTAGGAGCCACTGGGAGTCCCAGCACCAACCTCCTTCAGTTAGTTGGAGTTCGAACTAGTTAAGATTAGTTATTTTCTAGTTACTTTCAGTTATATCACAATCAGCTTAGTTAGCACCTGTTAGACATGAATGCATATGGATAAGGTGCTTTTCCTCACCTACCACTTTAGTTAGACTGAGTTAATTGATTATTACTGATTGTGTGAGTTGATTAGACATCTAGAGTTAACCATTTGGACTCCGATATTGATTGATAGATGTTTAGTTAGCTAGTCATTTAGATACATTTAGATCCATCTAGGAGATTCGAATTCATTCCTCATGATTCAAATTCTTTCCCTTATGTAACACTATTGTAACATCAGATAAATCAATGAACATGATATTGTAATTATCTAAGCTATACTCATATGTTTCCTGTGTAGTTTGATTTGTTCAGTGTGTATATTCATTCCTCTTTTACTGCATCAATAATTCTGGAATCATTGCTTGATTATCTAAATGGCACAAAAAGTTTAACATTGTATCAAAGCCATTTCAAGCAAGCTTCATGTCTATCTGCTCTCCATTGATCACTAGAAGCAGTTGGGTTTCCACAGAATTCCTGCAAAGAGTACCTTGCTTCCTCTGAATTTATTCAGAGTGGCGATGCAGGCGTGAAAGACCTTGAGAAAGTGTTGATGTCGAGAGGGAAGGAATGATTCTAGCATAGCTCGAATGTTTTAGTGTTTTGCAATGAAATTCTACAGGTGCTACGTAGCTTGTGTGAATATATTGTCATCTTCCAATTGGATAATTATGGATTCTCAATATCCTACACCTCGAATCCTAACTCCCTTCAATTATTTTGATTGGAGGATTGATATGAAGTTGGCCTTGCACAAGCATGGCTACGTGAGGATAATACTTGGAAGGGAGGATGAGCCCCATCAGCCAGCTGAGAGAAACAATTTTCTGAACCGCTTAGGTGAAGCTTTCGGTTATCTATGCACTCATATATCTAGAGATCTCCTCTTCCACCTTGAAGGATTGAGGAATCCCAGAGAATCCTGGGAGAAGCTTGAAAACTTGTTTGGAAAACAAGATGAGCTTCGGGGACACCTCCTGGAGAATGAGCTGGTACCCTTACATACCAATAGTTTCAAAACCACAGAGCAATTCTTCACTAAATTCAAGTATCTTACACTTCAATGCAAACATTGTGGAATAGAAACAAAGGATGAGAAAATGTTCTATCCATTCTTACCAAAATCGGTTCTGAGTATTATGTTTTGTCTCAATCTTCCATTATAAATGGGATTCCTTTTCAGATTGGAAAATACCTTCACTTGATTCCTTTGTTGAGTCCTTAATCAAGGAGAAAGAGAAGTTGATCTAGATGGGAGTCATCAAGGCCTCCAAATATCAAGCTCTTTTAGTGACAGACTCTACCAAAGCACAAGCTAAAGGGAAATCAAAGCATAAGGAGCATAAGGCAGTTGATTCAAAGCCTAAAGTGAATCAGAAAACTTCTGAAGGAGCTTAAGGCTCTAAGAAAAATAATTTTGATAAGAATATATGTCCATATTGTACGAGGGGTTTTCACCTCGAATACTAGTGTATGAAGAAGCAAATTGACCAGTTGTTAGCTCTCCTCAAGCAGAAGAACATAACTCTTCCACAGAGAGCCAAGAAACCCGATCATGGACAATCAACAAATGATCATGAAAGGTGCCATGCCTTGAAAGCTGGCCTCTCTCAGTCGACAACCTATTTGATTGATTCTAGACCATCCAATCACATGGTTGCCTCCAAGGATTTCTTATCCACTCTCAGCCTCACAGGAGGGCCTACTATCCACATGGGATATGACTCCCAAATTCCAGTAGTGGGAAGAGGTTCCTTCAAATTGCAGCATGGCGAGTTCAAAGATGTCCTCTATGTTCCCTCTCTTGCAAGTAATATGTTGTCTGTATACCAGATGACTCACACTGGATCACCAAAGCAAGTGGTTTTGGGCCTTGACTCAGTAGACATCAAACAAATCTAAAATGGGGAGATTATAGTGAAAGGGATTGAAGATCATGCCTCCAAGGGATATTATTTCTCTCACTTCATGCCATTCTCAAATTCAGTGCTACTGCAGCTTCCATTTGAAGAAGACGAAGGTATCAAAACTCCTCCTTCCACTATTGAAGATAAATATTTGTTGTTTGAATTTTTAGGATCAGATTCAGAAGAAGAGGAATACCAACATAATTTAGATATTGGGCCTACACCTCAAAGGGATCTAGATCCAAATCCAACATCTACCTCATTTCAACAGCCTAAATGGGCTCAGCAGCTCATAGTAGTAGCTGGAAATGGTGCTGGGGATCTAGATGATAAGAAAAGAATGAGGTCCCAGTATCAGAAAATGAATGTTGCACTATCCCACACATATCCACTTCTCCTAGAGAGGTGCTTCATGATGTTGGGGTCATATCCTCAAACATTCAAAGAAGCTTTCCATGATCCTAGATGGTAGGAAAATATGGACGAGGAATTTGATTCGCTACATGACAACAAGAATTGGGAACTTGTCTCCTTACCTCCAGGGAGGAAGATTGTTTAGTGTAAGTGGATCTACAAGACCAATATAGCCTCTGATAGAACCACAACCAAGTACAAGGCTCAATTCTCTCAAGTTCAATGCTTGGACTACAATGAGACATTCGCTCCAGTATCTAGAATGGATTCCATCAGACTTGTCTTGGTAGTTGCAGCTTCCAAGAGATGGGAGGTACATCACATGGATGTGAAGAGTGTCTTCCTCCATGGTGATTTGAAGGAAGAGATATACATGAAACAACCTGAGGAGTTTATTGATGATCCTTTCGTAGTTTGAAAACTAAGGAAATCACTGTATGGACTCAAACAAGCCTCAAGGGCATGGTACTCCAAGATGGATGCCTTCCTCATCTCACAAAAATTTGAAAGATGCAAATCAGATTGTAATGTTTACATGCAGAATAAAGAGGGTTCTTGCTTTTGATTATGCTTTATGTGGATGATTTACTCATTTCTAGTAGCTCTGTTGTTGGATTGAGCAACATCAAATCATCCCTGAACAAAGCTTTCGCTATGAGTAATATAGGACTATTAAGACAGTTCATTGGTCTCGAAGTAAGTCAAAAGACTTCAGGAATCGTGATCTCACAGTCCATATATTCATCAGACATGCTTAGGAGATTCCACATGGAAGACTGCAAGGCATCCCCTTGTCCTTTCCTGTCTGGCATTGGGCTAGAGGAAGGTGGCTCTACACCTTTGGTAGAAAACACTCTCTATAAACAACTCATTGGGATCCTTTTGTATCTCACTCATTCAAGACCAAAAATATCCTATGCTGTGAGTGCTACTACTAGGTACATGCAGGAGCCACATGAGCTACATTGGAAGGCAGCAAAGAGGATCTTGCACTATGTGCAGTGTACTAAACGCTATGGGATTCATTATGCAGTTGATGCACAGCTTTATCTCATATAATTCACATATTCTGACTGGGCAGGAGATGGGAATTATAGGAAATCCACTTCAATATTTGTGTTTATGATATGATATGGGCCAATTTGTTGGTCCAGCAAGAAGCAAGAAACACTTTCACTCTCTTCAGCAGAGGCAGAGTATCAAGGAGCTATGAATGCATCTATTCAAGTAGTTTGACTACATGGCATCTCGACAAAGTTCAGGGTTCACACTTCACCTTCAATGGACATTTACAGTGACAACCAGAGCACCATCAAAATCTCAAGTGATCTAGTTCAGAAGCAAAGAACAAAGCACATTGAGGTTCACATGCACTATATTTGGGAACTAGTGCATGACAAAACTATCATGCTGCATTATTGTCCTACAGAGGATCAGATTGTAGATATTTTCACCAAGTCTTTTACTGAAAATAGATTTGACTTTCTCAGGTCTCTTTTAGGTATTAAGTCTTAATTAATTATTCCTATCTCTGCTTATTTTGAGGGGAGGGGTTCCCATGAGGTTTTCCCCTGTTTCCTCAGTTATATTAAGCAACATTTTATCTTTTAGATTGTATATGGGTGACTTATGGCCTTGTTTCAAAGGCCCACAGTTGTCCAAGTTAGGATTTAGGGGGGTGTTAGGATTTATAATCCTCCCTTGACCAAGTTGTCTATTAGATTATTTTTTCCTAACTTAGGAGTTTTATTTAATTAATTGGGTCCACTAGTACCATTGTCTCCACTTGGCCTAATGGGGCCACATGTACTAGTTACTAGAGTGTGGGGAACATTACCAGAGTCTAACTGCCACTGACTGCACTTACATGCATCAGTTTAGGCACCTCCTAAACCAATCCCTACATTTTAGGATCCACTGGGAGTCCCGGCACCAACCTCCTTCAGTCAGTTTGAGTCAGAACTAGTTAGCTTAGTTATTTTCTAGTTACTTTTAGTTAGATCACAATTAACTCAATTAGCACCAGTTAGACATGACTGCATGTGGATAAGGATCTTTTCCTCACCTACCACTTCAGTTATACTGATTTAACTGGTTATTACTGATTGTGTGAGTTGATTAGACATATGGAGTTAACCAGATGGACTCCGATATTTATTGAGACATATTTAGTTAGCTATTCAGTTAGATACAGTCAGATCCAGCTGGGAGATTCGTATTCATTCCTCATGATTCAAATTCTTTCTTTTATGTAACACTATTGTAACAACGGATTAATTAATGAAAATGATACTATAATTATTTGAGCTATACTCATATGTTTCCTATGTGGTTTGATTTGTTCAGTGTGTATCTTCATTCCTCTTTTACTACATCAATAATTCTAGATTGCTTGATGATCTAAATAGCACAACAATTTTAACACATTTTCCCCTATAACATCTTCCTCATGCTCATAGGGATCCTGTGCATAATTCATGCGGTAGGTTCTCATGGTTGAGCCAAAAACCCACTTTTTCAAACTGCACTATGACTCTACAAAATCTTGTGTTAACAACATCATTTTTTAGTTGCATAGTAATTTCAGAATTAAAAACAATTTACTTACTATCACTTGGCCCATCTAGGCCCAATGCTGTAACCTGCAGCACTGATACCACAATGTAGTGTACTACAATGTTGGTATCAAAGGGTATTCTTATCTCTTTCTAGCCCAATACTGCAACCCGTGGCTTTGATACCACAATGTAATGTCCCCATACCACATAATGTAGAATTATTAAAAAAAATTGCTTAGAGAACCTTGTCCTCCTTTCTGAACACAAGGCATGGGTATTAACACACTCTTCCATATTCATATCAGACTTGGAAAGCACCGTAATAGCCTTTTCGCCCTTTACAAATCCCTTCTGTGACTGAAAACACCATTTCTGCACTGATCCCGTCCTTTTGCACTCTGCCCTCCACACTTTCGCTTTCCACCTTTCGCTTGCGGAGCTTGAAAATCGAAAACACCATGTGCGGCGGAGATACTTGGTCACTCTTCCACCTTCCTCCCTTTAGACCTTCCACCTTCTTCCTGGAACTCAAAAATCAGAAAATCAACAATTGACGGAAGCAGCTAACACCTTTTCACCTTTTTCCTTTCTGTCGTTCCACCCCGAACTCGAAAATCGGAAGACTAACAAATAACAAAAACCTTTAACCACTTTTCTGCCTTCCTCCTTTCTGTCATTCTGCTCAGAACTCGGAAATCGAAAGACTAATCAAACGATGGAAACATTTATCCATGGTTCCACCTTCCACATTCCTCCTTTCTGCCCTCTAGTGCGAAACTTGGGAATCGAAAAACTTAACCTTTGGCCTTAGATTTCCATGCACTTACGACTTCCTCTTTCTGACCTCAGAATTCGGGACTCGGATAGTTGAATTTTCCTTAGAACTTTTATTGCTCTTCCGACTCCCACTTTCCAACCTCGAACTTCGGAAATCGGAACATCAGCCTTTCCTTAGAGATTTTTTGCTTCTAACTTCTGATTACCGACCTTAGACTTCAGAACTCAGAAAGTTCACTTTTGCCTTAGAAATTCTCTGCACTTTTCTGCTTCCGCCTCCTGCCTTTCGCATGCAGATCCCAGGAATCAAAAAATCACATTCTTCCTTATCTTTTGTCCTAATTTCCAACTTTCTCCTTCCGTCTATTGCAAGCAGATCCCAGAAGTCGAAAATCCCACATTCTGCTTTAATAAAACTTCTTTATCCCGCCTCTCACATTCTGCCTTCTGTTGCGGACCCCAGGGTGCGGGAACACTTAAATCAGCTGTAAACTGACTCTTTAACCAAGATTTTCTAGCCTCCAAGGACTTAAGCAAAAATGCATTGAACATAGAAGGAAAATGCAGATGTAAAATGCAGGGAAATATACACAAGTAAACCTCTACTTAGTCATCAGCAAGCATCCAACATGAAAATAGTGAATCATAGACAAATACATGGCATAAACAAGCATAACATAGATACTTATGCAACGATGAATCCTACTTCATTCATAGAAAGCACTCTTCCTTATCAATTCATAAGCAACTTCAATGCATAAACAGAATAATATAGAATACTCATCTTGGTGATGGAGTGGTCCCGCAACTAGCTAGGTGACTGCAACGTTCCACCCAACCATAGGCCAGTGTGTTCATCAATCTCTCAACACACTTCCACTCCTGAGATGGGAATGATTTTTACAAGGAACTAGGGAACAACAGGCTTACAAATAGTCAACACACATCAAAACAGAGTCAAACCAACCTACAATTGGGTTTCTCGGACTATCCAAACCAACAAGGCACAACCAAAACTACTAACAATTGGGATTATTAGGCTGCTAAGGCAATGGAAACGTAGAATTGATAAGATAGTGAGCTCAACAAAAAATCCATGGGAACCTACACAAGATCTGGCTTGGAATCCTCAATACCTGCACCACCCAACATAATGAAGTATTCCCTTCACTACTACACAGTCCTTCAGGCCATACCTTCCCTTCTAGTTCTCTTCCAGGTGTGCAGAAAGGATTTACTAGCCCTCTTGATCTTTATGTGAGGTTCCTCTCTTCATTAGGTTTATCATCCAATCCTGGGCCTCTTCCACTCTAAGGTCTTTAAACCAAAACAGGAATGCACATCACAACAATCCACATGCAAACACAGCACACATGCTCCACTCTGTAGCACAAAGAAAATAGGGTATCCTACCAATCTATGGTTCAGGATAACACTACAACACATCAACCAATTTCTCGGCAAGGAGAAATACATTTGCAAAAACACGTAGCAACACTCTTCTCGACCCAAAAATGCTCCGTAAATCTAGCCGATGAACAAAACATAATCGTGAATGAGCGAATCTTGACTGGGAATGATCTACCATGCTTAGGTAAAATACAAATGATATATTAGGCACACATTCACGTGGATTTACTTGCTCTAGAAGCAAGAATATGGGTTCTGCAAACTGTCGACTTGCAGGCTTGCTCAGTCAAGCCATCAGACTTCCATTTCTTGCTCTGCCCAAGGCATTAACTGCCTCATCCACCTTCTGGAAGAATTTAATGATTGAGGACAAAGGAAAAAAAGGTAGCTGAGGGTTTCATGGATTTCCCCATTGACATATGGTCACACCCTATTGGCTCAGGGGGTTTGACTAACTCCCCACCCTATCCCTTGTGGAATCATGCCCCCCATCTCTTTAACATTTGCAGTCCCATAGCTAGTTGTGGTCTTATATTAATTTGTACATCTCCATGATATATCAAAATATATAGTGTCTGACTCAGCACCAAAACCATAGGTATCAGCCTTGATCACCTATCCAAAAAACATCAATCAATGGCAGGGCCTTGGCCTTGAGCTCTTCGCCATGATTTTTATACAATATTTACATCATGTACAATTAAATACCATGGGGTCAAAAGTGGGGTATTACATTCTGGTTCTCGTTCTTGCTTTGGTACAGACTCTCCAAAGCCATCCACATCTGTGATGCGGTCTTCTTACCAGAAATGTGATATACTATATGGTCCTTCACTCCATCCATGATAATCAACATGGATTTGGAATCAATCTTCTTCCAAGCTATCAGATCTACTGGATCTATGGGTGCAACTTTTGTGCAGTCAATGTGCTCCTCTACATCATTGACATCCAGGATCCTTGTGATCCTTTCTTTCCATGTAGGAAATTAATGTGCCCCCTAGAGTCTATCCTCAACTCTCAACTGCATGGCCATAGTGAAATGTTGCCTGTCAAACCATAGATCTGGAAGTCTAGGTTTGTGTCCTCCTATAGATCTTCCCCTAATCTATCACTGCTGCTGGAAATCTCTCAGCTTTAGCTCACCAGAGCTCTGATACCATGTAAAAGTTTCCTTTACTATTCAAACTAGGGCTAAACAGTGCATTCAAAATCTCTACTAATAACCACATATGAATATCTTTTACAGTATGCAGCAGAATATAAAACTGACAAATAAATCACAACATCACATCACAATTTTGATACTATTATTTTCGGTATGGAAACCCCCGGAGAAACCCAAGATGGGAAAACTAGTGCAACAGTCAAATATAGATTTTATTATGAGAAAATATGGAATGTTTACAATCACTGCAAATTCACCCAAACCTGGTGACTGCGGCACCCCAGCATAATCATTGGGCAAATCCTAGCTAAACCCCAGCACCCTCCTACGTGAGTGTACGTCCCACTGTACGCCCTCCCATACGTGCAAATCTATATGGCTATACAGATACTATACAGAATCTGTACGGTCTGTACGACAGTTGTACAGAATCCCTACGTTCTCCCTTTGTAGTTGCTTCATGTCGATCCGTGTGAGCTTTGTCCTGCCTGGCATCTCGGTGATCTTGTTTGCTTGCTCCTCCGTCTTCCCAGCTAAATCCTTTGTCTGGATTTCTCTCCCTGTCTGTATCCTGTCTCTTTCGGAATACAAGTGTGTGTTTGTCCTCTCCACCAATTGAACTTTCTTATATAACTTTAGATAAAGAGAAAGCCTTGATTTCACTTTCACTTTCACTGAAAGTCAATAAACAATTAGATCACTTTAATTATTTTCCAAAGTAAACTTAGGAAAAGTAATTAAATACAATTGGATTCATAATTTAAGTCTTCTGCATGCATGTAGGAAGACCTTCCTTGTTGTTTCTAGTTTAACAATACATTATACGTGACATTTTAGGATTGGTCTGGAGAGGCTCGGCTGTGCTAAGGAAAATCATGGGAAGAAAAAACAAAAGCGTCTTATTTATTCATGTATGCTCCACTTGACCTAGGTACGTAGCATGTAGCTCAGTTGGTAGAGCTCTGCTCTTGCAATTGAGTTCATTAATTTCATAAAATATAACATTTTTCATATTAATTAAACACTTTTATTTCAAAATCAACCAAGTATTTGTTGAATCTAAACCAACTATTTTTTTAATGTTGATCCCAATATGTTAAAACTCCTCTTTGATCCGGTGTTAATATCTGAATCCACCAGAAACATTCCTTGAAAGCCATTGAAGGGAATACCTACTTCACATATGCAAGGAATTCATAAAATCTCTGGACTAAACTCTTAAGAAAAGACTCAATGTAGAATTCTCCAAACCCAAGGAATTCATAAAATCTCTCGACTAAACTCTTAGAAAAAGACCCAATGTAGAACTCTCCAAACCTCATTTATTATGTCTTGGACCATAATTCATTAATAGATCCTAGTAACAATCATTACACTTAATGGTGAATCAAGGCTAAAATTGCAACTTTATACCTTTATTTTAAATGCACACGTTGAGAGTGGCTCATTTGTGCACTAAAAGAACACTTAGTTTGATAGAAAGAGTGGGGAAAAGATAAGTTTAGTGTTTCATTCGTTTGGTAAAAGAATACTTCATTCATTTATTTAACATAAGTTTTATTAATATTAAAATATTTTTGTATTAGAAATAAAGAGGGGGTTTTTGAAAACCAGACAAATGTGAAATTTAACTATGGAAATGTGAACAATATTAAATAGTTTGGGATAATATTTTTGAAACATTGCATTTCATGGTAATTTGGATGGTAGACGCACAATTCTTATGGATAACACCATGGAAAGACGTATTATATGAGATGATGAAGAGATTTATATAATTACAAAGACTTGTAGTTATGTTTTGGATGATTTCATGGAAAGTAATCTATGGGAAGATGAAGAGGATTATATAATTACAATTACAAATACATGAATAATGAGTATTTTTAGGTGACAATCCATCTTAAAAACTTTGAATGATATGTATTAAATGTGATTCATAATTGAGTGAAAAACTAGAGTTTATAAAGTACAAAATTTGGTTATGGATGTGCCAATATTGGATTTCAAAAATGTGAATCCATATTCTAAAAGTGTTAATATCAAATTCCAAATGTGAAAAATAAGATTCCTAAGTTGTTGTTGGCGTCAATTCCACTAACCCGGGTTTAGTTTCCCTGCCCGTCCAACAAAACCCAAGGTATCGGCTCGACAGAGTATAACTTTGTTAGCAACACATGCGACGCAAGTGAGGTCTCACCCGAGATACCTATGGGGACTACACGAACCAGGATTCTACAGTTGTAGAAGGGGATTTATTCATGGCAATGTTAAATAAACTGATCAACCAAATCAAATAGATGGACAACCCTTGACACATACATAACATATAAAGCATACAAATCTAAATCATGTCTACCATAGTTATTATCAACATTTCACATTATTATAACAATATCAGTTGCGAAAAACTCATAACGATTCAGACACAATATAAATAGACAACATAGACACATGTATTTAACGTGGAAACCCATAAGGGAAAAACCACAAAATCATTCTTAATCTGGCATGAGTCGTGTTTAGAATGCTTTTGGTTTGCCCACACAGCCTCTAGACATTTCTCAAGATCTTCTTACAATGGATGAGTTTCCTATGTATTGTTGGAATATATTAAACCCACTCATAACTTAGGATAAAATAATTACTCATTATTTGATTAATTGTTCACCCACTAGCTTAATTAGTTGGCATCCACTTGCACCTTACAGTCAATACATGCCATCTATATTACATGAATGCTTTATTTCTTATTCTGGGTTTATCTTGACCACCTTTTGACCATACAGAATTAGTATACAGATCTTTATAACAAATTCTGCTTTATCATGCTTTTTAGTGGATAAGGTAAAGCTAGTCAACTAGGAAACTGGGTCCCTTTGTTGCCAACCCATCCTTCATGACTTTCTCTCCATTTTCTAGGATTAGCATTTTTTTCCATCTCCTTGACAACTCACTCATGCTTTTTCCAATTCATGAGGTCCTTGACAGATTTGGGAAGTGCTTTAGCCACCTATGGGGGTTTGTAATATTTTGGTAAGTCGGTCTTTTTGAGATTTATGAGTTGTCTCCATACAACTCAATTTTCCTATGAGGGATGTACTATTTATGTACACTATTATTCATAATTATTAAATGGAAGGATACACACCAATATTCATCTCTTCATTCATGTGATTCAGTCTCTTTTCTTCTCTTTATTTTTCATGTGTATGCTTGTGAGAATTCTTAGTAGCAATATCTATTTCATGTGCTTCTTCTTAGAATCATTGCTCATAGCATTGATCTATTATCAGAGCTACAGGGAGCACAACCTTTCCATCTTCTACATGGTATCAGAGCAGCAAGGTTGATCAAGTTCTACAGAGTTGAGGAGCACATCCATTCTCTTATCGCTCTCTGAAGAAGAGCTTGTCTAGCTTATAAGATTTTCTCCTAGTTTGTTTTGCAGGTTGTAGAGAGTTTCTTATTGAGCACATCAATTCAGAAATATGGATACTCCTTCATCAATAATTCTTATTCCCTTCAACTACCATGAATGGAAAGCCAAAATCTCCATTCTATTACGTAGTAGAGGATTGTACAAAGTTACTCTAGCTTTGGAGAATGAGCCCAATGTTGTGATTGAGAAAGCTAAGTGGCATAATAGGTTGGATGAATCCTATGGATTGCATTGCCTCTCTATTTATCCTGATCTCATCTTTCATCTAGATGGTTTAACCACTCCAAACCAAGTATGGACTCAACTGGAGTCTCTCTTTGGAGTTCAAGATGAGCTAAGAGCGCATCAATTGGAGATTGAGTTATTCTCACTGAGTCCAAGCAATTTCGATTATGTTGAGGCTTTCTTCACCAAGTTCAAGTCACTTGTTCTAATTCTCAAGAAATGTGGGATTGAAAAAGAATATGACCAATTAATCATTTCCATTCTTTCAAAATTGGGTCCTGATTACTCAATTTTTGTGTCTTCTTTTCATGCTACTAGGCTTGTTGTTCCTAAGTGGAAAATTCCTTCTTTAAATTCTTTTCTTGATTCACAAACAAAGGAGAAAGATTTTTTGATCCATATGTGTTTCCTTAATTCTACCAAGGGAAAGGGTCATGCTCTCTTGGTTCAAAAAGAATGTCAAATCCAAAGAAAAGCAAATTGTGAAGAAGCCAAAGTCAGAAATTGAAGATGAAGATGCTTATGAAGATTTAATGAAGAAAGTTAAGAAGAAAGGGAGCACATCCAAGTGTTATTATTGCAGCAAGGGTTTTATTTAGAGAAGAAGGGTTTCAAGAAGAATATTGATATCATGTCTCAGCTTCTTGAGAAGCACAAGATCAAAGTTCCGGAAGAACTAGAAAATCCTATTGATTCCTCAGAACAATGTCAAACTACGCAGTTCCAAGGTGATATAACTTATGCTTTGAGTGCCATAGTTCTATAATTTCGTCATGTCTCTGATATATATTTATTCTCTGATACATCAGAATCAGAAATATCAGATCCTTTCTTTGATAATTCTCCTCTCATTCTACTATATTCATCTTCCAAAAATTGTGATTTTTCACTAGATATTGAATTGTCTTTGAGAAACTCTTCCTCGCAAGCTTATGTATCTGATTTAGAAGATTGTTTGCAAGCTGATATGCATGTCATGACACATATCATACCACCATCCATACCATCTACCATACCTCTAAATAATCCTAAGACTATACAAATCCCAAG
This sequence comes from Pseudotsuga menziesii, assembly GCA_001517045.1. NCBI lineage: Eukaryota > Viridiplantae > Streptophyta > Pinopsida > Pinales > Pinaceae > Pseudotsuga > Pseudotsuga menziesii. The sequence continues at coordinate 29,588 of LPNX010974505.1, forward strand.
TTCACTAGTTGATTCCTCATTGGTGTCTTATGCAGTGTTAATTATCTTACATGGTTTGAAGTCTTTCCTATCTTTCAGTGGCTAGTTATCCATGACCTTAGTCATATTTGGAATGATATTAAACATGTTTGGATATTTTATAGAAACTTATGGTTCATATCTTATGCCCATCCATCATTCATATTTTTACACCTATCAGTTTTCCTCAGTTGCTCATAGTTTTCCTAGTCTAGCCCTATATCCTCATGGAGTCACTGAAGCCTTTAACTTTGCTATTCCATATGATAATATTTATGATATATCAGAGTTTTATCAGCCTCATATCATATCTGTAAAGGTGCAACATCATATTGGAATATTGACATGTGATTCACATCACAATTTTGCATCTATTCAGAGAATTGCGTGTGAAATAAATTGTCTTAATTTTTGTACTCTTTGGGAAGGAGTATGCACATATCTGTTTTCCATTTCAGATTATGTTTGCATGTCAGAGTTTGACAGCAGCAAGAAGCATTCAGATAATTCTCCTACTTCATCAGATGATGAGATACAAGGAGTCTCTCCTCTTCCTTCTTGCAGGTTCTACACTCTAGAGCGTGATCATGGAGTTCATGATTTCTTCAACAAGTCTTCCATCCAGAAAGTAGTTCATTCAGCTCATTGAAGTGAATATAAGGGTATGTTGAAGACATATTATTTCAAAATTTTGTGCCTTGTCCTTTCTTGGGGGAGGATTTTCCCCATGTGGTTTTGCCTCTTTCCTCACTTTTCTGGACATAATAATTGTTAAAGGGTCACCATAGCCTTGTTGTTGGGACCTATATTCATCCATATTTTTTGACATACCATCATAAAGTCAGACTTATAGGGGGGTGTTGGAATATATTAAACCCACTCATAGCTTAGGATAAAATAATTAATCATTACTTGATTAATTATTCACTCACTAGCTTAATTAGTTGGCATCCACTTGCACCTTAAATTCAATACATGCCATCTATATACCAGGAATGCTTTATTTCTGGTTCTGGGTTGATCTTGACGACTTTTTGACCATCCACAATTAATATACATATCTTTACAACAGATTCTGCTTTATCCTACTTTTTTGTGGATAAGGTAAAGCTAGTCAACTAGGAAACTAGGTCCCTTTGTTGCCAACCCATCCTTCATTCCTTTCTCTCCATTTTCTAGGATTAGCATGTTTTTTCCATCTTCTTGAAAACTCACTCATGCTTTTTCCAATTCATGAGGTCCTTAACAAATTTAGGAAGTGCTTTAGCCACCTATGGGGGTTTGCAATATTTTGGTAAATCAGTCTTTTTGAGATTTATTAGTTATCTCCATACAAATCGATTTTCCTATGAGGGATGTACTATTTATGTATACTATTATTCATCATTATTAAATGGAAGGATACACACCAATATTCATCTCTTCATTCATGTGATTTGGTCTCTTTTATTCACTCTATTTTTTGTGTGTATGCTTGTGAGAATTCTTAGTAGCAAGATCTGTTTCATGTGCTTCTTCTTAGCATCATTGCTCATAGCATTGATATATTATTTCTACATGTATCTCTTTGTATCTCATCTTTATATATTTTCTTGTTATTTTTGTCCAATCCTCTTTTCTATGTATTCAAGTCCAACCTCTCATGTTTTTGCATCCATCTTATGGATCAACCTTATATATCTTATATACTTTTTCACGATTTTTATACTAACTGTCAACTAGTTCTCAACTAATAGTTGATTGTTTCTTCTAACTAACCCAAGAAATCCTTTACATTTATAAAGGATCTATAGGGCCAGTTTACATTCATGCCCATTCCCAAAATAGAATGCTTGTCTAACTTAACTCACCATTTACATTTAGTGTTTCCTCAAAAACAGGTCGAATTCCCCTATTCGACTTACTTTCTCCTTTTCTGTTGCGACCTTGTTTGCCTTGAAACCATATTATTCAAAAATTCCTATCAAAACTCTTATGCACTTTCCTAGGGCCAACAGGCCCCCAACACTCACTTTTGGCTCGTCCTGAGCCACTTCAACCATAAATCCCTATCGCATCAAGTTTATTTGGAAACTCTTGACAAATTTTCATTGCCTCTTCTGCTTTTCACTAAACTTCTTCTTTGACTTTCATAATCTTTTCCACAAGTCCGGAACTAATAGGTTCCGAAATTTCAACTTCTGTCGCCCCTAGTGCCTGTAGCACCTGATCATGTATTGGGTGGATGGTCCCTGTGAACTATTTTGCATCAGCCTGGATTTTTGTGGCATGTTCAATTCGGTGTTGTTGTTTTATTCATATTTTGGTGAATTGTTGTTGTAATGTTTTCAAGTCAGCAACCTTGATCATTTTCTCGACCGACGGAAATTTCTTCAATATATTTCTTAACTCGGTCAAAATTTCCTCCGTGCTATGAAGCTACGCTGTTACTTTTTCCAATTCCTCGTCATCCATAAAGGCTTCCCAAGAATGATAAACCTATGCATATTTCTTGGCACAAAGTACCTCAACCTATTGAATCTGTTGTGCATTTTCACTTACCGTCTTTTGTCGTTCTTCCAGTACTTCAGGGGGTATATTGGAAAGTAGTTTTTCTTCTAACTCTGTAATGTGTTGATGAAAGTTGGAAACTACTTTCCCAAGTTGAATAATTTGAGCTTATGGGATCATTTCAAGTGTAACTTCCACCTCTGGGGTTTCGTGGCATGCAAATGCAACAACTTAACCCAGTCTTTGTCTGTCCTACTACCATTGTTGTGTCTTATCTTTGTTTCCTGCACTTTTGTATGGAGGTACGATATGGTATTCTTTTAATGTTTAATCTATGTATATACCGCATGCTACCTCACCTTAATCTCATCCACTACATCCTAATCAATGTTGTGCAGTAGAAACATAGGGATCATAGAAAGGTTGACACTTACATGACCAATGTCCTTGATCGTGTTGTTATGTTTCGGTGTGCCCAAATAAAGTTCGTTAGGAGACACTTTAACCTTTCTATGTTTTTTAGATAATGGTACTTTGACTAGGTGATCATTAGAAGGAATAACTTCTTGCGTCTACGACTACGGCCGTGATTGGGACTGTGACTGGAACAAGTCCCGGCTTACCACTACCTTGACTTCTTTTCTTGCAAAACAGAGAGTTTGTAGTAATTTAGTGATTCATCCCAAAAATTTTGTATTCTATGCATCAATTATTTGTAAATTTTCATTAGCAACTTTCCCCATTCGATCAGAAATCAAATCATAGTCACCACTGGTAAGGCCACCATCGCAAGAGGTTTTAAAATCCTTCCGTTTCTTGTGAATTTTCTTTGTTTCTTTAGAAGCTTTTCTCTTTTCTCCTAGTTCAGGATCCATTTTTGTTTCAATTTATTCTTCATTCCTTTCATAGGGGAATTTCATTTCCCCATTCAAATAAGACTACTTGCAAATAATGTTTCACCAACCTACTAGTTCCCTAGGTTGAGATGGAGACATAAATTTTGTAATAAAGGGCATATGGGACCCAAAAGTACTTTAATTTACCATATTCACATTTAAATGGGTCACAAAAATAATAAATTATAATACAATAAGGTGTCATTGTTTCATGAAGACACTTGGAAGCTTGTGGAGCCTTTGGGTGACTAGATTCCCCACACACTTAGCATGATCTTGATCCAAATTCGAATCCATGGGTAATGTAATGTTATTGGAGGGTGATGTGGTGTAAAATAGCATATAATGAGATAATTAAATTGAATTAGTAAATTATACTAAATCCCATGGAATAGGATAAAAGTACCACTGTAATGTCCCTACTTGGGATTTTGGAGAAAAGTACAACTTGAGCAAATTCAAGCTTAACTAGTCATGACTCTAGAGGGTTCCAAATTTCACCTAATGGTCCCGAATTTGAAATAAAATGGTATGGTGAGTATTAAAAAATCCCAAGTTGTTTTATGGACACTTTTTTTCTGACTTTAGATCTCTGCAACCTTGTTTGGGGTTAATGACAGAAAGTGCAAAATTATTAGGAAAGCGTGGTCAACTAGTCCTTGTTGGTTTGGTTCCAAACACCATTGAAACTTTACAAAATTATTATGGATGGATCCTTTGGGATTTAAAAAATACTAAAATACCTCATAAAATCAATGGTCGAATCGTGAATTCATTTTGACATGTTACTCAATTTTTCACAACTTTGGCCAATTTCTACCTTGAGACTAGTGAAACCAAATTTGACCCAAATGCACCCAAATGACTTCAAATTATGTATGGAATATTTTTAGGGGTATTAGGACATAATAAATCATAATATTAAATCCCATACACTTTTCAATATCATCAGAAACTTTCTTTTGGCCATAGGGAAAGAAGGACAAAAACACTAGGAAATCGATGTTAAACCCCCCAAGGGTAGATGACAATTTGGGCTCTCCAAATGAAGTACAAACCTCCAAAATTTGAGAGAATAGTATGGGAATGAATATAATACATATGGGTATGTAATTAATCATGGTTATTATCTCTGTAAACTTATTATAAAGTGCAACATTTGCATGACCACTTTCAAGGAAATTGCTTATGGGGAAATTGCATAACTAGCTCGATTTTGGCATATGAAAGGTAGAGTTAAATGTTAATATAAGGATGTGAAATATATATACCATATAAATCATACAAAATTTATTCCCCAAAATTATTAACCATCATATAAATACCTTCATACAAGTCTGGTATACCACTCATTCGGTATGGGAGTCAAATACATGAAGACTAGTGATTTAATAGCATGGAATTGTAAGCATTTCACATATGAATTTCCTATATTTAGAGACACGGAGAATAGGGAAATTAAATTATAAATTAATACATCATATATGTATTCCACAACATCATAAAACTCAGATAATATCCCTCATACAAATCTGATATAAAAATACTTCAAGATTGAAGCCAAATCCATGAAAACTAGTTATTCAAGAGCATGTGAATTCAAGCCTTTCATACATGTATTTATGATCTTTTGAATTACATAGAATATGTACATGATATTACAGATCCATACATCATATATCAAATCTTGGGAATCAAATATACTCAACAAAGCACAAGCACCACTCCAACAATTGTGCCCTCAACATGAGAGCGTGGGGCAATGGAGAAGAAGGAATGAGAGAATAGGGAGATAGATGAGAATTTTAAATATATGGACCTTCAAAATAAAATTAAAACTCCTTCATTATGCTCCAATGAGTGGTCTTAATGGATTGTCCATCAACTAACTTGGAAACGAATCCAAAATGCAAAAGGCTAATTAACAAATGATAAAAATCCATTATCCTTCCTCATGAAATCCTTTTTATTAACTGAATGAGGCCTCCTAAGGTATAATTTCCCTCCATGGTCTTCATCCAACTCATATTACTGGTTTAGTAACTCCTATGACACTTGTGTTCCTCTTCATGCCCTAATTCTTTCCCCATTTCGAATGGATTTCTCTAACTCCCAAATTAGACCTCTTGGTGGCTATTTTTAGCCCTGTCATGTCATATTTGTCATAGGTATGCATTCAGGTATGAATTTGTCATACGTTTCATAGAATATTTCATCATTTTTTGTCATAGAGTGCATGGAATCTCCTTCCAAGTGGCACACATTTTATTCTAGTCTTTTCCTCTTCCATGGGAGTTACTCTCCTTTACTAATTTGAATTACTTGGCTCATTATATGCTATTTGGAACCACATCACTCTCCAATAATGTTCCATTACCCATGGATTCGAATTTGGATGGAGGTCATGCCAAGTGTGTGGGGAATCTAGTCACCCAAAGGCTCCACAAGCTTCCAAGTGTCTTCATGAACCAATGCCACCTTATTTTCTTAGAATTTATTATTTTTGTGACCCATTTAAATGTGAATATGATAAACTAAGTTCCTTTTGGGTCCCATAGCCCCTTTATTACAAAATTTATGTCTCCATCTCAACCTAGGGAACTAGTAGGTTGCTGAAACATTATTTGCAAGTAGTCTTATTTGAATGGGGACATGGCAGCCCTCCCACCCAAGATTTCTTGTACTCAAGCAATTCCATGTTTTGGTGCTGCAAAATTTTTTCATCTCCCCAATTGGTATCCTCACTTGGTACTCCTTACATATAAGTAAGTACTCTCTTATGGCTCTTCTCCAATTTTCTTTAGTTTTCATTTGAGTACGAGCACTCATGTACTGAAATTTTGTATTTCCAAAAGTAAAGATATTTGGATTTTTCATAATTATATATCCTATGACATCACCACTAAACACCATAATATTAATTAATTCCATCAAAACAAAATTTGCACAGATATTCTTTACCTTCATAATTTGGAAACATTTTCTGAACTTTCAACCCCCTTCTTGCTCCTAAATAATTCTTTGAAGTTGGCACTGAGTTACCCAACTTTGTGTATTTTAATATCTTAAGAAAATTTTAGAGAGGAACCACCATGCTTGATTCTTCACTACTCTGATTACAATCATCTTATCAAGTAATGTCCCTGCTTGGGGTTTTGGAGAAAAGTACAACTTGAGCAAATTCGAGCTTAACTGGTTATGACTCTAGAGGGTTCTAACTTTCACCAAATGGTCCCGAATTTGAAAGGAAATGGTATGGTGATTCCTAAAAATTCCCAAGTTGGTTTATGGACACTTTTTATCTCACTTTATATCTCTTCAACCTTGTTTGGGGTTAATGAGAGAAAGTGCAAATTTACTAGGAAAATGTGGTAAATCAATCCTTCTTGGTTTGGTTCCAAACACCATCGATCCATTCCAAAATTATTATGGAGGGATCCTATCAGATTTAACACATAATAAAAGACAACATAAAATGAATGGTCTAATCATAAATTCATTTTGACATGTTACTCAAGTTTGCACAACTTTGGCCAATTTCTAGCTTGAGACTAGTGAAACCCAAGTTGAACCAAATGCACCCAAATGACTTCAAATTTTGTATGGAAGAGATTGAGGGGTATTATGAAATCCTAATTAATAATATGAATTCTCATACATTTTCCAATAGCTTCTGCAGCTTGATTTTTTCCATAGGGAAAGAAGGAAAAAAACACTAGGAAATCGATGTTAAAACCCTCAAGGGTAGATGACAATTTTGGCTCTCCAAATGCAATATGAACCTCCCAAATTTGACAAAAGAATATGGGGATGAATATCAGAAATAAGTATCTGTAATTAATCATGGTTATTATCTCTGTAAAATGATTAAAGTAAAACATTTGCATGATCACTTTCACACGAGAATTGCTTATTGGGGAATTGCATAGCTAGCTCGATTTTGACATATGAAAGGTAGATTTAAAGGTTAAGATCAGGATTTGAAACATAGATGCCAGATAAATAATAAAAATTTCTTCCCAAAAATTATTAGACATCATATAAATCCCTTCATACAAGTCTGGTATACCACTCTTTCAATATGGGAGTCAAATACATGAAGACTAGTGATTTAATAGCATGGAATTGCAAGTGTTTAACATATGGATTTATTGGATTTCAAGCCAAACATAATAGGGAAATTAAATTACAGAGTAATACATCATATATTTCTATCACAGCAACATCAAACACAAAGAATATCCCTCGTACAAATCTGATATAAAACTACTTCAAGATTGAAGCCAAATCCATGAAAACTAGTTATTCAAGAGCATGCGAATGCAAACATTTCATACATGTATTTATGATATTTATAATTACAGAGAATATGGACATGATATTACATATCCATACATCCTATATCAAATCTTGGGCATCAAATATACTCAATTAGTGCGCCATGATCTCATATGATGGCACACGTGTGGCAGTGGTGCTTGTGCTTGGATGAGATTAGTTGATGCCCAATATTGGGTACATGATGATTGGATCTATAATATTATGTCCCTACACTCCATAATTCTAATTATCAGAAATACATGCACAAAAATATCCACATTTCCAAGCTATTGTTTGACTAGTTTTCATGTGTTGGCTTCCATATCGAAGGAGTTATGTATCTGATTTGTATTAAGAAATTTATATGATGTTAGATGCTATTGAGGAATCTATTTGTATGATGTATATGGTATCCATTCATCATACTCTGCTATAAACTATTTCATTTACTTTTTATGAGTTAAAATGGAGCTATCAATGTAATTCCCCCTTAAGCAATTTCACTGAAAGTTTTTAAGATAATGTGGAACTCTATAACCAATTTTCAGAAATAATAGCCATGTGTAATGATAGTCCATGATGTATTATATCAGTCCCCATACTCTGATTACAAATTTTGGATGGTTGTACATGTGTTGGGAATCCCATTTGGCCTACAACCTAGGGGGGACTTCATCACAATTTCCTAGTAAATTTTCCCTTTTGTCATTATCCCCAAAAAAAGTTGTAGAGCTATGAATTTAGTCCTAACATGATATGATATTCCATTGAGAGGTATTAAAACTCATAATATCAATCCATTTCAAATCCAGGACCATTTGGTGCCATTTGGAACCCCTAGAGTCAAGACTAGTTAATCTCGAATTTGCCCAAATTATGCCTTTGGCTAGAAATTTCAAGCTAGGTCATTACAAGGGAAATGGGTGTAATTTATTCTTCTTGATGGTATCCTCCTTAGTTTCCCTATGTGTTTTCCTATCACGGGTTAGTCTCAGCAGATATTTGGTCATCTGCAACAGGTTGTTTCCATTTTTTAGGCCAGTCCTAGATGATCATCTCAATTTCTTCCTTTGTCAACAAAACATTAGTGGTAAATAATTGATGTTGGGGGTCTTATTGTGGTTGTACGTATATATGGTGACCCCTGATAGAAAATATGATTACATTCTGGTACCACTAAATAATCTCTGTAGAAATGCTAGATTCGTTTCCAATGTGATGCCTCAGTAAATCAACATGTAAATATAACTTAATGTTATTTTCTCTTTGTCGACATTGATTATTATTCTCATACCATAAGTTATGGTAGCATGCCCCCGACATGGAACATGCACGTCCATCCCCTGGTAATTTGGTGGATCAGCCCATGCGACAAAGGATATCAAAATTAGCAGCAAATAAAAGTAAATGGATTATGTTTTTATTGGGCATAAATGGAATCCACCAATAGTTCATTCAGCAGATAGGTAGACCAATTCATTTGCATACCAACAACACACTGCTCTATTGAAACAATGGTACCACCAATGAACTATTTTGGTCGCATATTTCTAAGCAGCTTGTTGAAGAGCACTTTTGCTAAGAACCAAGCACCTATTTCATTGATAGAGGAAATAGAAAAGCTCCTCCTATCTCTTACAAGGTTATATTTTTCCCTCATCTAAATGACTAGGCCTGGATCCTACTCCTTTCCCATAAAAAATGGCATTGGATCAAACCCTTCCTTAGGAATCCCAGTGATGGAAGAAATCAGGTTGATGTCTACCGAAATATGACTATCCAGCCATAGGCAGACTCCATGTAAGAAAACTAACACTTGCTTCACGCACATATTGAATTCTGCAGTGTGACCAAAATGGAGCATATGCATTAGTGACAAAATGACCAACTTTTCAGTCCTTGATCCCACTCCATAGGAACGATTTGGATTAGCCCCCATTCGACCAATTGCACAGAGGTCATGTACTGCGACATGTTTAGTTCAGGAAACTTTCACAAATCGTCATCTACGAATGCAATTTTTTTCAAATTTGGAAGAATTTTTGTTGTTACATGTACACCTTTTGGGATGGCTAGCTTGACCAATGTATACTTAGAATTATTTCAAATCAATACATTAGGAGTTTCACCTTTTCTTGGTGGAATGTATATGTTTAATATTGTTGTTGACCAGAGCCTGATTCTTCAACATCGTAGGTAGTTTTGAACCTCTGTTTAGGAAAAACACCACGACCAATCATTCACTCCCTTCTTGGTGGATTGATAGGTACTTGTCGTGATACAACTTATGGAGCTTCTTCGATAATGGGTATGGTAGGGGGGACCTCCATACCTAATCCTTGGATATTGATGGTACTTGACACAAGGATTTCCATGAAAAATGACTTCCATATTCAAAGAGTTCACAAATATATAGTCCAGCTCAGAAAACTTCACACTTAGATACAAATGAGTAATCGACTATTGTTATAGAATGAAATAGGATTCCAAAGGCAGTAATTCATTCAATCACATGGGTCTGCAATAAATGGAAAAGGTGGCGATTAATCCTGTCAAATGGGGAAATCTTTCCAATCATTTTGATAAACCGCCAATCTAGACATCACTTCACCATTCATAAATTTAGCAAGTATTTATTAGGAATTAATGACATATGTGACCAAAAATAATGTTTTCTAAATATCCTACTACTTTACATTAACTATAATCCAACTATAAATTGCAATAGGATTTTTTCTTGTGACAGACATATAGCCTGCAATAGTATTTTGTTGTGTGGCATACGTATAGTCTGCGACAATTTTTTTTCAGCCATTACCTTTTTAGTCGAGTGAAGTATGGATATCCTAATAAGTTTTTATACCACTTCCATTCACCAACTTGTCGAAGGGTGTTTCATCTAATATTTGTAACTGGACCACACCACCATCAATGGTAAGAATGACAACATATGGTCCCAACTAGTGTGTGCAGAGCTTGCCAGGATGTTTCAAAAATTTACTGTCATATAGGAGGAAAATATCACCTATATGAAATTGGTTGAACTTGATATGATGTTCATGCCAAGCCTTCTATTGTTCCTTCTTGACACATTAATGATAATCTGTGATGAAGAGATCTTCCTCCAATTGTACCATCTTATACAACCTTTCTTCTATTGTGCCAACATCTGTCATCTAAAAAAGTGTAACTATTTTGAGACTGGGTACAATATATTATAGTGGAATAACAACCTCTTGTCCATAAACCAATCTAAATGGGGTGTGTCCTGACATAATTTTGCATGTTGTGCGGTAATCCCATAAGACTGCAGGTATCTTGTGATCCCAATCATCCCTTTGAATATTACATATTTTAGTCAATGCATTCTCTAAGATTTTATTAAATGCTTCGATAATGTTGTTTCGTTGTGGGTGTTATGGCATTGTCTTCCGGTGTTGAATCTTAAATTCCTTAGTTAGTTTTTCAATCAACTAATTAACAAAGTGTGTACCTTGGTCAGTTATGACAATTTTTGGGAATCCAAACCTGGTAACGACGTGGTTGATTAAAAATCTTGCAATAGTTGTAGCAATACAATCTATGGCTGGCGCTACTTCGACTCACCTGGTTAAATAGTATTTCGTAGTGATTATATACCATGCACCCTTCTATTTTCCTGGTGGGTTAATGGGACCCGCAAATTCAACAACCCACTTATCAAATTCCTCCAAAGTTACCTGTGGTACCAGTAGCATTTCATCTCGTCACGGCGGTTTTCTGGCATGTTGAAAAATATCACATTTGCAGCAATAATCCCTAGCATCTGCATGAAATGTAGGCCACCATAATATTGCTTGTAAAATCTTGCATGTTGTTTCTCTTCCTGCATAATGGCCTCCTACAACACCAACATGTGTCTCATTCCACACCATCAGTCGCTCATGTTCCAAAACACAACGACGGAGTATTTCATCTGGTCCCATCTTATATAATTTCCCAACGTAACTGGAAGTCTACAACTTTTACAACTAATTGCTTCATTTGTGTTGTGTTGAATCCTTCTGTTGCATATCCTGTAGTCAAGAGTTGTACAATGTCATTGTAGTGATCATCAATCATTTTGACTACAAATAACTGTGCGTCTGGAATGCTATCGTCTATACTAGTAGTTTCTTCTCTATTTTCGAACCTCAATATGTGGTCAGGTCCTGCATTCAATCGGCCTAGCCTGATAATAATTTCAAAATTAAATTCTTGGAATAGCAGAATCCATCGACATATATTCCCCCCCAACACTGGCTTATTGACCAAGTATCCTGATGCAGAATGGTATGTAAACATATTGAAAGGATTTCCTGGAAAATAATTTCAAAATGTTTGGAGAGCATATACCATAGTAAGTCCCTCCCTCTCAGTAGTGGTATAGTTATGTTCTGCATCGACAGTTTTCAACTAGCAAATGCAATAGGGTGATCAAGAGAACCCTCACCAGGTTGTGCAAGTACTATGTTGAGCGTGACAGATGACGCATCAACATGTACGTGAAATTATTTTCACAAATCTAGAAATAGCAATATAGGAGCTAAAACTATCTTGTCTTTGAGTATATCTGGACTCCTTTAACACTATTCATTCCATTGGAATTTAACATCTTTCTTCAACAATTTTTTCATTGGATTTGTGACCTTGGCATAACCCCAGATAAAAATTTTCTAATACCCTGTTTATCCCAAGGTAGTTCTTAACTGTTTAACTGATGTGGGTGGGGGTAAGTCAACAATAATTGCAATCTTGGTAGGGTCCATCAATATTTTGTCTCGACAGACCACATGACCCAACAAAAAGGAGCACAAAAAATACACTTCTTCAATTTAAGATAAATTTGGAATTTTCTACATCATTCCAACATCATTGTAAGCTTCTCAATATGATTTTTAACTATTCAATAGACCGTCCAATCATAAAAGTACACCTCAATAAATTTATGGATAAAGTCTTTAAAAGAAGCTACTACTATTCTAGAAAAAATAACAGACACATTCTTGAGTTTGAATGGCATTACCATATATTGGAAGCAACCCCATTCAATCACAAAGGTTGTCTTGTACCAATCTTATTTTGTAATCCTTATTTGATGGTACCCAGAGAATCCATCAGTAAACGAGTACACTTTTTTCCCTCCTATGCTTTCTAAGACTTCATCTGTGAAAAGGGTGGGGAATGGATCATGCAAGCAGTCATCATTCAATTTTTGTAGGTTGACACAAATACAGACTTCACCAATTTTCTTGTCTTGAACAACCATAGGGATAATCCATTCTGATTCTTCGGCAGTTCTATAATTCTTGTGTTTAGCATTATGTCTAACTCTACTTTGACCTTCTCCTTATATCTTAGATTTAGTATATATGGTCGTTGCTTGACAGGTTTTGCATCTAGATTCAAGGGAATCTTCATTTCTCCTAAATCACCAATAATTTCCTTCATTTTTGAGAACTTAGTTGGGAATACATCCTGGAATTTATGCAATAAATCTATAATATTCCCTACTATCTCATCATCCCAATAGTCCCAAATATTTGAAAATTTTGTGTTTTCTGGAGAACCGATATTCACCTTCTTTGTTCTTACGAGCTTAAAAAATTTATCATTTGATAAGCTTGATCGCTCCACTTCTTGACTACCCTCAAATTCAAGAATATGTATATCACATGGATCATCATCTTCAGGTTCGCTAGTTATGTTATAGCATTCCATCAATTTTGAACTAGCGCACTGCTCTGAGGAAAACTTGACATTGAAACATGGATGTCTTCAAAAATCTTAGTCCTGATAACTTGCAAAGCAACATCAACCGTCGAAATGTCATAAAAAAATCTAAAAGTATGTGTGAAACTAGTAGCTAGCTCTTCCCATTCTACAATTTATCATCATAGATCAACTAACGTATACTAGTTTCTTGGTATCGTGTCCAAAGTATGTATGAACTGATGAACCCATTCTTGTCGTGGTGATGTCTTCCATGCCACGTGACAATTTTCAATGTGGTCAATAGGATTCATCAATCGCATATATTTATGGCCAATATAAGAAATGTTTTCTCCAAATCTTATTTCTAGCAGTCATTGACATTGGGACCATTATAAAATAGATTGCTTATGATCAACCCACCACCTGGCAGGTGTAGATTTCAATGCAACATCCAATGCTAACAAGTGTTGAGGTTCCAAGACGTTATCTTCAAACTTTGTAAGAAATGTATCTAAGCTAAGTAATCCTTCATACATAGGTAGATCACATATCTCAATACCTACCTGTTGTAGATATCTTGTGATTCTTGCACACTTCTGCATTGATACTTCATGTAGTCGATTCTGCCAATTTTCTAGAGCTTCTACCGAGTATGATGAACATGAACTAATACTTCGCCAACTTAGTTTACCATTGGTTGTCGGGTTGATGTAGTATTCCATTGCAGAGTAAATATTGTAAATATTATCCGAGTATCCTTCTTTTCCTTCGTTGTTTACTTGCTCGACATATCTCTGTCCTTCCAAAGGATCAATTGGATAAACCATCCATAGTTTTGTATCTTCAAATGATAATATTCTCTTTTTGAAATTTATTATTATTTGATTGTCAATATCCCAATTGATCCCCATAAGTGTTGGATACATATTCGTATCATCGATAGTATCTATGACTTCAAAATCTATGTAGGTCTGGAGTCCTTCCACAACGACCGGAACCTGCGGAATTCGACTAATAGACAAGACCTTCAACTGGTTGACTAAATGCAACTGAATAGGAAACCATACCAGTCTCAAATTTCCCATGCTTTCCCATGTTTGTCTTGTTAAAATATTAACATGTGGGCCCCAAATCAAGTATGATAAAATCTATATCATAGTCACATATTTGAGCATTCATTCGTAACTCTCAACCAATCTTCACTCTTTTACCAATATGGTTAACTTTTTTCTCTAGTCACATACTTGGTTGAGGTTCCTGTATTAGATCCAATAGTTCTTCCAAAGAATCCTTATCTTCTATAAGCGCTAAGAAACTCTTAAAGAAATTCTTCAACTTGCTTACCTTCTCTATTGGATTTATTTGAAATGACTATTCAAAACTTATGGGAATTTATAGGATTGGTCCATCATCCAATACTGGGACATAAGTATATTTAAACGCATGATTTTTGTCGATGAACTCATCACGTGCATCAAAGAAGACACCTTTTTTTATTTCTGTACATAAAAATGGCACTTTCTTTTGTGTCGTCGGTCAAACTCTCGGATTTACCCATGGTGCTCCTTGATCTCCTCCAGTCACAACACCTCCTCTTGTTACAACAATAATATTAGGTTCTCAAGGTTCGCCATAAATCTTCTAAATATTTTGGTTTGCATTTCGAGGTTGGTTCTGGTTTCTTTTGATTTTGGCCTACCATTTAGCAATCAGTTGTGGGCGCTCTTCGACCATGTGGTCCAATGATTTACAATATGAACATGTTGATGCAGGATTAGTGCAGTCTCTCGTAAAATTTCCTGGATGTCCACAATTATAACAAATAATCCGGCCCCTCCCATGACCAAATCCTCATCCTCATCCCTGACCTCTAAAAGGATCGCCCCCCTTGGCTGAGGGTATTTTGCATGAGCTCACTCAGCTTGCATTTGTTCATCATTTGTCATCAAATAGGTGTCGATTGTCTTCTCCTGCAACAACTGGTATGCTTGGAAGTATTTCTCGTCATGACCCATAGATTGATAGAATTTACAATATAATCTAGTAGGTGCACTTACTATATTCTGTAGATACAAACATTCCACCGACCGATGACCTCTCGTTTGGAAAGTTTGACCCCATGGCATCACTTGTGAATTTATTGGGCCTGGCGCTCCTGATGCAAGATAATTTAAGAATGATAGACATGAATCTTTATGATGGCCTTCAGTTCAACATCTCGTACACCAGAATTCCTCCTATATTTCTTTTCCTTTATTGATATATTGTATTTGCAATGTTAGATTGGCTAGTTATGACTGCATTTGCATCATTCCTTCACCAGTTTCTCCAACCTCCGAAGCTTCCAATTTCATAGCAAGATCAAGAGCTTCACTCTGGGGTATTATCTTATACTGCGTTAAGGGAACATGGATATGCGGTAGCATCACAACAATGAACCACCCTTTATGATGTACATCAGACATCTAGAAACTCACTTTAGCCATCAGAGTCTTAAACCTCTAGTCGAAATCCCAAACAGACTCAGTAGACAATTGCTTGATTTCTTTTAACTATGTGATACATTGCGACTTGGACTTGGGTTTCTTGAATTCTTCTATATTTCATTCTGAATCTAATCTAATGGCTTCTTATGGATTCCGCTATGAACCACATAAAATTTCATGTACCATTCAAGAGCATGACCTTTAAAGGTTTTGGTCATCTACGTTGTTTTATAGCTTCATCCCGAGACCTTTCATATTGTCCATCTAGCTTCACACAAGAACCAATGTTGCTTGGGGTCATCCAACCCATTCCCGTTGAATATAGGAAAATTTATGTCACTCCCAAACATTCTGTGTACTTGGGGTATTGATGAATTTGAATTAAATTTTTTTACCAATAGAAACTCCTTGACTACTATCTTAACTATTACTATGATTTGAAAAGTCACATTTCGACACACTTTTAAGTCTTACCTCAAATGTTGGAGATGTACATGGGGTTGTGGGCATGCCATAGTCCTGGTCTAGATATGGCGCTTCTTATTCGTCTTCTTCGTCTAGATCTAGTGCTTCTTCTTCATTGCAAGATTCTTTGTCAATATGTGGTACCAAGTCATAGTCCCTTCTTCCATTCATGCTACAACTTTCTCTTCTTGTTGTGGTCCTTCTTCTCTTTCCTAACCGAAATATTATTCCACTCCTTAGGCGGCCACCCTCTTCCTTATTCTCGCTATCGACTAGGAACATCTCAACTTACTCTTCCCATCTTGTCTAGTCCTTTCTTCTGACATAACCCAAGTCCTCTGCACACAATGGTTTACTCATTTGACTTCATCCTCAAGATCCCTTTTTCACGTACCAACAGTTTTATCCACGGTTTTAAATATTTCAAGTATCAACCATGAGTTTCTTGGAAAAAATCCCTTTATGTCTCATTGTATGATTTTATATTGTCAACTACAATCTCAGTAATATATCCCTCAAAAATTCTGTCAACCCATAAATCGACAGCCCTAGAGATAGGATTACTGACCCTTTCCAACCATTGGATTAGCTTAAGGAGTCTGCTTTGTGGGTTCTCCACCTTGAAATTTTTTCCTCTGAGTTGCTAGATTCACCAACCATTCGTGCAGTAGAATAGGAAAGTCACTAAAGAAAATTTTGTGAATATCTGAGGAAATATACCTTTCTAACCATGATGTCGAATTCCATCGCGATCCCGTACTTTCTTCTTATTCAAATCCTCTCGCTTTGTAGACCACCCAAGTTGGGATCTCCAACTTCATAGGGTTCCAAAACATGTCCCCTTCACAATGATCTCGATCCTAGAAATAGAACCATTTGTTGGTGTTGATTCCACTAACCTGGGTTAAGTTTCCCTACCCATCCAACAAAACCCAAGGCACCGACCTGACAAAGTATAACTCAGTCAGCAACACCTGCAACACAAGTGAGGTCTCACCCGAGATACTTATGGGGACTGCAAGAACAAGGATTTTGTAGTTGTATACAAGGATTTCTTCATGGTAACGTTAAGAAAACTGATCAACCAAAGTAGATAGATGGACAATCATCAACAAATACACAACATATAAAGTATATTTATCTAAATAATGTTTACCATAGTTATTAACAACATTTCACATTATTATTAGCAATATCAGTTGCGATAAACTCATAAGGATTTAGATAATATATAAACAGAAAGCATAGACACATATATTTAATGTGGAAACTTGCATGGGAAAAACCACAAAATAGCTCTTCATCTGGCATGAATCATGTTTAGAACGCTTTTTATCTACAAGCACAACCTGTAGACATCTCTCAATATATTCTTATGATGGATGAGTTTCCTCTCTACCTCTACGTATCTCATCTCTATATATTTTCTTGTTCTTTTCGTCCAATCCTCTTTTTCCATGTATTCAAATCCAACCTCTCATGTTTTTGCACCCAGCTTACGGATCGACCTTATATACTTTTTCATGACTCTTCTTCTAATCATCATCTAGTTCTCAACTAAGAGTCCATTGTTTCTTCTAACTAAACCAAGAAATACCTTTACATTTATAAAGGATCTATCGACCCAGTTTACATTCATGCCCATTCCCAAAATAGACTACTTGTCTAACTTAACTCACTGTTTACATTCAGTGTTTCCTCAAAAACAAGTCGAATTATGAGATTCGACTTACTCTCTCCTTTTTTGCCGTGGCCTTGTTTTCCTTGCAACGGGATTCTTCAAAACATCCGATCAAAACTCTTATGCACTTTCCTAGGGCCAACAGGTGTCGATATCTATTTTCAAAAAAGCACAATCAGGTATCGAAAGAGTCAATATTGGTTTTCAAAAGCGTAAAATTTGATTCCAAAAGTGCTAATAGCGAATCCAAAAAGTGAAAAAACTAGTTCCAAAAGTTCTAGTATCAAATTGAAAAGTACAATTTAGAACCTAGTAATAGCACTTTTGAAATCAAATTTTGCACTTTAGAAACCTCAATTTTGGACTTTAGAAAGGTTGTTTTTTGCATGTTTTCAAAGGGGCTTGGACTAGAATTAGTCCAAATTTAAAGAAATAGGGGTTCTCACTTTCTTACGAATATTGTGCAAGTCCTCTTCTAGGACTGTGCAAATCTAGACAATATTTTCCTTTCTTAGTTCTTTCTTCTTCTCTTAGAATGAGAAACCACTTAAGGAATTTAGTAGTTTTCTAATAGTTTTTTTCCCACCACAAAAACCAACCACTAGCTCCACAAGGTCTAGGCACCAATTATTTCCATAACTTGGCAATTGGATTTAAAATGTGAGACATTCAAATTGAATGGAAGCAAAGTGGATGTAATAGGAACTGGTTCTAAATTGTTTATTATGGTAGGGAAAAACCACTATGCCCATTGTAATGGGAAAAGGATATCCCCTCCTTGGGGGCATAAATATTGTCCAACCTCACCTAAATGCTATCCACATTTGTCCTTCTATTGGACCAATTGTACAAACAACCCCCAAAATCCAAGTGCTCAGAAAAATTTGAAACTCGAGCTTGCATCAATTCCAAGCATCTTTCTTGAAATAATGTAACTTCAAAGAATATTCTACTTGTACTTTACATTATTATTATTCCTCCTTCTAGAGATGTCACTGATGTAAAAGGTTATGTAAAATTCATGAGGTAAACCCTCTGTTGTAAGTCGAGTCAATAGTACCCAGAAAAGAATAATATAATTATTATTGTGAGATTTCCTAAGTAGGTCGGCCCTGTCAGTTAGACAGGTCGACCCAGTTAGGGTAAATGTCACTTGGGAATATTAGTATAAATAGGGAGGTGCCCTCTCTCATTTATACACACTCACACACACTTGTATTGCGCAAGAGAGAGAAATAAGGAGGGACAGAGAAGGAGGACTAGTGTCTTTGATTTTTTGGCTCTTATGCTTGGGGTTTGGTCTCTCTCTCTATAAGACCTTGTTCTTTGGTCATTGCATTCTAGTAATCTATATTGTGGAAGTTTTTGTTGGGTTTTTCCCTTTAGGGTTTCCTAGGGTAAATTGTTGTGTACCTTGTGATTGTGTTTCTTTCAATGATTCTCTTTATGTTGTTATTGTGAAAATGTATTAAATGCTTATCAAGTTAGGACTTAAGCTATGGCAGTATAGAAAACTTAACAATCTTCTTATTGTCCAACAATCACTGAAGGAAATCCACCTTATATGTCACCCTCCCATTTGATCATGTAATAAAATCACCAAGCAAGGTCCAATATGCATCTAGGAGAGAATTAGTAAGCCAATCCCATGGGTCGACATAATCACCAAGAATACATGAAGAATATATGGAGGAAAACTTGATCAACCTACTCATATGCGGGAAAGTAGTCCACACACACACACACACCTATTATATGGATCCAAACTCGAAGAGACAATGATTGATCCCAACCAATGAACAATTCTAAGAACAAAAAAAACACCTCTAGGGCCTTGATCATGATTAGTACTCTAAAAACATCCTCACATGAAGATCAATACTATAGGTCTTGTCCTCATATAAGCATTAAACATTAAGTTTCTTAGCGAAAACCAAGTCCCAACCTATCATCTTTTGCATGCCATGTGTCACAACATCATAAATGCCATGTGGTGCCTATGTTTGTAAAACACAAGGGGGTGGCATAGTACACCTCAACAATCTGGGTAGTCAAATTGATTTGTGGAGGGATCCCCTTGCCCCACAAATAAGAGGGTTGCAACATCAGTGTAACCTTAAATTACCATCTTTTTTTCGGTACTTCCCCATGATTCATGTATGGTAAAAATGGTAAATTATTGACCTTGATTATGAAGCCTAACCCCAAGGGGATTAAGAGAGTTTAACTCATGACCTCTGGTACTATGGGGGAAGAGATCTCATGAATTGAGTTATCCTTATGCCTCTTAAATTAGATTATTTTTATTCTTATTACTAAATTTATCCTTAAAACTTGAGCTAACACATTCTTATGAACTTTAAAAGTGTTATTTTTTCTTCAATGAACTAAATTATAAGAAATCATGAAAAGAAATCTCAAGTCTAACTCAAAACCAATTGAACTAACTTTTAAAGTTACAAACTTTAAAAGATAATCAAATCATCCGTTACTAAAATGTTCTAACAATATCTCTAATATATAAACTAGCATAGATTCATTTTAAACGCGGGTCTATCAAGCACCAAGAGGAATCTAATTTCTTGAGGTGTGCATTTTTATACCATTTGGAACTCTCTCGCTACTTGATAGATCTGGGTTTAAAATGAATCTATGTTAGTTTAATTTTTGTTTATATATTTTATTTAAATGGATATGTAATTTATTTATTTATTATAGCATAACAAGATATCCCCACACCGAGTTGGGAGCACACTTCTCTCCATACAATAATTTAAAAAAATTAAAAAAATATTAATTTATCTATAACATTTAAGTCAAAATATTAAATTAATTTAAAAAAACACATGAAAATACAATTGAATCCTTAATTTATAAAATACTATAGAATGAATACCATATTTTAAATTTATGAATAAAACACCTTTAATAAATTATATTAATTGTTAAATTGGTTTTACAATGAAATTCTCTCATTATCACATTTAAAATGAAAACATGGAAATTTGAATCTTTAATACTATTATACTTCAAAATGAAAACATGGAAACTTGAATCTTTAATACTATTATCATTCTTTGAGAACATCGAAGTTTTAATCTCTAATCATATTGTTTTTTTGTATTATAGATTTATATATTTAAAAGATATTGAAAACATGGAAACTTGATTCTTTAAGACTATTATCATTCTTTGAGAACATCGAAGTTTTAATCTCTAATCATATTGTTTTTTTTATTATAAACTTATATATTTAAAAGATATTTTAAAATTTTGGATAATTTTTTTTGTTTTTTATATTATAAATTTATATATTTAAAAGTTATTTAGAAATTTTGAATAATTTTTTGGGAAATGGAATGTAATTTAATTAATTAATTAACTTTAAACAATATATAAAATTAAAACATAAAAATAAACTTGAATTTATTATATATAATGATATATTAAGATATCATAAATTTAATTTATATTTTTAATTGAATTTATTATATATAATAATATATTTAGATATTATAAATTGAATTTATAATTTTAAATATTTAACAAATACGGGTGGACATTTGTTTCATTTTAATAACCATTTCTTTCACAATCATTGTTACA
This sequence comes from Pseudotsuga menziesii, assembly GCA_001517045.1. Taxonomy (NCBI): domain Eukaryota; kingdom Viridiplantae; phylum Streptophyta; class Pinopsida; order Pinales; family Pinaceae; genus Pseudotsuga; species Pseudotsuga menziesii. Next base: position 51,283 of record LPNX010974505.1, read on the forward strand.
TTTAATTAACCAAAATTTTGAGCTTTAAGATATTATAAATTGAATTTATATTTTTAAATATTTAAAAAATATAAGTAGATTTTTTTATTTTAATAATAATTTTTTTCAAAATCATTGTTACATTTAACTAGTATATCAAGCATCGAGAGGGATCCAATTTCTTGAGGTGTACATTTTTTTACCATTTAGATCTCTCTCACGTTTAAAATTGATTTACGCTAGTTTAAACTTGTATTTTTTTATTTAAGCCTATATGTAATTTATATTTTCCATTTTTTTTAGTTTTTGGTATTTTTATCTATGTCGACTACCACGGGGGGTTGGAGAGCACCTCACTTCTCTGGGTGCAATTAAACTAGCATAGATCCATTTTAAACCCAGATCTATAAGCAGCCAAAGAGATCCAATGTTTGGAAGTGTACATTTTTTTACTATTTAGATCCATCTCGATACTTACATGATAGTTTTATTTTTTAATTTATATTTAAGTGGATATTTATATCTTTCATTTTTCATTTTTTAATATTTTTTATATGATATATATTTTATATTTAATTAATGAAACTTTTAAATGAAGAAAATTAAAAAAAATTAATGTTTATAAATTTTATTGAATGAAATTGTAAATTTTAAGATTTATAATAAGCTTTTATTGACTTTTAGATTGATTTTACAGTTTCATTGAGCCTCATCGATTTTACACTGTGTTATAATCGTTTCAATGAACTTGACTTTTTTTTTTTTTTTTACTCCATAGGATTCTTAACTTTGTTATTAACTCCTTTGGATTCTAGATTGATCTTAAACATTTTAGGATTGAGACTTCTAGCCTACTGGACATAACTAGCTATTATAACTAGTTATTATGATTCAAGACTCTACCAGATTCATATAATGAAACACCTACTAAATAAAGTAGATTTTTTTCATTTTAATAATAATTTTTTTCAAAATCATTGTTACATTTAACTAGTATCGATTTATTTTAAGCCAAGATTTATCAAGCACGGAGAGGGATCCAATTTTTTGAGGTGTATATTTTTTACCATTTGGATACGTGATCCAATTTCTTGAGGTGTACATTTTTTTACCATTTAGATCTCTCTCACGTTTAAAATTGATTTATGCTAGTTTAAATTTTTATTTATTTTTATTTAATCCTATATGTAATTTATATTTTCCATTTTTTTTAGTTTTTGGTATTTTTATTTATGTCGATTACCAGAGGTTGGAGAGCACCTCATTAGAGAGCACATCACTTCTCTGGGTGCAATTAAACTAGCATAGATCTATTTTAAACCGAGATCTATCAAGCGGCCAAAAAAATCCAATTTCTGGAAGTGTACATTTTTTACTATTTAGATCCGTCTCTGTACTTACATGATAGTTTTTTATTATTATTATATTTAAATGGATATAAAATTTATATCTTTCATTTTTTATTTTTTAATATTTTAATATTTTTTATATTTAATTAATGAGAAATTTGAGTCATTAAACTTTTAAATGAAGAAAATTAAAAAAATTAATGTTTATAAATGTTATTGAATGAAATTATAAATTTTAAGATTTATAATAAGCTTTTATTGATTTTTAGATTGATTTTACAGTTTCATTGAACCTCATCGATTTTACAGTGTGTTATAATCGTTTTGTTGACTGATTTTACTCTCTTGGTTTTTTTTTGGAACTCCATAGGATTCTTAACTTTGTTATGAACTCCCTTGGATTCTAGATTGATCTTAAACATTTTAGGATTGAGACTTCTAGCCTACTGGACATACCTAGCTATTATGATTCAAGACTCTACCAGATTCATATAATGAAACACCTACTAAATAAATAAATGGTGTCCATGAGTTGACAAATGGTCAATCGCTAATTCGGAGTCATGAGAAAAGAACGTTTAACAACTCCATGGAAGAGTGCAACAAAATAATACAAAATAACAGTAACCAATTACAGTTTTGTCTCGCTATACGATGGGATGGTGGTCATATTTATATATATCTCTGTGTTTATTTATTGGTGATATGTTTTAAATGCAGATTTTGTCGTGAAGAACAGTAAGATGATGGAAGAATTTTATTGTTGTTATTCACAGACTCTGATGCATCTTCATCGTCATCACCAAAAAGTTGCGTGCATGTTCATGGGACTAGCAATTCTTGAATGGTTTTTATTTGTCTTCTTTGTATACAGCAATGCCGAGGTTGACAGCAATATCAATGGTGCATTTCGTTGCTTCTATTTTGTCTTTTGTATACAGCAATGCCGAGATAGGTAGACAGCACAGCAATATCAATGGCGGACTTTGCTGTTGGAGGTTGGGCTTTGTTTTGGTCCTCATAATTTGAATTAGATGCTAATTCCTAAATCAAATTTATGACACTTGTACTTTATTTATGACCAAGAATGGCAGTTCAGATTTTCACAACTACCTTCATTATGACATAATAATAATATTGATGATGTGTAGTTTAGCTTTAAGTTGAAGGATTTTCACATTAAAAATTAGTTGGTGGTTTGTTTATGTCAGCTTAAATGATGGATTATTTAAATTGCCTTTGCTGAAATTTGGTGAACAGAGAATTCTGTACTTGATTAATTTATTTTAATGCTTAAATTATAATTTTCTATTTTGAGTTAGATTCAAACGTTATGAATTATATTTAAATGTGTGATTTAGTTATAATTTGAAAGTTGTTTTTTATTAGTAGTTTAATTTTGGTATTTTAAGTTGATTAAAAGTTATGAATTATGTTTGGATTTATGATTTAGTGGTAAAGTTTTTGGTTTGGTAGTTGGTAATGTTATAGTATATTTTGGATTAAGGAAATTGCTTTTTGGCTAACAAAAATATTTACAATAGGATCAATTTCTTATTTCAATTATAATTTGGTTATTTCAGTTGATTCAAAAGTTATGAATCATGCTTAAATTTGAGTTTTGAAATTTTCAAAGAACAGGTTTGAAAATATTGTAATTTCATATTTAGTTGGAGATTAGGTGATATGTCTTTAGTAAAATGAAAAGTGAAGTGCATAAATGGATAGTAGAAATTACAAGTTTTGATTGTTAAAATAATACTATGAAATTGTTTTAATGTAAATATAAATTTAATTTTGTTTTTATTATACTCTTAAAATTTATAAATATTTGAACCTATAAAATTTTATTGTTAAAATTGCAGCTTTTTTTAGTACTAGCTCCCATCAAATTACTTAAAACAAATAAATAAAGTATTCCAAAATAATTAAACTAAATATAATATAAATTTAAACTAAATAATATTGGAATTATAAGTTACTTACAATAAATAAATAAACCCCTGGATGCGCGTGCTTTCCATGTCAATATGGACACGGGGCATGCTGACAGGGCCATTCCCCCCCTCACATGACCTCACCATCCACCTCTAATCAATGCGGGCCTTTAATCTAGCAGGGGACGTGGCCGCATCCAAGCATGTAGATGGGACACAGTCGTCATTTCGCAGTATGATCGCATTAATTCGCCAGGCGGCTGCCTGCGCCAAAGCACCAACCATTATGTCCATCATCGAGTTATGGGCTAGTGCATTCGCTAGATCTTCAGGAATTTGCTCATCAGACTTGTCTTTCGTTTTCACCCGCTGATTCTTCCCCCCTCTGAGCCTCCAGCTTGAATCCCGCCCTTGGTTCCCCAAGAAGCTTCGCCTCCACCATCTGCTCCTCCAAGCTCCACTCCAACCCCTCTATCCTCCTCCATTCCTCCACCTCATTGTCGCCCCTCCACTCTCTCGGAAAGCAAGTTCTCGTCCAACCTTATCGTGGCAAAAAAGACCATTCCTCTCCCCACTGAGCAACCTCCTACAGGTACCATGAAAGCGGACGATCCTACCAGCGATGAGGAAATGGCTACATCCAGTGATGATCCAAAGGCCAAGCCAAGCGAGCCAGCGCAACCAACTTCCCCAGGCTACAACTGCCCCATTGTAGAGGAACCCTTCTACAAACCTTAAACAGGTTTCATCATGGCTACTTGTCTTTTTTTGGCTATATGTTGCTCTGCATGCCATACCCAGGTTTTCTTGATTATTACACTGCAAACTTGTTTTCTCCTAGTCTAGTTTCTCCAAGAACAAGGGATTTTTTTGTTTATGTCTATCTTTGTGGTATGTTTTCTCCCCTGGAGGGAGGGTTCTGGTTTTGTGGACCAGTTTTCCCTCTTGGAGGGAGGGCCTAGCTTCATCTTGAACTTCTATGTCTGCATACTATGAGCAGGTCTGCCTCTCTGCATTGTAAACTTCTTTGTATCATTATTTTCTTTCTCTAATAGATTAGCATCCAACTTACAAAAAAAAAATATTCCAAAATAATTAAACTAGATATAATATAAACTTAAACTAAAATTATAAGTTTTGATTACTAAATTATAAATATGAAATTGTTCCAATGTAAATACAAATCTAAATGCCTTATTAATCTATCCGAATTATAAAATTTAGATATCAAAATTTCAATATATATATATATATATATATATATATATATATATATATAAACCACTTAAAAATTCCAATTTACAATGATTACAAAATGAATTATTAATTAAGTTATTTATTATTTAAATTATAATGTGGTAATTTAGGTTGATTTAAAAGTTATGAATCAAGCTTGAATTCTAGTTTTGAAATTCCAAAATTACAAATTCGATTGCAATTTCAAGTTTAGTTGCATATAAGGTTATGGCTTGTCACACACCTATAAAATTCAAAAATTCAAAAAAAATCTTTTATTCTTTTATCTAAGTAACGCGTGGTAACATGTATAATTTGGTCGCAACATGAAAACATTTGTTGTTATGAGTAAAAAGTGTGTAAAGTAATTATGATTGATTCTTACTTGAATGGACAGGTTAAACCTCATATGGTGTTTGTAAACAGTTGACGACGACCCTAACACCCTACCTAAGGTGATGTTCTCACCGGCTTGTATGCTTATGGTAAACATTGATTTTGTTAGGGCGTGTAAGCCTAAAGGTTATGGCTTGGTCCTAGCAGCTAAACCTAGTACTAAACACACCCTCCAAATAGGGTGGCAAAGGTAACAAACATTATAGTAAAAGGTTAAAGTATAAAAGACCTAATACAAGCTTTTGGTTAAGTGTTTTGGTGATAAAGTGGTTTATGGGGACTATGGGGTTAAACACTATAGTTATGATCCCACTTTGACTTTGGAATAACACATTGTTGTTGTTAACACGGTTTGGTACCATGTCCTTTTATGTGAGTTACAAGGTTTAATATGCATACATTTAAGTTTTGCCTACGAGACAATAAATTTTCCCTGGCTGTGAGTTGACAACGTAACCAGGCATTTGAAGGCAAGTTGTAAAGCAGGTTTGAGAGGGATCTCAGCCCTCCATCAATCACGATCTTTAGCAAGGGTTTTGGTTAGGGCTTAATACGGTTTTAACATGTCTGAAGGTTTCATTCCGCACTTGTTTCTTTTTGGTCTGCAACTGGTTGATGGAAAGAGCTCGAGCCTTCATGGCTGCGTTGTGCAATTTTCTCAAACCTTTACACAATTGGTTTAATAGAGTTTCTTTGCTTGTTTTTGAGGTATACTTGAGGTTTTTTATGAGTGTTAATGGTCGCCATTATGGCCTCGGCCTTGCTGGTTTGTTGCGGTGAAGAAGAAGAAGACAAAACATTCGTTGAGCCTTCCACGCCTGTAACTAGGTAACAAAAAACTCAATTTGGTTCCACTTAGTTTTAAATTTTGTTTCTGAATAATGGTATAAACAATTGTCTGACTTGGTGTTTCTTCTTCTTTTGCAGGAAGAGGAGTGATAAGGGCGTCCAAGAGGAGCTGACCCATGTCCCTCTCTACAATTGTATAAGGTATGGGTTTAAACTTTGTTATTAACATTCTTTCTGCAATAAGAATAGTTACAGTTTTCAATAATTATTTAAGGGTTTTAATTGTATTGTGTATGAGCAGCGATAGGGTCACCTCCTCTCAGGCCTGTTACTTTGTTGCCACAGGTGAGGGATACATAACCCTACTCGGTTTATTTTATCGCAAAGTTCTTTAATTAGGTAGCAACCTAACAATTCTCAGTTTGCTTGGATGTGCATGTCATGCTCCCGTCGTGGATGTTTTTTTGTCTACCTCAACAGCCCGCCAACATTCAAGTGGTAAGGGTTAATTTTAATAGCTCTATGCAGGGGTTCACCCCTGGGTCCATGATCCGCTTAGGAATAGGGATTTCTCCACTATTGCGGAGATAAGTTGGGACTGTGTGTTTATGAAACCCTTATGGGTCTTCCTCCTGCAGAAATGGCTTCGCAACCTCTCTTTTGTTTGCAGTGCTATATTAACCACTCGAATGTATACGTTGTGGGTTTATTAAAAACGATGGATGCCATTTTTGGACTTACAACCACGTATTGTTTATTAACTGGAGTTCTTTGATGAATTTCAAATTGATATTATCTTTGAGATTCGGTTGGGTTGTAAACTCTTTTAGGCAAAGCCATATGGCACAAGGTTTGGATACCCATGATAAGAGACTACGTGTTTATATTTAATGATTGTATTAATATTTTTTCTTTAGTTATTGCTAGATCTGATTGTGTATATATTAACTAGATCTGTGAGTTGTTATAACATTTTTATAACGATTCTAAAACTCGATTTAGTTACAATGGGTTGCCCATTCGACTTCAGTCGTGTAACTGTTGGTCATTTGACTTAGTAATAAGATCTGTGCTGGATATTATGGTTTTATTGTATAATATTTATTATTGCGATCGTTGCAAGTCTTGATCTGCATTTTGGATGATTTGGGTTAGATGAGATAACTTTAAGCTTTACTCTTTGTACTTAGGGTTGTTTATGTGACTTATAGAAAAAAAGCCTCTCGACTCTACTTTGTTTATCCTAGAAAGTTATAAGTGACAGTCTGCACTCTTTTTGTTTACTATTTAAATATTGGAATATTCTTTTTGTAATGAAGTTGTCAAGCATATAATTTAAGGAACTGGCCGTAGCCAGAGGAACTCTGATAACAAGGTTTTAATTTTGGAAAAAGTTTTAAGTTGATATGGTTTAGAGGACAAAGACAAGTTGTGTAAGAAGACATTGACTTTTAGGGAAATAGTTAGTTAAACAAATACATTTAAAATACTTTAATAGAACATATGCAGGCATAGATTAAAACATTTAACCAGATCTATAATAGTTTTCGTTTAGATTTCTTAATTATGCTAACATTACAACCATCCCAATTCAGAACTCTGATTCGGGTATGGAACCCCAAACATAGATTCATTAAATTATACTATGATCATACGATTTCTTTGCTAATTAAGATCAATTTACATTAAATCATAACACTAAGTAGGGGAGATAATAGGAACATATATGATATGATAGTATCGATTACTGAGATTATGATGCAAATCTATACTTGAATTATACTTTAACAATACTTTTAACATATAAGAATAGAAATAGGGAACCTAACACCACTGTTGGGAAAATCGAACTAAAGTTGTCGCTCCTCCCAACCAACTCCTATAGCAGCCAATTCTTACTTGCTCCATAACCCCCAAGCATGTTTGTTGAACAACAAGGACAACATTTGATCAATGCACCAACTCTTGCATTAACACATCAATTCCTCGTCCATTGCTAGCCTCCTGCTTGCTTAATGGACATACTATTATATAGTCTTTTGCTTAGGATTTGGTCATTTATGAGCCTCCTTCTCTTTTAACACTCCACAAGGAGTCTTGACCTGATTTTGGGGAAGATGCCTCCCGCATCATTGAGTTTTCACTCAGTAGCTTTTACCATTTGTCTTTTCCCCTTGTGGGTCAGCAAACACTCTTTCAACAACTAGTTCAGTTCCGATTACATCTATTTTAACTTTCAGGTCAAAATATTTAAAAAATAAAATATTCAAAGAATAATAGTTTTCATTTATTCGGTGTGGTACATGGCCTTTATCATGAGTATGAGTGAAAGGAAAAGCTAATAAAATATCTTGATTATTTTGATTTTAATTTTTTAATTTATAATAATTAAATTAAAATAAAACCTATCAATGAGGTGTAGAACAGCTGGTGGTGGGGTATGATTAAGATGCCCCACCCCCTAAGTGGAAAGGTCATCGGTTCTAATCCCGTGGATACCAAAAAATCCAACCATGTTAAGGGTTGCTGCGGTCCATGTTGCCCCTGGTTCATGGTAACTTAGCCAATGGTAAACCTGCTAGTCAAGGGGTTCCACGACTTTACCAACAACACAAAAACAAAATAAAACCTATTTTTTAAAAATTGTTTTAAATTATTTATATGAATTATTTTTTTTTGACCATAACAGAGGGAAGAATAAATTGATCGGTGAAACAGCCACCTGGTGCTTTATTACATGGATAGCTTCGCCTGGGGAGTCAGGATGCTTGGGCTTGGTAAGCTCGTAGGCTCTAGGAATAAAATGCAAATAAAGAATAATAAAATGACAGATATTTTCCAAAAAAGACAGCATATCCTCTGACAATGCGCTGGGTGGCAGGTGGTCGCTTCAGCTCGGCATATCAGTTCCCAATATCTCCTGTAGCAAATGCTTTGTCTTTTGATCTGCTCGTGGAGTTCTGGAGCTCTATTTTAAAAAATTTCTTCTGGTAGAGGCCGTCTTCAGCAATTTATCGCCGCAAGTTTCCTTTTTTTTTTTATTTAGCCGTGAGGAGGCCGATCTCTTGCTCATATCGCTCCTTCACGTGCTAGGTTGCCGGGAGAAGGTCCCAGCGTTTCTAGCACAGTCCAAGAGGTCACTGAAGACTATGGGGAAGTCCATGGGATTCTGAAGCTCGAGGAGAAAGTGCTTGGTTATAGAGAAATCCTGACACAGGAGTCTCACTGTTGACCAGGAGAAAATCCTCTTAGAAAGCATGCCTGATTTATGGTATATTGCAGATTGATTCTCTGTCATTTACTGAGATGATGCTCCTGCCCAGGAGAACTGCTCTGTTTGCTTCAACGTCAGCTTGACCATTGAGGTCCCGTAGAACATGAAAGAAACGGATTTTCCGGAATTTAGAGCCGATCATGTTGATTTTGTGGAGGATCCTTGAGATGTTGAGATGGGGAGGGAGCTTCTTTAGGACCATCGCTTGGATGATGATCTTTGAATCTCCGAAAACCGTGATCTCAGAGATGTTGTTGATTTGGGCCTGCTTTAGACCTTGCCAGAGAGCTAAGGCTTCAGCCCTATTGTTTGAGTCCAGGCCTAATCCCCAGGCGTAGGAAGAAAGGATAACATTCTCTGCATTGATAAGGATCCCCCCTGCTCCAGCTTGTCCTGGGTTGCCTTTGGAGGCCCCATCGAAGAACAGGCTGCATTCAAATAGCGAAGCTCTCCATTTAAGGAATTCGTGTTCATCCAGACGGACTTCCCATCTCTCTTGGTTAGTGAGAGCTTTAGTCGGGAGGTTGGCTTTGAGAGAGAAATTTGTCAACCAGCTTGATTCGAGGGGATTGAGAGTTCTGGAGTTCGAAAGAGAGCTTCCGGATTCGGCAACTTCACCTATTAAAGCTTTGCATTTGGCTACCAACTTGGAACTTGGGCTTACCTCATCTCTGAAAATGCGTCTGTTTCGCTCCAGCCAGATATTCCAGCATATTAGTTTGGGAATCCACATCCATATAGACTTGAGGAGGTTTTTCTTATGAAGATCAAAGGGAGAGTTTTTTATCCAGTTGGAGAACAGATCTGTTAAGTTACCTGGGATGTTTATATTAACATGGCTTGGATTGAGCACCAGTTTCCAAACTTCCATGGTATAGGGGCAGGTAAGAAGCAGGTGATTCACTGTCTCTTCTTCTGAGCGGCACAGGGGACACCGTGAGGGACCTTCCATTCCTCTTCGTTTGAGGTTATCTCCTGTGAGGATGCTGTTGTGAGCTGCTGTCCAACAAAAGTGGTCAATTTTGGGGATAAAGGGAAAGGTCCAGATGAAGTTCCATTTTGCTGGATTAGGAGCAGGATAATGTATGGTTTGCATAGATCTGTACCCCTCAGCCACGGTATAGCAGCCTGAGAGCTGACCCCAGCCTCTCATGTCTTTGGAGGACTCTGTCATAGGCGATTTACCTTGGAGGAGTTGGGTTAAGAGATCAGCTTCATTTTTTAGATCCATGGGGACATTGCCTAGGCTCCAGTCTTTCCAGTTTTGATCGCCTTCTTCCTCCCAGCTGGATATATCCCAGAGCGTTTCTTTGTTTCTGAGTTGCAACCAGCCTCTTACATTCCCAATTTCTGAGATCTGTCCAAGAGGTTGATCTCCCAGAATGGAGTCCTCCCAGAGTTTTATTTTTTTCCCATTCCCTGGGATCCAATAGAGGAGATTTGTGAAGTGTTCTTTAGCCTTAATACAGAGATTAAAAATTGGGGAGCCTTTCTTGCAATGGACTGGCTTGTCCAGGCAACGTAATCTTGATCCTGGGAAGTACTTTTTCCTTATGACTTTTTTGCTCCAGCTTTCGCGGCCTGAGACAAGACTCCAAAGAATTTTCGCTCCCATGGCCATGTTCTGTTTGGCTAGGCTTCTGATTTACAGGCCTCCTTCCTTGTAGGGCTTTTGGATTTTGTCCCAGCTTACCAGGTGGATTCTGTGAAGATTTCCTTTACCTCCTTCCCAGAGAAATTTTCTTATTAGA
>LPNX010974505.1:65459-136037 GCA_001517045.1 Pseudotsuga menziesii
CCACTCAGCGTCCATGCGTCCAATCATTATTTATATGAATTATTAGAATTATAAGTTTTGATTATTAAATTATAGCTTAAAAATGTTTTATATAAATATAAATATAAATTATTTTAATCAATATTTATAAACTATAAAAACTCAATATATCAAATTATTTAATATAAATAAATACACTATTCCACAATATCCAAACTAATTACATTATAGATTTGTCTTAAATGAAGTTTTAAGTACATCAACAGAATAGATGTTGAAGGAAACAAGGAGGATTTCATGGAAAGCTATGATTACAAAATTGAGTTTAAACTAAATTTCTATATATAAACTAATTAAAAATCCTGACACTATAATTACAAAATTAATAATTATTAACTTAAATTTTAATCTTTTTAAATTAAATATCCATATAATAACCCATTCTTAAATAAAAAACAATCCCAATTAAATTTCCATATATGACCCATTCTTAAACCCATTCTTAAATAAATAAAAAACAATCCCAACGACCTTCCTGACCGGCCACTACGGCGTGGAACTATTTCTATTGTAACATGAGCATCGTCCAATGCACATATTCCGATGGCTCTTCACGAGGTTCCATGCTTACAGTAAGGTCATGCGGTTTTTAAGGTTATTTTTCTGTGAGGCACATGACTTAAATATTAGTTAGGAGTCAGGACCAATGTGAAAGGGTAATTGCCATTTTAAATCAAAGTGTCAGTCAATTGATTATTATATCTTCGATGCAACACTTGCAAAATTATTAAAACATTATCATGTTATTCACTAAATGGTTATTATTAAAATTTACACTGAAAAATTCTAAATTTTATAATGGAAATTGAAAATGTTATGAACCAATGATCCAATCTATTACGAGTATAATGACTAAAGTGTTTTATTACTGTAAGCAAGTAAAATACAAAGCAAAATCAAGCTTATGTGGGCTACTATTCAAGACTATTTTTTTAAAGGATTTAACTACCTAGTTTTTTTACCAGGCAGCCTCCTTGAAATTAGCAGAATCTAAATAGAAAAATGAGACCACACTTACCAGACAGATTGGAATCCTGCACTTTCCTGGATACAGATCGGATTTTAGATTTACAAAATAGCATTGAATTCTGATAAACTGATACAGATGATGTGGAAACCCACGTGACAATGCAAGTATTTTGCTTTGATAAATCCGAGACAATCCCATGGTTTCTCATTGAAACTCAAGCGTCCATGATTTAAGGCCGGCCTTCATAAAAAAAATTCCATCCCTCTGCGTTGTTGCATCTTCAATTTTCGGCACAAATATTCATGATAAACAATAAAAAAATTATACAATTAACACCGCACCGCTTCAATCTTAACTGCAAAAGCGCAATAATAGAAAATAATAAAAATGGCTATTAATGTGCGTGGAGCCACACAACAATCTCTCACGGTTTTTATCTAAGGAGAAAGAGTCAATGCCTCAAAAAAATTAAAAATAAGCATTAAATTATACACCAACTCCGCCCATATCATCGTCTGCAATCAATACAACAACAGATTCCACGGAGGAAATTTTTTGGGCTATTCAAATCGGTCATGGACTACGCATGGCCGCTGGCTGTTGCTGGCCTGGAGTTTGTTGTGTGATTTTGACAACCAGAGGTTGCAATTAAATTCAGGAGGGGGAGCACCCTTTTTAATGTAGAGGCCAAGGATTCACGAGAGATTTTGTTTTTCTGGTGTTATAATCTCCTTAGGTTTTGAGGATTCCTTCTGACTTCTATCCATGCCTGGCTCTTTTTTTTAATGCCCATTCACAGTTCAAAGGAAAAGACAACAAGCAGTCCTGCTGAATTGATTGCCTGTTATGTAGGGTTTTTCTCACACAGAGATACAGAGCAAGAAGATCTTCATGATGCTGAAAAGACATGTGAAATGATCAACAGGTTAGTTGGAATCCTTGTAGCCATGATTGAAGTAATGAAGCATCTGTTTCATATTTTATTCTGATGGGCTGAATCTACAGTCAACACTTGACTTGCATGTTGTACTCTAGGCCACTCATAACAGTGTCCTAATTTACACTGCAATTAGTGGGTTGTATAGCAAGGGCCTTTTTTCTGAGATTTTGGATGTTTTTCCTGTGATTATGATGCATACACAATGTATATTTTCATGTGGGGTTATGATAGATTCATTAGGTTGTCTTAATCTAGATTAACATTGCTCTCAGATGTTATGACTTAAGACTGTTGATACATGAATCACTGGAGTTGTGATTGTGTCTATTTGATACTGGAGAAGATTCTGTACTTTTCTTTGTAGAAAGCTCTAATGGGGATGCTCAGAATGCATTTGTTCTTGGGTTCTCATACTTATGGACGGGGAGGAGTGGTATCTGTGTTTACGTCAACAGCAAATGTTCCATCTCCTCCTACTGCAATGGGGTTTGTGCCAACTCCAGTGAATCCACTGCCACTGACAGTGAAAAAATATGAAACTGGTGGCAATCAGATCAGCCCGAGCGTTGTGATAATAATAATCATATTGGCAGTCATCTTTTTCCTGTCAGGATGCCTCCATCTCTTGATCAGATTTATGGCAAGAACACCTCGGAGAAACCCAGGTTATGATCCAGACAATGTGACAGCCATGCAAGGGCAGTTACAGCAGTTATTTCATCTTCATGATTCTGGGGTTGAGCAGGCTTTCATTGACACATTGCCTCTTTTTTTGTACAAGGCAGTGCAGGGATTAAAGGAAGCATCTGATTGTGCAGTTTGCTTATGTGAGTTTGAGGGTGAAGATACATTGAGATTGCTTCCAAAGTGCAGCCATGCTTTCCATGCAGATTGCATTGATACATGGCTGCTGTCACATTCCACTTGCCCACTTTGCCGAGCAAGTTTGTTGCCTGATTGTACCAGTCACCCCCCTCATGTATTTGTTCTTATTCCTTCTGATCAATCCGGGGACGAAAGCAGGGAACTTCCAACAGACACGGAGGGATTAGAATCAGAAGGGCCCAGGAATCAAGCTACTGGTCCCCAGAATGAAGGATCAGTCGGTGACAATTCACAACCGAAAGCCCACATTGATTCTCTGGAAAAACCAGACATTCTTGTGGAGGATTCAGAAAGAGAGGATGTGGTAGGAAAGATGATGCCCATCAAACTTGGCAAGTACAGGAACCTAAACGGTGTAGTCGAAACTAGTATTGCAAGTAGTAGCAGTAGTATTGATCCCAAGAGATGTTATTCCATGGGTTCCTATGAATATGTATTGGATCATTCGAATCTAAATGTGTTCATAACGCCAACTGCTTACAGGAAGCAATCTAGTACCAAGACCCTCCCTCTGACCCCGGGCCACAGGCCTAATTTGTCAGAGTCTATGCTGCCTGAGGAGATAGAGAGGTCATATCAGATGACACCACACGATGACTTTGTCTGTGAGAGTAGAATTATCAAGGCTCTTCATTCTCTTAGGCCAAGAAAGGATGATAATACTGATAGTATCAGAACGAATTCAGGTCTTCAAGGTCATAAACTGGGGATCGACACGAACACCAATGGATCAGAAATAGGTGCCAGTGGAGGTAGCAGCAAGAGCTGGATTAGATTAAAGCGATTGCCATCAGAACCCATGGAGAATCTGGGTTCCTCTAGGAGGGCTGTTTCTTTCAGGTTGCCTTTAGGAGGAGATTCAAAGCTCAAGTCAAGTTCTAGCAGGCGGACATTGTCTGAGACCGAAGTATTAAGTTTGGAGGATCAAGAGCAACAAGTTCCTAGTCCTAGTCCTAAATCATGGGAATTGGAATCGGATACTCCTGCATCAAATGCTAGTAATAGCAGTGCAAACAATGAAGGTCCAGAGAACTCAGTCCCATCTTTTGCCAAAAGGACTCTTAACTGGTTGGTGAGCAGGCAGAAAAGAATCGTGCATGCATCATCAGGAGGTCGGACAAGTCAAATTCTAGAGGAACCTTGACTATTTGGTGGGTAACGAGAAATTACTTTTGCATATTTTGTCCATTCTCGGCAGTCGGATAGGCGAAAGTCTTATATGGGGTTTATGCATGCTAAGCCTTGATGTCGGATATGAATCTCTGGTTCGAGTCAATTTGCAGAGATTGCTCAGAGTATGTGAATATGTTTTAGGCTGTATTATGGATGTTTTTGGAATTTTTTTGTTGCCATATGCTCTTCTGGCAGGTTTTTTCATCTGGAGGATTTGCACAATTGGAGATTCCATTCCTCTGAATAGAAGCTAAGTATAATTTTGCAATCAAGAGAACCTGATTCTAGTTCTGATATGTTTTGAACAGAGAACTATATTTTATGTAGATTGCTTCCCTTTGACGTGATAAAGATTGTATATGCATACAGTATAAGATATTTATTACAATAGAGATATAAGGTATCTTCTCCTATTTGGGCTTGCGTCTGTTACAAATGCTTATTGGTATCTGTTTCCTTGGTTGGGGGTTTAGTGGCTTAAATTTGCAGAGCTGGAAAACCTTTGATTCAAGGGCCTTGTACACACTTGGACACTGCCAACCTGATCAGTGGAGATGAGTAGTTGTAAAGAACCTGTAGTCTACATTCAGAAGAAGAAAGTTAATATTTTTTCTTCTCTATCGAGGCCACAAAAATTGAGTCCATGGAGTGGTGTTTTGGCTTTGTTATTGAGAGAATATAGAGATTATATAGATGAGCATTTCATAATAATGTGCATTGTGACTGAATAATTTATGATTAACATCTATTCCTACAATGTTTATTTTCTGTGCTGGTTATTAGCCCCAGTCCTTTCAAGTTGAAAGGATTCTTTGTCTATAATGTTTTATGATTTCCGGTATGAAGAAAATTTATTATACAGAAATACAAAGATTTTGACTCTCTATGTACCAAAGAACCACATGTGCATTTTTGGCTATTTACGCAATGGTGTGAAGGATTTATGGATTTGTCCAATGATTCCATTTCCTCTGTTTTTTACCTGAGAATGTGAGCCATTATTCAGTTACCCCGGTAGTGTCAAATTATTGTGGGTTTATGCTACATTATAAAATAAGGAAGAGAGCATGTCGTATGATGAGGATATTCTAGACTCTATTGTCATGAGAGCAATTGTTCTTTCTTTGATTCTGCTTGTTAAGGATATTCTAGAATCTATTGCCAAGAGAGCAGTTACGTTTTCTCTGAGTCTGCTTAGGAAAGAAAAACTTTAGGGAATGGAGTGATATTTATTGGTTTAAGGATATGTTGATTTGCAAAGATACAGGAAGTATCCACATCGTATTGAATGCAGAATGTTGCAATCATGGATGTCAACATATTTCTATATACCAATATTTTGTCAACAAGTTGTTAATCAGGTAAGTGCTATTATTGTTCTCAAACACTTTCATCTTGAATTAGCAATACATAATAGATTGAGGTTCCTTCCTGTTGGATTCCTGGTCTTATGCATCCTCAACATGAACAAATTACAAATGCTTCGGGGTAATAAATTGAGTAGAGAAGCTCTCAAAGAGCTAGACCTAGTGTCTAACGACTTCTGAAGTTTTGCTGATATAGAAGTTAGTAACTGTTTGGGTATCAGCAGTATGATATCTGAGTGCCTGAATCTGCATAGAGCCCTTATTGCAAACATGATAGCATGAGAAAGACAATTCTGAGAAGTGCAGATTTAACAAGTTTGCGAGGACATAAAAATTCTGCAAACAATTGAGGTGTTGCATTGCAGCGTACATGAATGTAGACAGTCAGCTTGCCAGTATCACAGGGACTTAAACAAACATTTGAATAACACTGCACAATTTAATCATCGAGCTGTCATATGATGAAATAATGTCAAAGATAAGGGTTTTAGAGGTGCTTGGTTATTTTCATTTGGGAATATGAACTGAAAGAAGATAATTGTAGCAGCAGAACATCTAAAAGAAAAGATCAGAGGCAAAACTCTACTTGCACTAATTGGGCCAAGCGAAGTGAGGTTCTCTACAGCACAGGATCAATCCTAACCCTGGATCTCTTAAGTGCTGAGAAGATTGCACCTAAAGGGTTAAGGTGGATTTATGCTAGGGCATTCTATTAAGATGGGTATTTCACAACCAGAGAAAGAAACAGTTTGGAAGAGCATGTCCTCAGGTATTCAAGTTTTACCATCTTTTACTAAAAGTTTGATTTTTTGTATGTATTAGTGATTCAGTCAAATAGGAAGTTTTTATTCTACGTGAAAAGCATATTATCACAAAGTATGTTAAGAAAGCATGTACATTGAGACAAAAGTATGCCCAAATCCAGCACTCTTTACATCATTCTAAGGTAGGGAAAGTAAATAAGGAACCATTAGACTTGTGGAATTCTGCTCTAGGATTCTATTTTTTTGCTGAAAAAAAAATGCTGTAGAGCCCAGGTTGGGGGAGATGTTCATTACTTCCTATGTAATTGTATAATGCTTCTACCCACATTAAAAAGACACCAATTATATACATACACATACATACATACATGTATGTATGTATGTGCTGCCATAAATCCATCTTAACCCCAGATCCATCAAGCATTCAGACGTTCACTACTGGAGATTTTTTTATCCCTCTTGGTGTTTAATAGATATAGGGTTAAGATGAATCTATAATAGTTATATACTGCAACTGACAAAGCTTTGACCCCTCTTGGTACTTAAGAGATCTAGGCTTAACATGAATCTATGCTAGTTATACATGCAACTCACAAAGCTTACTCTATTTTACATTAAATAGGCTGATTGTCTTTCTACCATGGTCACATAATCTTCCATATTTTCAAAAAATATCTGTAGTTTTCCATATTTCTCTGACCATATATTGGTAGGACATATAAGCACTCCTAGTCAAAGCACTGACTACAAGGAGAAGCACAGATTTATTGTCTACAAGTTTGACAATTTTCAATGTTTTTATAACGTGGATCATCACTAAGCTCAATTTTACCTAGTTGATTTGATCGTGAATTGTTATCTCTTATATGGACTCCTACTTACCTGGATGACATTGGTCTGGCTGCCCTACTAATCTCACAATTTATAGGTGATAATAATGATTGTTAAGGCAAGCTAACTAGCTGATTGTGGGTGGAGACCCTTTATGGAGTGCTTGTCGCATACTGCTGTGAAGCAACAGATGTCCATGACTGTTTAACCGGCTGTTCCATCAACAGGCAAATAAGCATAGCCTCATTGTAGTTACATTATGATATCTCCCCATGGCAAGGTGTTTCAGTGTTTATGTGAATTAGTAAGGTTGAGTAAATGAGAAGAGGATATTCCGATATACCAATGTCAGATTTACAGGTGAAAGTGAAATCAGTTCTAAGCCAAAGAATTTTACCAGTTGTTACTATCTTTCTGTTTCAAAAGAAATACGAGAGATCATGTATCTAATGATTCAGGTAAGTTTTCATGTCATGTTCAGAAATCTATGTTACGAGATAGTGGAGACTCAACTGTGCCATACCATCAAAGAAATATCAATGAAACAATGAAAACCTTGCTACTGAGGAGATATGACATGATATTTCTGAGTATAATATCAATACTAACTATGATGAAACAAACAAAATTATCTAGGTTTTCTTTGATTCTCCGTTGTCAATATAAAGTCCCAAGTTAGTGTTTCTCTGCAGTGAACGATTTGCATTTATTTTTCGCGTTTGGGAGCCCTTCAAGAAACATGTTTTAAGAATTTATAGCACAAAGTGGATTTTTGTGGAATTATTTCAACAAGATGCCAAGTTTAAAGGATAACCCACCCAGTTGGTGTAAGGTTGCAATTTTAGTTGTTTGTGAAAGAATTGAGCAAAATATACAGGACCTGAACCTTGATCCTTGTTTACTTTGGAGAATAATTTCCTCATAATGTGCCTTACAAGGGAACCAGCTAGTGAAAGAAAAAGCATGGGAGTTCCTCACACTTAAGCTTTAGTTTGAGTTCTTTTGCAGTAGACGTTTGGACTGTTGGTAGTCCTTTCCTTCCATATTTTTGTGTGACATAGTAAACGGTGTTAAGATATCAATCCTGCATAAGGTATTTTGACAGCCAAATAAGTAGGCCCTTTTTAATCCATGCTGGACAGCTTTTACAGTTCTTGATCCCAGTTTATTAGCAAACCCTATGTTTTGGGTTTGGAATATATATTTTCCATGTAACCATGCACATAAATCCCCATATAGTTCATTGCCTTCGACAGGCGGTAACCAGGGTAAACCATTGATGTAGACTGTAATACACCTGTATTCACAGGGACGTCCTTCGACAGGTGGTAACCAGGGTAAACCATTGATGTAGATTGTAATACACCTGAACTCACAGGGACATTGAGTATTAACATATCGCATGTAGTGTGTCCAGGTACTTGACCCCGAGACTTCTTATTTGCAATTCATAGCATTTAATGACTAGAGCTAACCTACTAAATTCCTGTGAACAATAAGCACCCCACAGGGCAGCATTGAATGCTGCATGGAATATATATATATATAAAAGAATGGAGCATGTCTATTTTGTTATTTTGTTTGGTTTATAATAAATATAACGAGGCAATGAAGGCTGATTCTGGCTACCCAACACTGAGTGCATGGTCGATGATTGCATATTGCTAATGGTCAAAGGTAGTTGACCACATTCTTCATGGTCAATGATGATTGTATATTGATTATGGTCAAAGATAGTTGATCACATTCTTCATAGGCAATTGATATTCACCATCTGCAGGCAATAGTAGTTGATCATTGACTTTTAATTAACATTTTTTAATTCTAATGGGCCTTTACAAATCTAAGAAAATTCAGCTAACGTTTGAGTTACAAGACTCTAGCAAAACTCCTTTTCAAACTTTTGCTACAGGGAACTTGAGCAAAAGATCAAGTCAACTTTCTAGTTATTGACTCTTGCAAAAATCCTTTTCAAACTTTTGCTATAGGGTACTTCAGCAAAAGATCAAGTCAATTTTCTAGTTATTGTATTTAATTGCACAATTTACTGTAATATGGCTATGCAGTTAAACATGAGTTACATTCTTTATTATCCTCGTAGACTTTTTATGTACGAATGGGATCTATTTCAGTTGTGTAGTTAAAGCATCTTTATTTCACTCATTGACTTTATGGATGCGTAGTTTTTATTGCGATAGTTATCTTGTTAAACATATTTATGGAGTAGGTTAAAAAGTGGAGTTCTTTACTTCACTCATTGACTTTATGTATGAATAGTTCCTATTGCGGTACAACATATTTATTATGCTGGTAGATTTTATGGAGGAGTAGGCAAAAAAGTGGAGTTTTGTGATTAATGGGGGTAGGTTAAAAATTGGAGTTTTATGATTAATGGGATTTTGTTTTCAAGTATTTTAGTTGGAATTAAAAAAAAATGAGTGGAACATAAATTTATTGAAAAAGTTAAAAGTGGAGTTATTTTTTAACTTATTCTTTTTATGTATTTATATTTTTATTATTTTTTTTTGGAGTTTGAAAGTGGTTTATTATTTAATTTTGCAGTAAGTTTTATTTTGGTATGGTTTAAAGTTTTGATAGTTAGTGGTGGAGGTCCAATTTTGGGAGTTTAACCCTAACTCAAAGTACCCATAGAGTTCGATTTGGATTTGTGAGAATTGAACTTAGCCACAACTAGAGTCTTGGACTCAAAAATTCCAACCAACTAAGCTACCCCTTGGGGCAATTTCGTGGTAAGTTATTATGGTAAAATACTAGTTTGTAAAAATATTTAATTTATTTTTATTATTAATTCAGATTTTAAATAAGTATATTTGTAAATGTATATTTATATATAAGATTTTTTTCTTATTTGTAATTTTGTCATTTTTCAAAAACATTTATTTATTTATTAGAGAACAAAATTACACTTTTCATATGTAAAAATACATTCCAAGTAGTTACAAGAAGAGCTTAAATGCTTGAATAAAGGTCTCTTTCTTCTCCAAACCATTCAAACACAACCCTCTTAATTTTCAAATTAGGAGCCAAAAGCTCATTTATTGCACTATTGTTGAATAGGAACCCTCATAGCCCATGGATTTAATTAACCCATATCTTAAGGATCGAAACCTTTTTTTCCCTTAAAGACGTGTTAATACAAAGACAATAAAAAACAAGAAATATAAGTTTTCAACTTCTTCATAGCAAACCTAACAACATTCTTTAATTGTTATAATGATCAATGGTAGTATTGCATGACATATCCCTCTCTATCATCCAATAGAAACAACTAACTTGCAACCATATTAACTCCTAATTTGGATAAAGCATATGCATCATTTTTTTTCTTTCTAAATGTGATTGAAAGACAAGGAAATTAACATGTTACAAAGCCCTCATACCTCCTCCAGTAAAGGATGCAAGAGAATTTGTGCAAATCTATTAAGTTTTCATCCACTTTATTACCATTGAGTCACAAAAAACTTGATGCTTTAAGACCCATTTTTCAATTGCTAATAGCAAGAGCGATTTGAGATCGAATAATTCTAAAAAGTTGTTTATGTCAAACCCAAGCCCTGTTCTAAAGTTTATATAGTGACTTTAATTTATGAAAGAAACACCTCTTGCCCCAAAAATTCAAGGCTCACCTTATGCATCTCTATGAAAACAGGTCTAAGAGCCATCTATATCAATCTCTTCAATCAAAACCTACCTGATAGGTTTTGTTTGTTTTTATTGTGGAAAGTTCTTTAAGATACCTATATAGTGTGTTGCACATTGCAAAGGGAGAGTGTATTGGTTTGCAAAAAGGTTTGTGTTTTTTGCCATCCAAATTCCCCAGGGTATAATTAAGGGTAAAACTTTGAAGGCCTTTACCATTGGATTTCCATACCATTGGTGAAGAGCCTCCTCTACAATACTTCCAGTCTAAACATTTTTTAAACATGTTAAAGGTTCTACTTCCTGCCATACTTGTTTTGATTGAAGTCCAATGCCATAAGTATATTTGATTCTTCACAACATTGACATAGGCAACATCTCCTAGGCCCAACTCTATTCTTACACCCCAAGTTGTTGATTTTCTCCATGGTTCCAGCGTCGAGCAAACATCTTGCAAACCATTCTCTTACAGGTTTTCGACCCATGGAGAGAATGGCCTCGTCATAGCCCTGATTAGTCATGTGTTGACTATATGTATAAAGGGCTCAGATGCTTAGCCTTGTCCAATCATGTGTAGACTGGAGTGGTAGTAGGCTAGAGGTCACATTTCCTACTCACTTTGTGAGAGTGCTTCGTAGTGGGAGTGATCATATTCTTATAAAGTGAGATGACTTGTCTATGTTATAAGGAGATAAGATCTTGTATATTAGAGAAAGTCTAATCTAATGTTGAACTTGACAAGTGGCTCCAAGAAGTGTTTGAGACTTCTTATAGCATGGTCAAATCAACATTAGAGCTCTTGGGAAGAATATGACCACATGTGAGGAGATATCAATGAGGATAACTTTTCTATCATGAAGAAACATCCAAAGAAGTCGAGACAATCCATTGAAGAAGTCCTAAATAAATGGAAGACAAGAAGGGAAAAAATACCCAGTAAAAGAGGGAACTTGGACCAAAAAGACAAAAGTAAAAGTCGGCCTTAAGAGTGTAAATCAAGTCAACTGAAGAATATAAATAGAAGTTTTCTCACTTCATTTGTCACATTCAAGCAAGCTCATCTCTCTCATTTGCCGCACACTTCTCAAGTAGGACAAGTGAAGATCACTTGCAGTAATTTTTGGGGTTATTTTATTATCTCCATCTCTTTGAAGGTTCGCTAGGGTTTCTTGTGGAAAAACATCACTCTTGTGTTAGGTCTTAATCTTTATGTTTGGTATTGTACTTGAAATTTGGATTGATTTCTTTTGAGAAAAGTTTGTTGGGTTTTCTTTCGTTTCGGTTTCCCAGGGTAAAATCATTGCATCTCTTGTGCATTGTTATCTTTCAGTGATTCTTACTTTTATTTCTACTATAAATGAATAATGCTATAATTGTGAGATGAAGTGAATAATAAAATAAGTTGAAAGAGATGAAAATTATATTGCTAAGCTATAAAACATTTGTTGGCCCTAGTAAAATATAGGAATAATTCAATAAGAATTCTGCTAAAAAATATGAAGAGTCCAATCACTTGATAGAGGAAGTTGCAATGGAGGAAGAGATACGACATAACAAGTAGCAGTAGAAGGGAAGCTGCGCTAGAAGTAGCCGCAAGGGAAGAAGTTTGTGACAGGAAGGAAAACTATGGCGAGATCAGCCGTGACAGAAGAAACCCCGGTAGAAGGCGCGCGACGGTTGAAAAAGACATCTTGAGAGATTGTGGGTAAGAAGTTGGCTAGAGTCACCTGTGCTTTAGGGAATAAAACATCTTTGCATTTTGGGTCGATAGTGCCTACTGATAGTTGTAACGGAAATGAACGAGAATAGGAACGACAACTTGTCGGCTAATAGAATGAAGTCGGTTGATTACGACATGTAAGAGTGTATAAAAGGAAGAACCCCAGCTATGTGTGGGTTACTTCTTGGTCAGTTGCTTGGTTTCTTACTTCTGGTTGGTCTGTGTTAGTCGTAGTTGTCTGTGTCTGTTTGTAGAGTTGTAGAGAAGAATGAGTCAATCCAGGCTATGTGCGGATTGATAGTAGAGTGAGGAATAGGAAAACTTCAAAGACCAGATACTAGAGAGCATGAGAGGAGAGGGAAGGTTGTATAGATTGTAGAAGAAGATCTAGAACAGAGTCGGCAAGCTGAGTGCGCAGACGAAAGGTGCCATATATTTCTCATGCCAGATGAAGAAAGCCTTTTTGGTTTTACCCGGATGGGTTTCCACATTAAATGTTGTCTATGTGTATATGTGATGAATGTGTTTATGTCGAATGAATGTATGTTGTGAATGAATGATGTATATTTTCTTATGAATGAATCTTTGTATGAATCAACTGCACTGTTGATAGTTGGAATTGCTAATAAGGAACTATATTAACTGTTGTAATCTCTATCAACGGACTAATAGAGTTATATCTTGAATGCATGCAATAATAGAAGTAGTATAACCACCAGATTCGGTCGACCAAGATAGGAAGGTGTCAATCCCCACACAATTGCAGAAACATGGTTCTGATAGTTACCCATAAGAGATATCTCGGGTGAGATTACATATGCGTTGCAAGTGCTACCGACTAAGCCTTGAACCTGGGTCGCCAAGAGAAACACCAACAAATGGTTACATAGCCGGGACCGTGAATCATTTTGTGAGGGATATTTTTTGGCATCCTACGAAGCCATAAATTCAAGAGTGGGCGGATTTTAAAGCATTAGAGTTTGCACGAGAAGAAAGTGAAGGATCATAGTTGAATCCGACAAAGTGGTTGGAGCGATACCTCTATACAGATATCCATGATTTTTTTTAAATTTTTTTAAATTTTTAATTTTTAATTTTTAATTTTTTCCGAGTTTTCTGTTTTGTTGTATGAATGGTTGTTGAATTTAGCAACCCAATGAAAGAATTTCCAAGGAGGAGAACCGACAGAGTGGAGTCTTTAGCTGATTCAGTGGCTGAAAAGAACTAGCAACCCCATATCTAGAATTGTTGAGTTCTAGGCTGATAGTATTTTGGGCGGATATATCACATAAATCACCGTCGACACTATAAGGTTGTATAGTGAAGTAGAAAGGGATTTTTTCCAAGGACCCAGATAAGGTATTTGACATCTTTGAAAACCTGGAACCAAATAGTCGTATGCAAGAAAAGAATACGAGGTTGGAGTTCGACGATTAAAGCACTGTATATAAAGACCTGGGTTATGTCACATAAGAAGTGAGAGAAAAATGGAGCAACGTAAGCTGAGATGTTCCTTGGTGATAGCGGAATTGCACTAGAAGGTGGACATCTATGAAGTGGTAGGAGATGTTGGCCAGGGTTTGGAGCGCACAAAGTGCGCTATCGCCACCGACAGGGAGGATGTCGACAAAGGTAAAAGTCAACCACGACGGAGGAAGAAACTTAAGAAATAGGATATTTTGGTTGAGTTAGTTAGAAATCGGTCAAGTGGACTATTTTGTAACGGCCTAGTAAGCCTATAAGTAGAATTAGGATTGTAGATCAAATTATCACAATCATAATCTTCATCATCATCTTTTGGCATCTTTTGGTGGAGAATCAATCAACTGAGAAATGTTTGTGTCTTTTGCGGTTTATTTCTGGTATTGATGTAATGGAGACTCTATCTTACGGAGTAAAGTGGATTGGATTTTGATCTTTGAGTTGTATTGTCTCATCTCTACAGAATGCTTTGTAAGATGTTTTGAATGTGAATCATGTGTCGAAAAACTATTTTCTGCATTATTGGGCTAAATTTGCAAATGAATATGTTGCATTTATCTTTTCCCTTCAACTTTAAATGATGCGAGGTATCGAAGTACTTATCGATTTAATGTATGTTGATGTGTTTTTCAATCTAAATTTGAGTTAATATGATTGAAAATTATGATGATAAGTAGATCAAGTTAATAGTGCGGTTATGAACCTGGATTTCTGGGTAATATGGTAATTGCATACAAGATAGTGCAAAGTCCTCTTCCCATTGCAAAAACTTGGTTCCTGCAACCCTCCCTCAAACATCTCGAGTGAAATTGCACATGCTCCGCAGGTATTGCTGGAAAGGGTAAATCCTTGCTAGGCCGATGTTTAGGGAGTCTGTATTGGTAGTCGTCGACAGTAGTGCGAGGTGAACCCCTGTCGACATATGAGTGTTGACAAGAGATTTTGGTTGGGGAAAAGAAAGAAAACTCGTGAGAAGAAGAAGAAGTTGCAGTACGACCAGAGGAAAAGACTACGAGTTGACGTTTCACTTTAACAGAGGTTCTTGTGACAAAGAAGAGGAATATTGGCCTATCCCCGAAACGGAAGAAGAAGAAGAAGAATCCCCAAATCTAGAATACGAATACAACACCACCACGAATCTGCGTACGTCTCCGGAGGTAAGGTCCATAAACTCATCTCCTAGTAGGTTTGTCAATATAAGTTATAATAATTGTGGAAATAGTAGACAAGGAAGTCCTGTTAGCCAAAATTTTTACCCAACAATACCGACGATCAATATAATGGCTGGAAATAATATTAAGTTGCCTATATTCAATGGAAACAGGTTAGAATATCTAGAGCAACATTGGTTTCTATGTGAAGGCATATGGACCGTGTGACAAGTCCAAGATGAAGCAATAAAGAAAGAACAGATGATCACAACCTTGAGGTGTCATGCGCTGGACTGGTATATGAAGTTTTTTGTGGTTCCGAGAGGAGTCGCACATAAAACACTCGACCAAATTTGAGTGGGATTAATAGATGAATTCAAGAAGCCCATATCTAAATCTCAGTGTATTACAGATATTAAAGATATTAAACAATTTTCTACGGAGTTTGTATGGGACTTCGACCATATATTTAAGAAGTTAATGGCTGAAGTAAGCTTCCAGATGTCGGACGTACAACACAAAGAGTGGTTCATTGCAGCGTTGTTACCACACATTCAGATTCCCTTGATGCAACAAAATCTTGTGTCGCAGACTGAAGCTCTGGAGCTGGCCATGAAGCTAGAATCCTCACCAATAGGAGAGACTAGTGCAGGAATGATGCAGATTCAGTCACAGCTAGCTAACCTTACGTTGTAACTCTAGGACATTAAGAAAGGGAAGGAAGTCCAATAAGAATTATGGTGTACTAGATGCAGAACTAAAGGACACCATAAGGACAATTTTCCGACGTTCATGAACTATGTCGCAGCGGGAGCACTGGACCCGATAAATACACAAGGGATGCCTTGGTGTAGAATATGCTAGACAAGAGGTCATTGGTCGGAAGAGTGCTTGTACTTAAAAAATGTTGTAAGTGCACCAACTAATTTATATTGTAAATTTTGTAAAACAGTAGGCCACAATGAGAAGGACTACAGAGCATTCTAGCGGTTGCAGGAGAAAACGATTGACACTTATTTAATGAAAAATGAAGAGGAGATGCAATATGAGTGGGCTCAAGCTCAACATCTTCATCCTCAGTATCCAAAAAATCAATATCCACAACAACAATACGCTCAACAAAGAGGGGGTGGAAATTTTTGAGGTCGAGGACAAGGAGGATTTGGTCGTGGAAGAGGCCAAATCATATGTTACAATTGTGGGAAACCAGGACATTTTGTCAGGGACTATGTGAACTATGCAAAGACATGTTTGCATTGAAAATCCTTTGATCATACTGTCGAACAATTTCCGTAGTTGATTGTGAAGTAGCAAGCTAGAAATGTGGCACATCCAAACCCACTGCAGAATCCCAATATGAATCTTAACCAAAATATCCAGATGATTTATGCCGAGCTGAGGGAGCCAAATATTGTTATCGTGACAAGGGGAGGTGTTGCGACTGGAGCATACCAAGATACACAAAATGACCAACCGCAGGTGCGACTAACAACACAAAATAAAGTGTCGTTTGATGTCCAAAGAGAAAAGGAAGTATTCTTGGACGCACGACCAAAATTCATCGACAAGAATTAAGCGTCGACATCTGCTCCTACACTACTAAGAAGACCAATAATGGAGATGCCTGAAAGGTTCAATCAACTATTTCGAAAGAAACCAATGGGAAAGGGTAGAAATATTAAAGAGTTTTTTTAAAATTTGTTTATCGCTAATACAAGATAAGAATGATGTCGCAGAATTGACAGCTCTAATAGAAAAAAATCAAGAATACGTGCGACTAGACAGACATAAGAGTAAACCATGTGGGGAAAATATTAAAGACCAGTCGTGAGTTAAGAATGAGTTCCCATATAGGTGATTATGATATGGACTACATTATCCTAGATGTGGGCTATGATGTCAACATTCTGACAAGAAAAACATGGAAAAGCATGGGGAAACCACGATTAGAGTGGTATCCTATTCATATCGGATTAACAAAACAATTGAAAGTCCTACTTATTGGTTGACTGAATCAAATGCATATCGAGGTGGAAGGCCTGAGAAGATATGCTGACTTTGAAGTAATTGACATTGTCGATGACACAAATCCATATATTTCACTTTTGGGGATCTAATGGGTGATCGATAATCAAACCATCATCAATTTTAAGAAAATAATCTTATCATTTGCAGATTCAAAGTTAAGGGTGGTCGCACCAATTGATCCGCTAGAAGGTCAGAGATACGTTGAGCCAGTAAATAGTGAAGGAAAAGGCGACTATCTTGACCATATTTATAACATCACGTCGCCAAGGGACGCTTATGTAAATACAATAATTGACGAAAAGCTTAGTTGACGAAGTATTAGCTCTTGTACATCAGATTGTAGCAAAGCATTGGAAAGTTGGCAAAATAGGATGCATGAAGTATCCATGAGGAAGTGCACAAGAATTACATGGTCCATGCAACGAGTAGGAATTTAGGCAAGTGAGCTACCTACCTATGAAGGTTTACCTAACCTTGCATATTTTCTGTCAGAGTTTGAAGAAAAGGTCGCATAACATCAACGCTTGTCTGCCTTGGAATTTGTGCTGAAAGATACACTCGCCAAATGGTGGGTTGCACATAAAGAATCTATCTTGGAATGGCCATAATGTCGAAGATTGCTAGAGATAAGGTTCAGAGAAGAGATCAGTTATACTAGTCAAAAGTATACACGATTGACTAATCCTGTTGACCATATTGAGTATTGTCATGCGGCATGGGAGGCATGTACGCAACAGGAATGGGTTCATCAATTCATGCACATGTTAGACATGATACCAAGGAGCTGGTATATGTATGCTCAACTGAGACGAGGAAATATTGAGTGGGATGATTTAAGTGCTACCTTCATACACACATTTGAATTTGTTGATGATCATTGGTCGATTGACGCTGCATTGCAAGTGATCAAGAAAAATATATTTGAAGATATCCTTGTCGCAATGACAAACTTCAATCAACGTGACACAATAATACAACATTAGATGGAGTTCTACAATGTGACCAGATAACCTGACGACGATGACCCACTTGACATAAACATACCTGATTCTGAAGGTACACGCACAGTGGAAGGATTTGGTATTTACAGTGACCAATTTTTGAAACCACTAAAAGTCAAGGAAGTAAATATTGGCTCCCCATAGAATCCAAAATTTGCCAGTATTGGAGATTACTAGGATGACGAGACTATCAACAAAATCACAGATCTATTGCATGAGTTTCAAGATCTTTTCCCTATGAAATTATTAGAGATGAAAGGGATTGTCAGAGACCTTGGAGAGATGAAGATACCTTTAAATCCTGGCGCAAAACCTGTCAAGTAGCGACCATACAGATTGAATCCACTGTATAAAGAAAAAGTCAAGGTAGAGTTGGACTGAATGATGGATGCAAGAATCATAGAACATGTAGAAGAATAAGAATGGATTTGTTCAATAGTAGTGCAAGATAAAAAGACTACTAGTGAAGTGCGGATTTGCGCCGACCTAAGGAATTTGAACGATGCTTATCTACATGACTCATTTTCGACTCCATTTATAGATGAGGTACTGGATAGTTTCGGGGGTCAAGAAATTTACTCATTCACTGATGGGTTCTATGGCTACCATGATATTAGAATCACAAAGGATGACTGACACAAGAAAAGCTTTGCGACAGAGTGGGGTTGTTTTCAATACACAGTAATTCCCTTTGGAATCAAGAATGCTCCTGTTATTTTTTCTAGGATAGTAGTGGTTTCCTTCAAAGATTTTATTCATAAATTTTTTGAGGTCTAGTTCAACGATTGAACAGTATTTGGTCTCATTAAGGATCATATTGAGAGCCTTGGGATGATGTTGGAATGTTGTCGCCAGCATCAAATTTTACTAAACTTAAAGAAATGTATCTTTTGTGCCTTGTTTGGAATTTTGTTGGGCCACATAGTTTATTGTGAGATTTTATTCATAAATTTTTTGAGGTCTAGTTCGACGATTGAACAGTATTTGGTCTCATTAAGGATCATATTGAGAGCCTTGGGATGATGTTGGAATGTTGTCCCCAGTATCAAATTTTACTAAACTTAAAGAAATGTATCTTTTGTGCCTTGTTTGGAATTTTGTTGGGCCACATAGTTTATTGTGATTGAATCTTGGCCCGCCCTGCCAAAATTGCAATTATCGTTGACCTACCACCACCTACTAAAATGAAAAAACTGAGATAAACATTGGGACATATAGGATACTATAGAAAATTTATCAAAGGATATGCGGAGGTGACTGCTCTGATGGATAAGTTATTGAAGAAAGATGTTAAGTTTTAGTGGATGGAAATTTACCAAGAGAGTTTGGACACTTTAAATAACTAGATGGTTACAGTTCCTATACTTGTATTTCCAGAATGGAAAAAGGAATTTCATATACATGTCGATGTGTTATCTGTCGCGTTTGGTGTGGTACTAGTGAATCTTGACGAAAGTTCGATTGATCATACTATTTCCTTCGCTAGCATAAAATTATCAACATCAGAGAAAAACTATACCACGACGGAAAGATAAGGACTAGTTATGGTATACGTTCTGTAGAAATTCAGACACTACTTGCTCGCTATAAATTTCAAAATGTACACAAATCATTCAACATTGAAATACCTGGTCAATAAGCTAGTGTTGGGGGGAATATTTGTCGGTGGCCTCTCCTTTTTTAGGAATTTGAATTCGAAGTCAATGTTAAACCGGGTCAATTGATTTAAGGACTAGATCATCTGTCGAAGATTGAAAGTGGTGACAAACTTGGTAACCTCGACGTCAATCTCCCTGATATGCAACTAATTGTGACCACAATGTTTGATTATCATTACAGAGACATCATACAATTTTTTAGTATGGTGTATGCACCAACTGAGTTTACTACTGCACAAAAGAAACAATTAGTTGTGCGAGCTACAGACTTCCAGTTGATCGCTGGCTAGTTATATAAAATGGGCCCTTTTGAGATTCGTTGTTGCAGCGTCTTGGAACATGAGTGATCAATGATACTAAATGAAGCGCATGTTGGTGTCGTAGGAGGCCATTCTGTTGAAAATCTATAGTGCGAAAGATATTGCAAGCGATATTATGGTACCCCACCATGCATGCAGATGCCCAAGAATATTGTCGCAATTGTGATGTCTGTCAAAGAACTGGAAAGCCGTCGCGACGAGATGAAATGCCATTAGTACCCCAAATAAATTTGTAGGCATTTGATAAATGGGGCGTTGATTTTGGGGGCCCTATATTAATCCAACAGGGAAGTGCATAGATGCAAGATATATAATTACTGTGATTGAATACCTGATCAGATGGGTCGAAGCAACACCAGTAAAATATTGTACTGCTGCGACTGCTGCTAAGTTTTTGTTTGAAAATGTTGTGACCATATTTGGATGCCCAAAATTTTTGATAAGAGATCAAGGAACACACTTTGTCAACTACTTGATTAAGGAATTGACAGAAGAATTCCAAATCCAGCTTAGAAAGACAACGCCATATCACCCTCAAGCGAATGGTGTTGTTGAAGCATTTAACAAAATCCTAGACAATGCATTGACAAAGATTTGCAATGTCCAAAGAGATGACTGGGATACAAAATTTTCCCCAGTATTATGGGCATATCTCACAACCTGTACAAAGGTGATAGGCCGAATTCCATTTCACTTGGTATATGGGAAAGAAGCTGTGATGCAGATGGAATACATTGCACCTAGCCTAAGGATTGCTACAATCATGGAGATGAAATATGTTGGTGCTATCGAGGAAATACTCTTGCAACTGATACAGTTGGAAGAAGATCATTATGTTGCAGGATATCATCAAAATGTTGACCAAGAGCGACATAAAGTATGGCATGATCACCATATTAATAACAAGCAGTTTCAGGTCAGAGGACTTGTTCTTCTGTATGATAGAAAATTCTTCAAGCATCCGGGTAAGATAAAAATACACTGGTTAGGATAGTATATTGTAACACATATCGTTGACGGAGGAGCAACACAATTTCAGAAGTTGGATGGAACATCTGTCAAAGGATTGGTAAACGGAAGTTGACTAAAGCCTTCTCAGAATAGCCACAAATCGGTTCAATGAAAAAAAAGAGAGCAAAGAGAAAAAGAAAAGATAAAGAATGAGAAAATAAAGAAAAAGGAAAAACAAAACCCTTTGACAATTTTTTTTAATTGCATGAAATGAGGTACCTTAAATAAGAATAAAAAAGAGTTAGAGACTACTAGTAAGTCGAAGAGAGAGGAAAATTGCCATAGACTCTTTTCCTATCACAAAGGGAGAAAGAACTGCAAAGACACTCAGTATGTCACACAAAAAGGAAAATGTCGAAGGGTGGATACTAGTTGCAGGAAAAACGATGTTGTTGTAAGTTAAAATACATTCACAAAAATTATAGCTATCCGTAATCAAATCAAAACCGATTGTAATTAATTTAAAGGCCTGAGAGATTTTGGTGACGTGATTTTTAGTCACTTCCATATTTATTGCACAATAACTACCACTGATATGACATGTGAGTGGCAGCATGCATAGAAGTTTACTAATAATCACTTAGACGATAACCCATGTGACGAAAAAGACAACTACCTTTCCATTTATGGTCCGCTGGTGTGAAGTATTGACGGAATGAATGACTAGACATTATCACCATTCATGCTTGAGTATTCAATTCATTCTACCACATTTGAGAGAGATATTTTCGTATGAAAATTCAAGAGCCGAACTTAGTTTTTCGAGGAGTATGGTTATTTCGATTTTCAGCACAAGCACAACTACAAAATCTGAGGTCGCAACTACTTCACCCACACCCATCATGGAAGACATTGTTGGATATGTTTCACCGTAGGATGAATCTGCTAAAGAAGATGAATAAGATCTAAGATCTATTTATTCATGCAATCAAGTTATGACCAGACACATTGAGTGTGTCTGGTGCAACAACAGGTAAACATGTCAAAAGATGAAAGAAGAAAGCACCAACACCACCACCACTAGAGGAGGAGGACGAATCTGTTAAAGAAATATAACTGTAGAGGATATTCTATTTTGTACTATTATTGTTATTACCCATTTCATAGATGTTGTTCCTCTAATTAGGGATGTCATTGATGTAATTGGTCATGTAAATTCTTGAGGTAAAACCTCCGTTGTAATCTGGGTGAGTAGTACTCACAAAAATATTATTAAAATGTGTTTTTGAGTCTCCTAAGACAAGTCGACCCTGGCTGCTAGAATAAGTCAGATATTTTGGGTTATTAGGATTCTCCACTGATCAGTATAAATAGGGAAGGCACCTCACTCATTTAAATACACACAAAACTCAAATAGTTATGATAGAGTGAAAAGAAACGGTCCATATGGAGGAGAGGAAGCAGTCTAGTCTTGTTCTTTGGTTCTTACCCTGTACTTGGGTGAAGTCTATACAAAGGAAGTTTTGTTGGGTTTTTTCCCCATGAGGGTTTCCCAGGATAAGTCTTTGTGTTCTCTTTTGTGATGCTGTGCTTGTTATTCCTTTAGTGATCCTTTGTTCTATTTTATTAGAAAAATTTAACATGGTATCAGAGCCAACATAAAAGAAGACATTGTGCAGCAACTCAGATAATTCAACAAGCTAGGGTTCACTATTTCATAGAACTCCCTCCACATAATAGCTGGAAAAGAAGGACCATTCAACTCGCGCTAGGAGGGCGCATCATTTTGTCTAAGCAATTTTCCATTCTGAGGATTTTCACTTTTTAACCTATCACTTTTGTCGGGAGAAACTAGGGCATCAGAATTTTCAAGGTTCCATCCTCAGATTCTAGGAAAATAAGATACAGTCTATCTCTCCTTAGGGAGGCACATCTTTTCCTCCTCTTAGATCAAAAAGTGATCTCAGCTGAAAAATTAGGGTTTCATAGTCAAACCCTAGGTCATCCTGAAGCTAATTCCAGAAAAAGTCTTGAAACAAGTAAGTAATATATCCTATATTTAATTTGAGGTTCTCATTCTTTAAATATGACAAACAATACCAAGCTAGATGAAAAGCTTGAGGGAACAAATAATCTCAGAGCATGGAATTATAGAATCATGCTCATCCCTGAAGAGCATGACCTAGATGGATACACCAAATAAGAGGTCAAGGAACCAGAGGGAGAAGAGGAGAAATCCAATCAAAAGAAGGATATGATCAAAGTCAAGAAGATCATAGATAAATCTATTAAGGATCACTTTATCTCCTAAGTGTCCTCAAGGAATACTCCAAAGGAAGTGTTTAGTGCACTAACAAATATTTTTGAAGGGAAGCACATCAACCGGAGAATGACCTTTTGAAACCAACTCAAGGGTGTCAAGATGAAAAAGGAAGAAACCATGTAGTAATAATTTTCCAGAGTATCTCAGATTAAATAACAATTGACTCCATTGGTGACATGGTAGAAGAAGCTGAAGTTGTGATGACCACTCTTAATGATATTCCAAGAGAATGGGATTCCTTTATCAAGGGAATATGTGCTAGAATAAATCTAACCAAATTCATCAAGATATGGGAGGAATGTGTACAAGAAGAAGGAAGGTTAGAAAATAGAGAAGAGAAGTTAAATGAAGATGAAGACCAAGATCTAGATGTGCATACAAATAATGGAAGGAATAAAAGGAAGGATCGAGGATCTCCCACAAGTAGATAACTAGAAATCAAAATAGTTAAGAAGTTTAAGAAGGATTACTCATCCTATGAATGCTATACATGTCATAAGTTAGGATATGTCTCTAGACATTGTCCACTTAACAAGAACAAGTTCAATAAGAAGAATGGAAAGTTCCATTCCCATGCAACTGGAGAAAATGATTCAGATGAAGAAAGGATCAAAGAGAATGAACACTTTGATGAAGAAAGGATCATAGAGAATGAACACTCTGGTGAAGAATATGTCTTAGTATCATCCTTCATAGGATCTATCTCTCATGGAAGTGATACTTGGCTCATAGACAATGGTGCTTCCAAACATATTACATGCCACAAAGATTTTGTATCATGCCTCACTCAGAAATATTATCCACACAAAGTTCATCTTGGATATGACTATCAAAATCCTATCAAAGGAGTGGGAGAAGCTTCTTATAAGCTGAAATCCGATAAGTCCATGAAAATGAAAGAAGTCTTAAATGTTCTTGGTCTAAAGAAGAATCTTCTTTCTATATTATCTCTAGACAAGAAAGGATTCAGAGTTTCCTTTATAGATGGTGAAGTTATTATGTGGCCAAAAGGAAAAACTATAGATGATGCAATTGTAATAGGTATTGAAGAAGGAGGGATATATAAACTAAAAGGGCATACAACCTCAACTTTCACATCTTGCACCATAAGTACATGTGAATTATGGCATAGAATACTTCCTCATATAAACTACAAAGCATTTCCAATTATGAGCAAGGTAGTAATAGGTCTACCAGAAATACAGATCAACAATGAAGGGGTACACAAAGGGTGTGCTCAAGGGAATAACACCAAGAACAAATTTCCAAGAAGTGGTAGTAAAGCAAAAGGGATCCTCGATATTTCCCACTCAGATGTGTGTGAACCAATCTCAACTACTTCTTTATGCGAGTATGTCTGGTTTCTTTTATTGATGACTACTCACGTAATACTTGGATATATTTCTTGAAAAAGAAATATGAAGTATTCATCAAAGTTCAAAGAGTTCAAAGCTCTTGTAGAGAATCTATTTGAAAATAATATTAAGATATTAAGATCAGATAATGGAGGAGAATTCACTTCAACTGAATTCAAGGAATTCTGCAAAGAAGCTGAGATTAATAGGGATCTTACTACACCATATAATCCTCAATAAAATGGAGTAGCAGAAAAGAAGAATAGATCTATCATGGAAGTAGTCAAATCCATGATTCATGATCAATATCGACCCATGTATTTATGGGATGAAATAGGAAATAATGCAGTCTATGTTTAGAGCAAATTATCCCACAGTGCGCTTGGAAACAAAACTCCAGAAGAAATGTTTACAAGTGAAAATTTTGAAGTTAATCACCTGAAGTTATTTAGTTGTCTTGTGTACCTACATGTTACCAAAGAGAAAAGATCAAAGTTGGACCCCTCAGGTAAGAAGGGAAAATTGGTTGGGTATACTGATCAGTTGAAAACATACACCATATATATTCCAAGTTTTCATAAAATTAAGGTCAATAAAGATGCCACATTTGATGAAGATGTAGCCTTCAACAAATCCAAGAAGATCCATGTGGATGAAGAAGAACAAGAAATTCCCAGAGGAGTAGAGATCAGTAAACCACCAGTTAGAGATGAAGAAGATCCTATACTAGAAGTTCAGTACATGGTAGAACCGCAAGAAACTATAGAGACACCTCATGAAACAATCTCAATAAGAAAAAGGGCATCTTGGGATCGTGATATAATTCAAGAAGAAGAAAGATATGGTACACCAAAAGGAAGAAAGAGACTAAGAATCCACTCCAACTATGTATAATTAATATGTTATCTTGTTTACGAAGAACCTACATGTTTTGAAGAAGCCTCAAATGTAATGTTCCGGTTTTGACCCCGTTACATTAGATGTATATGATGTGTATATTGTAAATGATCATGGTGTGGAGTTAAAGGCCAAGGCCCCACCATTGATCGGTTATGCTATGTCTTGGATTTAAATTTGTCACCGATGGTATATCGGGGCATGCGGCATATATTATGTTGGTCATCATGTAAATATGCATCTATAATTAAAATGAACACAACCAGCTACGGTCCCGGCAACTAAATCGAAAGGGGCATGATTTTCACAAGGATAAGGGTGGGGAAATTTGTCAATCTTGAGCCAAAAAGGGGAAAAACCCATGTGTCATCTTCTTTTGTTTTATTCCAACTACCTCCATTTAATAATTTCTGCTGGCAGCTGGGAAAAGTTATGGCAGTTAATTATTTTGGGAGTGGGGTGGCAGGACTATCAGTCCATGCCTCCACGCACACTCCACCCAGCAGTTGACTTCGGAATGGAAAGAGGAATCCTTCACGCACTCTTCACTCATGCAGGAAATTCCACTCTCCCCACGATTTTGTCTGATTCTCCTCACGCATAGGCTCTGGGTGGTTTTGGTCTTGCGCATATTTTTCTTGGCTCCACGAGTTTGCTAAACACTCACGCACGCCCAATTTCACGTCCTCTCTGTGATCTGTTCATTTTCCACCATTGCCAATCCGTTATTTCTTTCCACGCATAGGAATCTTCCTGGTTTTTACCCACGCCGTTTCCTCCATGGATTTGTGAATGATGTGGCTAAATCCTTTCCCCATGGGTCGAATTGTGGGTTCTGCGTTGATTGTTACTCACACCCAGGCCGGGAGTTTGTAAATTCGTTTCCAGTGTGGTCTGTGTGAGTCTTCCCATGGCTCAATTGCCTTGAACGGACTATTGATTTTCCCCTGCTGTAAGTGTGTTGCTGCTGCGTTTGGGAATTTGTTGTATGTCACTTGAGATTTGCTTTTCCCTGTTTAAGCTGTGATAGTTAAATGATTTGTCGGAGTGCAATGGTTGGTCTTCGGATTGTGAGAGGAGCAGAGATGTTGGCTTAGATTTGCTTGATAAACCTGGTGGCTGGAAACCACATAGATAGAGCTAGAGGGCTGGCCTTCTTCTCCATCACCCCTGAATAGCACTGGAAGAGAATGCAGGGCCTGAGGGACTGTGTAGCAGAGAAGGGACTGATTCCTTGTGTTGGGTGTGGATGGGTGTCTTAGAGGTCAGGCTAGTTCTGGTGCAGGTGTCCTTGGCTCTGTGATGAGCTCACCAGCTTAGCAATCTGCCTTCTCCAAATCCATAATGGCCTGATAAACCCAACGGTGTTGGCTTGGCTATGTTTTGTGCATCCCTGGCTATGTGTAAGCCTGCTTGTTCCCTTATTCCTTGGAGAATCATGCCCAGCTCAGGGGGTGGCAGCGTTGCTGAGAGATTAAGGAGCACGCTGGCCTATGGTTGGGTGGAACGTTGCAGCGACGTAGCTGGTTGCGGATCGAGTTCATCATGAGATAAGTGATTTTATCCATTTTACTTCTGCAATCTTAACTTCTGTTAATGAAATTGATGAACATGTTGAATGAATACATGCATGTATGAATGCTATTGTTTTCCGCTGTGTATGAGGATTAAATTGCATCTGTGCATGATAAACAATCCTGTGTGCATATTTTAGTTCAATTTTTGTTTAAGCATTCTGTTTCAGCAAATTTTATGCCTGTACATGTTTATGGGGCTCTTAGCCCGGGTGTTTGAGGCTTGTAGTCGCGTCCTCTTCGCCGGTCGGGGGCATGGGGATGTGACATCAAAGAAGAAGGAATGGATGGATGCCATGATTGAAGAATACCGATCTATCTTAAAGAATGATGTTTGGGAAGTGGTGCCAAGACCAAAGGATAAGTCAGTGGTCTCTTCCAAATGTATTTTCAAGAAAAAGAACTCAACTGATGGTAGTAATGAAAATTTCATAGCAAGATTTGTCGCACAAGGATTCTCTCAGAAAGAAGGGATTGATTATGAAGAAACCTTTCCACTAGTAGCTAGATATACGTCAATCAGAACCTTTCTTGCTTTGGCCTCCAAGATGAAATGAAAATTACATGAAATGGATGTAAAGGCAACCTTTCTAAATGGTTTCATAGAAGAAGGAGTATATATTGAACAAAATCCAGGTTTTGAGACACATGATAAGAAAACACATGTGTGTCGACTAAAGAAAGCATTATATGGATTAAAACAAGCACCCAGACCATGGTGTGAAAGAATTGATGACTTCCTGATGAGCCTAGGATTTACCAAAAGTAAAGAAGATTCCAATATTTAGTATAAGGTTGAAAATGAAGAAATCATGATATTACTACTCTATGTATATGATACATTTTTAACAGGAAAGGAGAAACAAATCAGTGAATGTAAAAAGAATCTTGCAATAGAATTCAAAATGAAAGATCTTGGCATGATGCATTATTTTCTAGGACTTGAGTTATGGTAGTTTCCAGATGAAATTTTCCTAAACTAAGGAAAATATTAATTCGAGATCCTAAAGAGATTTAGGATGTTGGATTGTAAGGCAATGAACACTCCAATGGTGACAAACTTTAAGATCCTAAATGATGAATCTTTAGAAAGGATAGATTTCACACTATATAGACAAATTATCGGCTCACTGATGTACTTAACAAATACAAGACCAACTATATGTTTTGTTGTGAACACATTAAGTCAGTATATGGTAGAACCCATGCATGTTCAATTAGTTGCAACAAAATATGTGATGAGGTATCTAAAGGGTACATTGGAATATGGACTCACATATACAAGTGATAATGAGTTTAGATTATGTGGCTACATTGATTTAGATTGGGATGGAAGTGCTGAAGACATAAATAACACTTCAGGATGTTGTTTTAAGTTTGGGATAATGTGTGATCTCCTAGCTTAGTAGAAAGCTGACCAGTGTTGCGCTCGGTACAACGGAATTTGAATACATTGCAACATGTTCATCCTGTACTGAAGTAGTATGGCTTCAAATATTGTTGACATGATTGTTTGATATCAAAATGGATGCAACTAATATTTATTGTGACAACCAGAGTTACATCAAGTTAACAGAGAACCCAGTGTTCCATGATAAGTCAAAGAACACAGAGATAAAGTATCATTACATCCAGGATATGGTGCAGAGAAGACCCATAAAGCTCCAGTATGTTCCTACAGAGGAACAAGTTGCAAATGTGTTAACTAAGCCTCTGTTTCATGTAAAGTTTAAATATTTTAGAGACAAGATTGGTGTAGTTTGAAAGGACCTCCCTGGAAAGAGGGAATGATGATAAGAATTGTTATTGATGATGATATGGCAAACTAAAGTTCTTATAGAAGATGTGGTGGTATGGAATTCATTTACAGACGTTGTGGTCCTGCATTCATTTGTGGATGTTATGGTCTGGCATTCATTTGCATACATTGTGCTCCTGCATTCATTTGCTTACGTTGTGGTCTGGCATTCATTTGCAAACATTGTGGTTTTGCATTCTTTTGTGGATGTTGTGGTCTGGCATTCATTTGTAGACGTTGTGGTCCTGCATTTATTTGCGAACGTTGTGGTCTGGAATTCATTTGTAGACGTTGTGGTCCCGTATTCATTTGTGGATGTTATGGTATGGCATTCATTTGTAGATGTTGTGGTCGTGCATTCATTTTTGGATGTTTTGGTCCTACATTCATTTGCAGACATTGTGTTCCTGCATTGATTTGTGGACAATCCAACATCTTTTGATGCTGTGGGTGAATTCACATTAAGTTGTTAATGTTGTGTTCATTGCAGGTGATGTGACATTATGTGATGCTCGTGATGATGCGACGATATGTGATGCTCGTGATGATACAAAAATATGTGATGCTCGTGATGATGCGACGAGAAGTGATGCTCGTGATGATGCGATGAGATGTGATGTTTGTGACAATGCGACCAGATGTGATGCGATTCTTATGATGATGTGTCGAGATACGATGCTTGCGATGTGATGATCAAGATGTGATGTTCCATGATGGCGATATTCCACATATAATGATAAATATGATATAGTCATGAAAAATTCCTATGACGTATAGAATTACCACTAAGTTATACATATGTATTGTTGTGTTATAGAATAGTGTCCTTGTTAAGAGGGAGCGTTAAATAAATGTGAATGCAAAAGATATCCTATTTTGTACTATTATTGTTATTACCCCTTTCAAAGATGTTGTTCCTATGCTTAGGGATGTCCTTGATGTAAATGGTCATGTAAAGAATTGATGTAAAACATTTATTTAAGTCGGGTTAGTAGTACCCACAAAAGTATTATTAAAATGTGTTTTTGATTCTCCCAAGACAAGTCAGCCCTGGAGGTTAGGAGAAGTCAGCCCTTTTGGGTGATTAGGATTCTCCATTTATCAGTATAAATAGGGGAGGCGCCTCACTCATTTGGATACACACAGAACTCAAGTAGTTGTGCTAGTGAGAAGAAACAATCCATCTGGAGGAGAGGAAGCAATCTAGTTTTGTTCTTTATTTCTTACAATGTACTTGGGTGAAGTATATACAGAGGAAGTTTTGTTGGGTTTTTTCTCCACGAGGGTTTCCTAGAATAAATATTTGTGTTCTCTTTTGTGTCATTATGATTGTTATTATTTCAGTGATCCTTTGTTCTATTTGATTAGAAAAACTTAATAGAATTAGGGTCTGCGACTATGTTTCCACCATATCTTCCATCAATATGATATGATGCATGAAAAATTAGAGTTCCGAATAATGCACAGTACCCACTGGATGTTAAAGTAGTGTTCATCCAAATTTACAACAACAACATATGCAAAATCACTGAAAGAAACACAATCACAAGATAGACAAAGTATTTATCCTGGGAAACCCTCAAGGGGAAGAAAACCCCAAAAAAATTCCTCTGTATAAGATGTATAAGATAAAACCCCAAAAAAGTATTCTCCTCCTTGCTGATCTCTCTCTCTCTCTCTCTCTCTCTCTCTCTCTCTCTCTCTCTCCTATGTGCTACATAAGTGAGTGACTATGTGTTATAATGAGGAACACAAATCCTCTATTTATGCACTTTAAGTCACTTGAATTTTAACGTAACAAGTTGGCCCCGCTAAACTAACTGGGCCGACTTCACCTAGGAAGACTAAAAAAAA
Organism: Pseudotsuga menziesii; assembly: GCA_001517045.1. NCBI lineage: Eukaryota > Viridiplantae > Streptophyta > Pinopsida > Pinales > Pinaceae > Pseudotsuga > Pseudotsuga menziesii. The sequence goes on from LPNX010974505.1 coordinate 96,201, forward strand.
TATTATATATTATTCATTGGGGTACTATTGACTTGAACTACAATGGAGGCTTTACCTCATGACTCTATGATGACCAAATACAATAGTAACATATCGATGAAGGAATAATAACATCTCCCTTGGGGCACATCATTAAAATAGATTTAGAATATCCTTTGAAGTTACAATATTTCAACACTCCCCTTTAACGAGAAGGGTATTATACTGACAACATCATCATCAACTATAGGATTAATGAGAGATAGCATCTTCAATAGTATCAAGGTAATACATCTATATGTCATAGGAAGTTTTCAACAATCATGAATAACTGAAACAATTACTCTTTAATGTCTTAGTCTTCTACAACACACGATCACTTGATCCTTTTGCAGCAACACTTCGTTCTTCTGGTCCTTCGTAGCAACACTTCGATATTCTTGATCCACTGCATAAGTAATTCGATCTTCTCGATCCTTTGCAGCAACACTTCGATCTTCTTGATCCTTTGCAAAAACAACACTTCTATCTTCTTGATCCTTTGCAACAACACTTCGATCTTCTTGATCCTTTGCAGTAGTACTTTAATCTTCTTGATCCTTTGCAGCAGTACTTCAATATTCTTGATCCTTTTATGCCACACTACCTACAGTACACATGATCTCTTTGTGATATGATCAATCCCTATCACTTTAGGACATAGGTCCAAGGATGATGCAATCCTCCATCAGCCTACTCCTCCTTAACGAGGATGGTCCATAATATCGACCAGTTGAATCATCTACAACTGAGTGTAGATCTCGTCTGCATGTGCATGCAGGACCTGTCGTCCATAAGGACTCATCATATACCATCCTCATCCTGTTGGAGCTAGGACCACTCCAATCAAGTTTTATACTATGACATCTACATGTACATGTAAGCATACTCTCCATGCAAGAGCATTGTCTGCAACTACAGATCTCAACCACACCTGGATGCAGGCCCTCATCGTAGGACATCCTCAATGTGAAATCTAGGACCACTCCATGTGAGTGTTATACTACAGTGTCTATAAGGACTCATCGTAGGAAATACTTAGCGTGAAATCTAGGACCATTTGCAAGCGAATGTTATAATACAACATCCACATATAAATGTAGGTACACTCTCCATTTGAGAGTAATGTCTGCAAGGTAGATCTTGACTGCACCTAAATGCAGGACCTGTCGTCCGTAAGGACTCACCGTAGAGCATCCTCATCTTCAAATCTATGACCACTCCTAAGCGAGTGCTATTATATGGTATACACAAATGAATGTGGGTTCTCTCCATGTGAGAATAACATCTACAGGGCCATCCTTAGATAGTAAGGACCACTCTTAGGAATATAGTGTTATTTTCTGTAAGACCATCCTCAAGAGAGGATACTATCATCCACAAGTGAATTTTGGACCTTGTCAGCATCTTCAGGTGCACTTGGCCTCTTGCATACTAGAGCTTCAGTGTCATCCCATCATCAATGACAATCTTATCATCACTCCTCATTTCCAGGGAGGATCTATATCATCAACCTACTCCCCCTTTATCTGAGGAGGTATCAGATATTCGACCTATTATTCCTTTTCGAGGAGATTCCATATCTTCAACCTATTATTCCTTTCTGAGGAGAGTCCATATCTTCAACTTGTTTCTCCTTTCCGAAGAGAGTCCATATCTTCATCATTCCTTCTTACAAGGAAAGTTTGTAGTATCATCATTGTTCCTCCTTGCAAGGAAAGTATTTTCTGACTACACCAAGCTTGTCACGAAAAATATTCAAAATTTACTCAAGATAGAGGCTTGGTCAGCACATCAACAACTTGCTTATCGATACTCACATATTGGATATTTATAGCTCCCTTTTGTACCATATCCCTTATATAGAAGTATCGGATTTCTATGTGATTTGATTTATCATGGAACACAAGATTCTCTGTCATCTTCATGCAACTCTAGTTGTCACAAAGAATCACTATGTTATCCAACTCCATGTCAAATAGTACCAACATTAGTTTCAAAATCCATATTGCTTCACAACTAGTGTAGAAAGCTGCTATGTACTCTGCTTTAGCTGTGCTGAGAGCAACACTGGTCTATTTCTTACTAAACCATGAGATCATGGTGGATTCAAGACAACAACATCCACCCAAGGTGGTATTTCTATCTACGACATTTACTTCCCAATATGAATTCGTATATCCACACAATTTGTAGTCATGATATATAACATAGTAAAGTCCCAAGTCTATCGTACCTTTTAGGTACCTCATCACATGCTTTGCAGCTATCAAGTGAACCAGTCTAGGTTTAACTAGATACTGACTTAAGGTGTTCACAACAAATCATATATCCAACCTTGTATTCGTCAGATACATCAATGACCTAATAGTATGTCTGTATTGATTCATATCCACTAACTATTATGATTCATTAGATAACAACTTCAGGTTGGTTTTCATGGGTGTGTCCATGTCTTTACAATCCAACACACAAAATATTTTAAATATTTCCACTGCATACTTTCCCTAGTTCAGAATGATCCCTTTTGGGCTCTGACACACTTCCAACCCGAGGAAATAGTGCATCAATCCAAGATCTTTCATCTCAAATTCTCTAGCTATATTCTTCTTGATTTCTGTGATTTGTCAGAATTAGACCATCCACATACAACAATAGTATGACAGGTTCATTATCCATAAACTTGAGGTAAATGTTAGGATCAACGTTACTTTTGGTAAATCCCAAGCTTGTCAAGAAGTTAACTATTCTTCCATGCCAAGCTATAGGAGCTTGATTCATTCCATACAGATCCTTCTTCAACTTAAGTACATGAGTTGTTCTGTCTTCAACTTCAAATCCTTGCGGTTGTTTGATGTAAACCACTTCCTCAATTATACCATTCAGGAAGGCTGTCTTTACATCCATCTGGTGTAGATCCCATTTCATCATGGAAGCAAGTTCCATGATGGTTCTGATGGAAGTATACCTTGCTACGAGAGAAAATTTCTCTTCATAATCAATCCCCTTTTTTCTGAGAGAATCCTCTAGACACAAATATTACCTTGTACTTTTCAATACTTCCATCAACAGCATGTTTTATCTTGTATATCCATTACAAAGATACCACACTCTTGCTTTCTGGTTTGGGTGCTATATCCCAAACATCATTCTTCATTATTGAATGGTAATATTCCGTCATTGCTTCCACCCACTCTTTCTTCTGGACAACTTACTTGTAGATGGTGGGTTCTTGATCTACAAGGCTACATAACTAGAGTATGGATTTGATCTTTTTCTTGTTCTTGTGGAGCCTTCTGGAGCTCCATATTTCTCTGCTTATTGTATGATTTATCTTACCCAAGAAAGTTTTATCTTTCGATATATATCCATAGTAGGGGGGTTCTTGAGGTTATATCATATCATGATATTCATATGCTACCATTTCAAGAGATGGTTCAACTTCTACCATTATGGGAGGTACATCCTCTTCATGTACTTATTCAAGCTGACACCTTCTGGATTTCTTGAGAGTTGTCTCTTCATCAAATGTTAGATCCATACTAATATATATATATATATGATGGAATCCTTAAATGTACATCCTGAAGGATTTGGAGACTTCACAGTATCCAACAAATATTCCCTTCTTTCCAGAAGGATCCAACTTGGTTTTCTTCTCTTTCAGAATATGTATATATACTGTACAACCAAATATCTTGAGGTGGCTCACTTAAGGTTTCATTTCTATATACATTTCTTCAGAAGTCTTGAATCCAAGATCATTGTGAGATATTCTATTATGGACATAGACAACTATCCTTGCTGCTTCAGCCACAGGTGCATGGGGAGGTCTTGGTCATGAATCATTGTTTTCACTGCTTCCATAATGGTTCTATTCTTTCTTTCTGCAACACCATTCTATTGAGGATTGTAGGCAGTGGTTAGTTCCCTCTTGATTCCATCCTCCTTTCCAAATGCTTCAAATTATTTTGAAGTATATTCTCCACCATTATTTGATCTCAGTGTCTTAATTATTCTTTATGAATGGTTCTCTATCAAGGATTTGATTCCTTGAATTTATCAAACACTTCACTCTTGGTATTCAAGAAATATATCCATGTCTTTCTTGAATAGTCATCAATGAATGTGACATAATATTCATATCCACTTAATGATATGGAGGGAATAAGACCACATACATCAGAATGAGTTAATTCTAATGTACCTTTATTCTTTGTTTCACTTTTTGAAAATGGATTCTTGATGTTCTTTCCTCTTGCACATCCTTTGCAATTTCACTCATGATCAATCTTCAGATCTAGTAACCCTGTTACCACCTTGCTCACATAGGGTAGTGCTTTGCAGTTGATGTGAGCAAGCCTCATATGCCATAGTTCACTTGAGCTAGTGGTCTCATGGATAAGGGCTGTCTCTGGATGCCCTTTTTAGTTTGTATAGTCCTCCTTCATCTTCACCAATGACCACAACATATTCAAGTGTCTTTCCTTTGGACCACATAAGTACTTGTCCATCTATGACAAAAACTCTATATCATTTCTTATCTAGTTATGAGATGGAAAGTAGGTTATTTTTCAAACCTGGTACATATAGTACTTCCTTCATCTTCATGGAAGTTTCAGAGTCAAGCTTGTAGCTTGATTCATCAATAAATTTGTTGGGATATTAATAGTCATATCCTAATGATACTTTCTGAGGAGATATATATTATTCAAGTCTTGATAGAGCTTGATTCTTCCCTGTCATGTGCTTTGAAGCACCACTATCAATAAGCCATGTATATTCTCCAGGTGTTACAGACCCAGAGAGTGCAGAGAATAGTACATATTCTTTTTGTTTTAGTCTCTTTCGAGGTATTTTTTCCTCATCCCCATCAAGGGTGTCTTCAATGGAGCTTAGTTGTTCCATGTACAAGGAGACCCTTGTGAAGAAATATTTAATTGATTATCCTTCACTTATCTTGGCGCCCTTTAGTTGAGCTCTCAAATTCATATTTATCTTGATGTTCCTATTAATTTGTCATAGTGGTCTAGAAACTGAAAACAAAGTCTCACAAAGAATACAAACAAATATGCATAAAATTGGCAAAATGGTGCTGCAATGGAAGTAGCAGCTCTGTCTAATCAATGAATAATGAATAATACAATATAATGATCATGCAAGATGGATGAATTCCAAGACAATTCAAATTCCCAAGGAGGTCATTCGAATTGAATGAATGGGTGTCGCTTAACTGATTGTAAGCCATAGTAAAGACACTAGTTAACCAACTAATCAAGTGCCGATTGACTCAACTAAGTCCTAACTGAAGTCAGAGTGAAATGGATGACTGAGTCTAACTGAGAGTAGCTCAGGCACATGTCACTGCATGCCAACCAACAAGTGGTAGCGCATCATTAACTCCAATGAACCTCAATGAGGTTAACTGAAGTCAAACTGGCCATCAGAAGTGGTTGGAGGCGCCCCTGTTGGATCCAGTTCATAAATATTAATAAAAATAATCAATATAATGAATGGAGGCACCTTCACCACTTAACTTAACTGATTGTAACAATTAGTTAACAATTAAGTGCATTTATGACACTCAGATCACCCCCAGAGTGCTCCAGTTAGCCTCCCTGAGTGAAGGAGAAGGCTTAGTTGGCCTCCTTGACTGAAGGTAGGCGTGGGTGTGCTCATGCTGATGTCATAGTGTTCTCATTAGTGGAAATTTGGGGTCTAAAATGGGCCTTATAAGAAAATGCGCCAACAATAAATTTTGTGACTTGGAATTCAAGAACCAATATAATTTCAATAAAATGAGTCAACCATAATGGTTGAATGGACATATTTGCCATAAAAGAAAACTACTTTTTTTGTTCACATTTTCAACATATTTCCCTATGTTTTTACTAAAATTTCAAGCGGGATAGCTCGTTGGATGTGAAATTTAATTCCACATCCAACGAGTACCCACACTGCATACTTTTGATGCACCCTGCTACCCCAAAAACAAGAAATACCTGAAAGGAAAGGAAAGGGAATGGAGCAGCCTTACATTGAGCCATGTTAAAATTTACTAATAGGTCTGATATGTATTTGGACTGAGTGACCATTATCCCATCAAAATTTTGCTCAATTTCGAGCCCAAGAAATTGCTTTAAGAGCCCCAAATCGCTCATTTCAAATGCATTGTGGAGAGTAGTTTTGATGACTGAAATAGAAGTAACTGTGCTACCTGTAATCAGTAAGTCATCGACATATAAAACAATAATAATCAAATTACCATTACACTACTGTATATACACATTCCCATCTGATTTACTCCTTTGAAAGTTTTGCGAGAGAAGGAAGGCATCCATCTTGGAATACCACTCTCTTAGGGCCTGTTTTAACCTGTATAGTGACTTCTTTAGCTTGCAAACCAAAGATGGATTAGAAATGTAGTCCGTAGTATGCTTCATGTATATCTCCTCATGAAGATATCCATGCAAAAATGCAGACTTAACATCCATATGATGCACTTTCCAGTGCTTGGATGCAAAAATTGTGAAAACTAGGCGGATGGAGTCCATTTTTGCAACCAGTGCAAAAATCTCATGATAGTCCACACCTTGGACCTACGAGAAAATTTTTGCCACCAGCCTTGCCTTATATTTGTGGGTGATTCCATTAGCAAAAACCTTAGTTCAAAACACCCACTTGCATTGAACCAATTTCCTCCCCGGAGGAAGAGAAACTAGCTCCCAAGTAGTGATTTTCTGAAGAGAATTCATCTCTTCATCCATGGCAACTTGCCATCTCGGATCCTTCCGAGCATGGTAGTAAGAATTAGGGTCTGAACTTATCATCAAATAACAAGATTCAGACAACAAATAATTAGGACAAGAGAGTGCAATACTTGCTCTTTGGAAATCAGACCGAGTTCTCCTTGGATCATCCAGATTTCCAATGTCATCACCTGCGGAGGAGAGTGTCCTTCAGGACCAAGTTGGGAGATGATTTGGTACTTCAGGTTCTAATTCAGAATCTGATGGTTGCTGTACACTGATGTCAGAAATTAGAGGATCCAAATCAGGGTCATTACCCCAAATTACATCATCCAAATATTCAGTAGAATAGGAAGGAAATTCAACAGTTTTCTTCTTCACTAGTTCCACCTCTTGAAGAGGCTCATCGAACTTGACGCTCCTTTCAATGATGATCTATTTTGTTTTGATATCCAACAAATTGAAACCTTTATATTCATTAGGATATCCAATAAGCAGACATTCGATGCTTTGTGGTTGCGAATCCCTCCTTTTATCATGTGGAATTCGGGCCCATGCAGTGGACCCAAACACCCTCAGATTCGACACATCCGCGGGATTGTGTCCGAAATATGCTTCAAAATGGGTCTTTCCTTTCACAGATGAGTGTGGCACTCTATTTCGAATATATGCTGCAGCATGCATGGCTTCTGTCCACAAATTTGCAGCCAACTTCTTTGATTCCAACATACAGGTGGTCATCTCCTTGAGAGACTGATTCTTCCTCTTTGCTACACTGTTGTGCTGGGGAGTGTAGGGGACTGAATGCTGGATCTGAATACCACTTTGGGAACATATATGCAGTAACCCATTACTGACATACTCCCTACGATTATCAGATCTCAAAATCTTGATCTTTTTTCCAGATGCATTCTCAATCAAGGCCTTAATTCAGTGAATTTTTCCAAAACTTCCGACTTCTTTTTGATAAAAAAGACCCATGTGTATCTCAAAAAGTCATCACTGAAAGTCAGAACGTACCTTTATCCATTCATGTATGTGATAGGAATGGGACCGCTAATATCAGAATGTATCAATCCCAAGATGCATGATGCTCAACTTGCCTTCCCCCGATCGAACTTATGCTCAGGGTGCTTTCCAACAACACAACCCTTGCAAATTCTAGTGGTAGCTTTGATGACCGGGAGGCCTTCAACCATAGAATTATTCTGTAGTTGCTGAAATTATTTGAAGTTCAAGTGGCTGAACCTATCATGCCACAATCTACTAACTTCATTTCCATGAGTCAGCAATGCGGTGGGATTTTCAACTTTAGGCTTAGGAGCTTTGAATTTGGTTTTTGGGTTCTTCTGCTGCTTTCCTTTACCCTTCAGATATTTGGGCCCCAAGACATGGAGGGATTGATCACAGAAGGATATGATGATCCCCATCTGGACAATATTTTCATGCTCACTTGTTAGAGACTCAATGAAGGCGTTGAGAGAAGGCATATTCCATCTAGGGGTTGTAATCTTCCCCGCATGGAATCATAGACAAACACTGAATAATCAAATCCAAGTTTGGAGAGTATGGCGAGGTGTTAGATTTTTATCATTCAAGCTACCATTATGATCTTAGGATCTTTAACTGAGAGAATAACATGCACAGCAATAAAACACAAGAGACAAGAGACACAAAGAATTTTCCTCAGGGAAACCATAAAGGAGAAAACCCCTCAACTTCCTCAGAGATAGAATCATCACCAAAAGTAAAACCCGAAAACATAAAGATGATCTCCCAACAGCAGTAGTCTCTCTCTTGTCCCAGCAACTTCTCCTCTCACTCATACGCCTTAATGAGTGTGTGTGTGTGTGATAAATAGAGAGGCTCAATCTCTATTTATATTCTTTCATTCACTTGAAACCCACTCCAACATGTCAGCCTCACTTAACAATTACTTACTAGAGCCGACATCTCTAGGAGTGTCTAATAACCCTAGTTCCCCACAACTTGTGGGGACTTTGCCTCCTCCGACCAACAAGGAGGTTTATCCTTAACACAATGGTGGGGACTATTGCCCTGAATTGCAATGAATCACCTAGGGTCGAAATCTCTAGGATAGTATAATAACCCTAGGGACCCACAACTGTGGGTACTTTAACCCTTGACCAATAGGAGGGTTACCCACAATGACTTGACATGACTTGTTTATATTATAGAAACTTTCTGGAATAAACATCAGGGTATGACATGACTCAATTACATTACAGACACATCCCAGAATAAACATCGGGGTACAATACATAAGATATATAGATGAATACATTCCGAAGTTACAATTACATCAACACTCCCTCTTAACTAGGAAGGTATTCTCTTGACACAATTTATCAGTACAACTCTTCTTCTCTGTATCATCTGGATCATCATCGAGTCCTCGCCATCTTCACCTTCAAGTCATCTCCATCTTCAAGTCATCTTCATCTTCAAGTCATCTTCATCATCAGATCTGGATCATCACTCAATCTAGATCATCATCATTGGATCTGGATCATCACTGGATCTGGATCATCATCACTAGATCTGGATCATCATCACTAGATCTAGATCATCATCACTAGATCTGGATCATCACTTGATCTAGATCATCTCTAGTTCTGGAACATCTCTGCTGGATCATCATCATGGGTGCTATCTCTTGATTCTTATTGTCACAGGAATTTCTACAAAGCCAACCCTTTTTCATGCTGGTTGTAGGCCTAGCCACCATGTAGGTCTTCTTCAGCACTTATATCTGACCTACTCGTCAGAATGGCTTTCCCAACACTTACATTTGACCTACTCGTTAAAAAGGCATGCCCAACACTCACATCTGATCATGTAGGAGCCTACAATCACATCAGAAAGGCCCAATACTCACATTCACCAGCATTATAGGACATAACTACTATCATTTGTGAAAAGGCTCAGCACTTACATCTGACCTACTCGTCATAAAAGCATGCACTCACATCTAATCATGTAGGAGCCTACAATCACATCAGAAAGGCCTAGCACTCACATTCACTAGCATGATAGGACATAACTACTATCATCTGTGAAAAGGCTCAGCACTTACATCTGACCTACTCATTAGAAAGGCATGCACTCACATCTGATCTTGTAGCAACCGATCCTACAATCATATTAGAATGGCTCATAGTCCCAGACTGAGCTACCTGGTAACTGACCAGGTGCCTCCATTCTCCTGGAGAATTGAAGTTGCCCTTACATCTGACCTACTCGTTAGAATGGCCCAACACTTACATTTGACCTGCTCATTAGAAGGGCATGCACTCACATCTGATCTTGTAGGAACCAATCCTACAGTCTCATCAGAATGGCCCCCAGTCCTGGACTTATCTACTTGGTAACTGATCAGGTGCCTCCATTCTCCCAGAGAATGGCAGTTGCCCTTACATCTGACCTACTCATCAGAATGGCCAGCACTCACATATGACATGGAAGGAACCTAATAATTTAACCATGACAGAATGGATTAGCCCTTATATTTGACCTGCTCGTCAGAATGGCTCTCTCAGTCCTAGAATGAGTGTTCCTGGTAACTGAATAGGTACCTCCATTCCAAGAATGGCATTCAACACTCATATCTGACATGGAAGGAACCAAATCCTCTCACCATGACAGAATGGCTTAGCCCTTATATCTGACCTCCTCATCAAAATGGCTTTCGGACTCGTCACTTCCCCTTGGAAGGGACCTCGATCTGGAGAACACCAAGCTTCTCCCTGAAGTACTCAAACTTCACTCTGGGCAATGGCTTCGTCAACACATCATCTATCTAATTGTCCATCGCAACATACTGGAGCTTCACTGCTTCCCTCTGCACCATATCCCTGATATAGTGATACTTGATCTTGATATGCTTCGACTTGTCATGGAATATTGGATTCTCTGACAACTTCACACAACTCTGGTTGTCACAATGTATACAAGTAGCATCCAACTGGAGATCAAATAAATCAGATAGTAGCTTCCTCAGCCATACTTCCTCACAACTAGCTGAACAAGCTATGACATACTCTGCTTTAGTTGTACTCAGTGCCACATAGGATTGATTCCTGCTAAACCAAGAGATCACACCTGATCCCATACTGAAGCAACATCCTGAAGTGCTCTTCCTATCGATGGCACTGCCTGCCCAATCTGAATCAACATAAATCTCCAGGTTAATCTTCTGATTCGCATCGTACTTGAGCCCATAATCAATTGTACCCCTCAGGTACCTCAGAATATGATTTGCAGTAGTCAAGTGAACATGTCTCGGATCTATCAAAAACTGGCTCAAGGTGTTCATAGTAAAGCAAATGTCTGGTCTCGTGTTCCTCAGGTATGTCAAGGACCCAATCAGCTGATGATACATCGTGGCATCAACCGACTCTGATGAAGCATCACTCAATAGCTTCAGGCTCGATGCCATAGGTGTGGTCATGGCATTGCAGTCCATCATCCCGAACCTCTTCAGGATCTCTACTGCATACTTCCCTTGTCCAAGGAAGATTCCATCCGCATTCTGCCACACCTCCATTCCTAGAAAAACAGTGCATCGACACATAACAGGAGCATCACTGGTCTTTAGCCTTCAACCTTGAAGCAAAGGTTGGAATCCACTGTACTCTCAGTAAAGCCTAGAGTCATCAGTAATCTATCCATCTTGTCATATCATGTCGAACCTCAGGATATTTTGCAGTCATTCCCTCTGAAGCATCATACTCCCTCTGTCTTCTGTACTCTATGCACTGAAACATTCTGTACTGGAGTGACAAGTAGCTTCCTCTGCTACTAATATTCTATGTATCCATCTAGGGTCACTGGATACCAAGATCCTCTATCTTGAACTTTTTCAAAAGTTCATCTCACACCCATCTGTGAGTTTTTCATCCTCTATCAACGTTGTAGAAAAGGTTTAGATATTCATCAAGCTTCTCATGTATGTGTTATCCCATGGCTATCTTCTGAACTCATACAAGGCCTTCTTTCATTTGCACACATTATTCTGCTTGTCATGTGTCTCAACTCCCAATGGCTGCAAATGTCTCTTCGTAGTCTATGCCTTCTTTTCGTGAGAAGCCTTGTGCTACGAATCTTGCCTTGTATCCCACGATGTTTCCATCTACTGCATGATGGAACTATGAACTTTCCTTCATGTATTGATACTGCATTCTAGACATCATTCTTCTTGAACTGGTATTCCCTTTCTTCTTGGAAGGTTCTCCATCAATGATGTTGCTGCATTCGTCATATTATTTTTCATTTTGAAATGTCGTCACTTGTTCTTCGGAACAAGTCTCATCCTTTTTTGCTTGTAGGCAATTATGTATGCGATCTTTCCTACAAGTCAAATTCATTTGCATGGTTAGAGACATTTCATAAGGAATATTCATAATGGAAAATTCTTATGCATAAATATATGATCATGCAACTACTTTAGCCAGTACAACATTCATCCATATCTCACGGAAACTTTTCTAGATGCCTTCCATCTCTACTAGGACAACATTTAGATTGTGCACTAATCCAATATGTCAGCAAAGAGGTTTCATTCTAGATAAGTAGCAATGGAGATTTGTATAGAACCATGAGCTACTTACCCATCACATGCATATTAGCAGTATACTATCATTACTGCAAACATTCTATCATGCATAATACATTAATTGAATGTAAACAAATGCATAACAATATCATGAAATGACAATTGAATACTTATCTTTATTTGTTTCATGGGTAGATTCGTTCTTGATCCTTCAGTTTCATCGTATTCTTAATTCATAATAGAATCGTTTCTTATCCAAATGCTAAGATGGATAAGAGGTTCTTCAAGAGTTGAGTTCTTCATATTCCTCATCGCTTGAGGGATATTCTTTGGATGGTGAGAGATTGATCTTCAGTTGCTCCCATCTTCTTTTCTCTTATTATTAGTTGAGCTTCTTCTTCTTCCCAGAGTCTACTGAAAGTAATCACTTCCTTCTGGCACACATTCCTTAAATGAATGAATCCCATGATCTTGGGAGACCATTCAAGGTGGCTATCACCACTTCTGCATTCTTCACTTCTTCTTTTACCGCTTCAAGTTGTTCTTTGATTTGAGAGACCCTTGTAAAAGTATGACTGTATGGTCTCTCCATTTTGGATCTTCACATTCTTCAACTGGTTTCTTAAGGTCATATTCTGAATTATGGTTAAGGAATCAAACATCTTCGGTGTCTTTAGGGAAGACACTTGTGGTACAAGTTGATCCGTGATTGAATTAATAATGATCTTCTTGGCCTTGACCAAGTTCTTCTTGTGTAAGGCTTTTAGCCTTATCTCCCTCTGGAATTGGAACCTCTCTACTGATATAGGTGTCCAATTCATTTTCTTCAGAGAGATCAAATACTTCCATTCTTAGAAATTGTCAACTTCACCAATATTATCATCAAGCTAATGTGATAGATCACTTTGAAATGAGAACCTCAAATGCAAATAGCAAAATATTAGATCTTACTGATTTGAGGTGTCCGTCCTGGTTCCGGAGCTGGCTGATCTAGGGTTTGTTAGAGAAACCCTAATTTTCAAAACTTGGAATATTTTAGATATAATTGGATAGAAAGATATATCTCTTCAAGTTCAGCTGTCCAATGTACTCCTTTTCTGAAAATAGTGGAGGGAAGTTCCTGGAACAGGAAGCCCTATTTTTTCAATTTATTTTGCAGAAATTCTTGTTACTGTTTCTGTGGTATCTCCAAAAGTACTACTCCTCTGTGTTTGAAAATTTTCACTGAGGTAGATTCACATGTCCTTGATCCAAAAACATAGGTTTAATCAGAATTTGTTTCACAAATTGGGACTTATTATCATTTTCCGAAGGTGATCTGTTACAGGACGGTTCAAAACAACGAAGTTGTACCGACTTCCACATGTCGCTGGTTCATCTTCTAAGTATGAAACTTAGACCACTGAAATTACCATCTGTTCCATTTCTAGAACATCTTCATAAATCTCATTTGGACTTGTGTATCCCAATATATAGCAATTCTCCCCAGGTGTCCTGTTTAGGGATGAATTCTGGAAGAGGTTGGAACCCTAACATGGAGGGATCATATCTCCCAGAATATAGCATATCTAAGGCTGAATTTTTTCCACAGTGTAAATTAATATTTTATATTATTCCTCTACAATTTTACGCTCCTAATACTTTTCCAATATTGGGATACAACGAATGTATCAAAACTTAGCAGTTTTAGTATTTAGGGTTTTTCTAGCTCAGGGTCAAACTAGGGTTTGAATTTCCCAGAGTTTCACCCAACCAAAAATATTGATCCAAGTCTCTAAACCTATATTTTTATGAGGAGAGAAATCCTATTCTGGGATCACACAAAAAATTTTCTTTTGTAGAAATCCCTAATTTCCCGCACCAAAAACTGAAAATGCTCGGAATCAAATTCCGCTTCGACAGAAAGATGCGCCCTTCAATGGAGAGTCATCCTAGCATACTTTTGCTAATGGATTGTGGAGAGAGACCCAAAAAGTAAGAATCCCTAGCTTCTACAGCTGCATAATGTCTTCTTCTCAAGTTAGCTCTGATACCATGTTAGATTTTTATCATTCAAGCTACCATTATGATCTTAGGATCTTTAACTGAGAGAATAACATGCACAACAATAAAAAACAAGAGGCAAGAGACACAAAGAATTTTCCTCAGGGAAACCATAAAGGAGAAAACCCCGCAATTTCCTCAGAGATAGAATCAGCACCAAAAGTAAAACCCAAAAACATAAAGATGATCTCCCGACAACAGTAGTCTCTCTCTTGTCCCAACAACTTCTCCTCTCACTCATGCGCCTCAATGAGTGTGTGTGTGTGTGTGATAAATAGAGAGGCTCACTCTATATTTATATTCTTTCGTTCACTTGAAACCGACTCCAACATGTTGGCCTCACTTAACACTTACTTACTAGAGCTGATATCTCTAGGAGTGTCTAATAACCCTAGTGCCCCACAACTTGTGGGGACTTTGCCTCCTCTGACCAATAAGGAGGTTTATCCTTAACACAATGGTGGGGACTATTACCCCGACTTACAATGACTCACCTAGGGTCAACATCTCTAGGATATACTAATAACCCTAGGGCCCCACAACTGTGGGTACTTTAACCCTTGACCAATAGGAGGGTTACCCACAATGACTTGACATGACTTGTTTATATTATAGAAACTTCCCGAAATAAAAATTGGGGTATGGAATGACTCAATTACATAGTAGGCACATCCTGGAATAACCATTGGGGTACAATACATAAATATATGGATGAATACATTCTGAAGTTACAATTACATCAACACAAGGATGAGCTGATCATCCTCCTTCTCTACCTTACACTGCTTCAACAGTAAGACAATGTGCTTGAAATTTGTGAAAAAATCATTCAAGGTCTCGAAATTGGAAGGTTGGAGAGACATAAACTCATTTTCAAGAGGGTATACTCTCAAATCATCCTGCTTTCCATACAGGGTTTCCAATTTGTCCCAAATTTCCTTTGGAGTCTTCAATCCGGAGAGATGGAAAAGAAGATCTCAGGAAATAGAGAGGCACAAGAATTCGAATGCTTCATCTTTATTGTTCAAGAATATAGATTTGTATATCACATGAGTAGGCTCTTTTTCAGTGTCCATAGTGACCCTATAGAGTCCTCTGGCACGTAGCTAGATCTCCATATCTCCTTTCCATGAATGGAAATTGAACGGAGTCAAGAGTTCGATGGAAGAAGCCATCTCAAACTGCTGGAGCGAATGCTTTCACCTGTTAAAACCTGCAAATCATAACAAAAGGGGAACCATAAGGTCAAACAACTTGCACATTTTAGGCTTTCATCACACGCAACATAGTTTATCAAGCAAGCTTGACCAAAAATTCCTTAACTTTGGGTATTAAGTGGTAAGCCTTGGCTTTTGGTGCAGTGTTGGATTTTTGAGCTTTTTCTCAATTTTTCATGCAATATCTATCAAAAACCTTGTTTTTGAGAGATATGAGCTTCGTTCCACCGTGAGCTCTGATACCATATTAATTTGTCACAATGGTCCAGGAACTTAAAACATAGTCTCACAAATAATACAGACAAATATGCATAAAATTGGAAAAAATGGTGCTGCAATGGAAGTAGCAGCTGTGTATAATCAATGAATAATGAATAATACAATACAATGATCATGCAATATTCATGAATTCCAAGACAATTCAAATTCCCAAAGAGGTCATTCGAATTGAATGAATGGGTGTAGCTTAACTGACTATAAGCCACAGTAAACACACTAGTTAACAAACTGATCAAGTGCTGATTGACTCAATTGAGTCCGAACTGAAGTTGAAGTGCAATGGATGACTGAGTCTAACTGAAAGTAGCTAAGACACATGTCACTACATGCCAACCAACAAGTGGTAGTGCATCATTAACTCCAATGAACACCAATGAGGTTAACTGAAGTCAAAATGGCCATGAGAAGTGGTTGGAGGCGCCCCTGTTGACTCCAGTTCATAAATATTAATAAAAATAATGAATATAATGAATGGAGGCACCTTCACCACTTAAATTATCTGATTGTGACAATCAGTTAACAATTAAGTGGATTTATGACACTCAGATCACCCCTGGAGTGCTCCAGTTAGCCTCCCCGAATGAAGGAGAAGGCTTAGTTGGCCTTCTTGACTGAAGGTAGGCATGGGTGTGCTCATGTTGATGTCATAGTGTGCTCATCTGATGCCGATTAAGTCAATAAACTTAGGATAGTGTTTTAACAAGGTCAAATTGACCAAATTAAGTGTGCATGGTGGGTAAATGTCTCCAACAGTTCCTTCCATCATACATTCTAGAAAGTGCATCATACATTTTCTTTGGTTTCTTCTTAGATGACACTTGAGGGATCAAGTGATCTTTGATAGAATCAACAATGATCCTCATTTCCTTGATTAATTCTCGTTCATGCTTCTCCTTAGCTTCATATTATTTAGGTTCTGCAACTTCATCCTTGATGTACTTATCAATACCATTCTCTTTAAGAATGAGACCAATCTTGTAATTCCATGTTAGGAAGTTTTCTATGACTGCTAGTTTGTTGCCAAGCTTAGTGCTTGGGGCCATTCTATCCAAGAGGTCACTAAAAATTGAAATTTCTCAAAATGAAAATCTAGCCTTACCGGGACATGTGATTGACTGAGGTGAGTTGGTTGGTCCACTTGGTTTCTGGATATCCCAAATATTTACCCTTCAAAACTTGCTTGCGAGGTTGCAATTTCTACATAATTTATGGTTCAGGTCCAAACTAGGGTTTGGATTTCCCATAGATTCAAACACCCAAAAAATTCAATCTTGGGCTCAATAGATGAGCTCTAGGGAGGAAAAAATTTCTATGCAAGCAAATCCTCAAAATTCTAAACTTTACAGAAACCCTAATTTCTTCCAAAGGGAGAGGAGAGAGATTTTCATCTTGTGAAAGTTGTTCTATTCATGCTAGCTATGAAACCATGTTAATATTTCATATGCTAAGCTAGATATCATTAGTCTTTAATACAAATTTACAATAGCAGCATATGCAAAATCACTAAAAGAAAAACAATCACAAGATAGACATATTATTTATCCCGGGAAACCCTCAAGGGGAAGAAAACCCAAAAAAACTTCCTATGTATAATATGTATAAGATAAAAACCAAAACAAGTATTCTCCTCCTTGTTGATCTGTCTCTCTCTCCCTCCTATGTTCTACACAAGTGAGTGAGTCCATGTTATAATGAGGAACAAAAATCCTCTATTTATACACTTTAATTCACTTTACTTTTACCCTAACAATTCGGCCCCACTAAACTGACTGGACCAACTTCACCTAGGAAGACTCAAAACAATATTATATATTATTCATTGGGGTACTATTGACCTGACTTGCAATGGAGGCTTTATCTCATGACTCTATGATGACCAAATATAATAGTAACATCTCAATGGAGGAATAATAACATCTCCCTTGGGGTATATCAGTAAAATACATTTATAATATCCTTTGAAGTTATAATATTTCAACACTGGAAGCACCATCTATGCCAGAAGGAGTTCAGGTGTTGCAGAACATTCTTCCAAACCTTAAGAAGCTGACCTGTGTTGATCACGACACAAGGAAATATACATATTTGGACATGAAGAACTACATGGTTGTTTTATAGGATACACTAGATATCTCGAAGGGCCTAACTCTAATGTAATGGTAAAAAGGACTGGACCAGGCTGGGTTATTATCGTTGATGTATATGTCATGTTTCGATCGAAGCATAGAAGTGATTGCATGTGTCAAGTAATTATTTGTATCATTCCATGGTGGTTGCCTATGGATCAACAAAAAAATTTCCATGGATACCGAGCTGCTAGTAGCAATTACATAATTACCATTTGCAGGCGTCGACCAATGCTATTTTTCAAAAATACCATGACACTATGCTGAAAAACAAGATGAAGGACAAGTATGATTTGTTCAGACATACCAGAGGATTCTTAATAAGCTCTATCAAGGACCATATTGTTCGGTTTGGGGCTAAGATTTTAGCTACCAAATTGTTACATAAGATGTGACCGAACCAATCTACTACAGGTACGATCGCAGTAGCTGAACTCTTCCCAGAGGGAGTTCAAATGAGATGGTCCCATTATTTATATAACGAGTTGTTAGTATATGTGGAATATTTATAGGAAAAAGGTACCACATTCCATTATTCCCGAATACTCATTTTTATTTCATTTGTCACATGGTAAGAGCCAACAAATTACCAAGGGGTAAATATACCAGTGTGCTATCAAGGAGCTCGATACTAGAATATCTGGTTCGAGAAAGATAAAAAGGAGCGACTGAGAGACAACAATTTTCTGTTCTTTATGCACAGAGAGGCATTGCGCTATCAGGTGAAAAATCAAGCAAGAACCATGGACGAAACTGTTCAACGGTTTCAGAACATTATTAAATTTTTAATTGGGCCCCGTCACATGTTGTTGCAGCCATGAAAATATTCACAAAGCCAATGGTTGGCAACCCAATTTTTATTGATTGAAAAATAAGTTGAGGCCATTAACCTAGATTAGCTGGAAGAATGGTGAGTTCTTGTCGTTGATGACCTATTATCAGCAGAAGAATAAGTGCGACAGGACGATCCAAAAACATAGAAGGATGGGGAACATGGAGGGGAGCCACTACCACAAACACAAGATTCCGCATAATTCTCCCAACCCTCCCCAGAATGATTTCAGCGCAACCCAAAAATATTCAGTGGTGTACGATAAAAGGAAGCAGACTGAGCAACTTGACGCAAGGCATACGAAAAGGAAGGTTGACAAAACAACAGAAACTGTCATCCTTGACATCGACAATGTTATCCTTCTTATAGAATTAATGACAAAGGTATCTACACATAGCCTTCAACAAGTATACTAGCGACAAACAGAGATCACAAGAAGTATTACCAACTTACTCTGGATGCTCTATACGATAGTTAAAGAAGTATGGGTCGCGATCAACTACAAACTAAAAGTGCTAGAGTTTTAGGACTTAGGTGGTCCATCAGAAGAGCGACTAACCGAGGTGTTGATACCTATTCCACCAATTAAAACTCAACTGGTGGGAGAAGCACTCGACCTGGGAACACGAAAATTAAATACCATGGCGGAGAACTTGGGCCATGTTACCATTGATTTTTTGCAGATGCCTCTATATGAACTGTATGCGATAGAGAATTCCACAATCGAATATACGAAGGTTAGAGAAGGTGCATTGATAAAGAAAGTGTGCACATCAAATATGACTGTTTGTAATATGAAGAAACTAGTCAAATAAACTAAGCAAAAATCCAAAACCTAGGAGGAGAACATGCATAGGCTCCAAAATTCTATAACACTTTCTTTCAGTAATTTTGCAGATGAATAACAAAGGAAATATTTGTAGAGGACAAGGTCATTCAACTTGGTGAAATAGAAGAGGAAATTTTCAAAAAGTCCACAGAGTTAGAAGTGAAAGTGAGACCCAGTACACCCCCTGAGGTGCTGGAAGAAAGAAGGATGACAACAACAGAAGATGTGAATAAAATAGAAGAATTAGAGGCACTATGTGCCAAGGCAGTCGAACAAGTTTCTCAGATGTAGGAAGCATTGATTGATGATGCCAAGTTAGGAAAAGTCACATAGAATCTTCACATTTCTAAGACAAAGGAGTGTCATCTGAAAAATGAAATGAAGAAGTTTCCCATAGTAGAGAAAATGTCTAAGGATGCGAACATGAAAAAAAACAACAAGTCGTAGTGTTGAGAAATCAACAACAACAACTGAGGACTGACAAAGTCACCGAATTGTAGTTCAAAGTAGAAATAGTTGCATGCATTATTCAATGTGTACATAAAAAAGTGTGATAGAAAGCAGAGTCCACAGGACTTGCAACGTTAGAACACATCAGTTCCGACCTTGTGGAAAACTTGCAGAAGACAAAAGAAGATGGAACAGGAAACAAAGGATATAGTGAAAATCTTCCAAGGTTTTCAAAGTAAGGTTGTCACAACGATGAAAGATTTGGAATAACATAGTGTGGCTTAGGATGAGCCACAGGTGAGTGTTGGGGGCCTATTGGCCCTAGGAAAAATAGGCAGAATTCAGCCATAATTCTACTCAGAAATATGAAGAGTCCTATCGTGCGACAGAGGAAGATTTCCTCGGAGGAAGAGATACGATGGAAGAAGTAGTGTTAGAAGGGAAGTTGTGTCAAAAGCAACTGAAAGGGAAGAAGTTCATGATATAATGGGAAGTTGCGATGAGTTCTACCATGATGGAAGGAACCACGGTAGAAGGCTGTAATTTTCCTTTTTTGGAATTTTGGAGAAATTGCAAATTGGGAAAAATCAAGCTTAACTAGTGATGACTCTAGAGGGTTCCAACTTTCACCAAATGGTCATGAATTTGAAAAAAAATAGTATCATGAGACTTAAAACATACCAAGGTGATTTATGGACACTTTTGATCTTACTTTAAAAATCCAGAACCTTGTTTGAGGCTGATGACAAAAAGGAAAAAATACTAGGAAATTGTGATGAAATCCCTCCTAAGTTGTAGGCCAACTGGGCTTCCCAGCTCATGTACGAACCTACAAAATTTGTAAGAAGAGTATGGGTACTGATATAATATCTAATTGAATTTCATTACACATGGTTTTTATTTCTTAAAACTGGTTATAGAGTTCCACATTCGTTTGATAACTTTCAGTGAAATTGCTTATGGGGAAATTGCATAACAAGCTCGATTTTGACATAAGAAAGTTGGAGTTAAAGGATCAGATCATGATGTGACATATATATATATATATATATATATATATATATATATATATATANTACAACTCATTTAGTATGGGAGTCAAATACATGAAAGCTAGTGAATTAGTAGCATGGAATCGCAATAGTTTCACATATGGATTTCTTGGATGTAGAATAATAGAGAATAGGGACATGGAATTATAGAGAAAAAATTAATATATGGATTTCACAACATCATCAAATTCATATAGCATCGCTCATACAAATACGATACCAGACTCCTTCAAGATTGAAGCCAAAGTCGTGGAAACTAGTGATTCAATGGCATGGGAATGCAAGATTTTCACACATGAGTTTATTGTATTTCAAGAAACAAAGAGTAATAAATAATATATTTATTTCACAACATCTCCAAATCATATAATAGAACTCATACAAATATGGTATAAAACTACTTCAAGATTAAAGCCAAAATCCATGAAAACTAGTGATAGAATGGCATGAGAATGCAAGCTTTCTCAAGTGATATGGGAATAGAAGTAAATATTATTAAATATTATATTTCTTCTACAACATCATCAAACTCATAGAAAATTTCTCATAGAAACATGATATAAAACTACAATATTGAAGCCAAATCCATGAAAAGTAGTTATTCAAGAGCACAAGGAATGCGAGCCTTTCATACATGTATTTATGATATTTATACTTAAAAATCATATTTAAATGATATTAAATATACATACATAATAAATCAAATCTTTTGAATCAACTATAATCAGCAAAGCGCAAGCACCACTCCAACAAGTGCGCCATTAACATGACACTGTGGGGGAATGGAGAAGAAGGAATGAGAAAATATGGAGATAGAGGAGAATATGACTGTATGGAAATTAAAAATGAAAATAAAACTCCTTATTTAATATCCAATTAGAGGTATGAATGGCCTCTCCATCAACCAGCTTGGAAAGGAATCCAACTCCCTCGAAATTGGTTCACAAGCAGGGAGAGTGAACACTCATCGTGAATTGGACAAGTAAAATCTCTCCAAAACGATAAAGGACAATTAAAATATGATAAAAATCCATTCTCCTACATCATGAAATCATTTTATTAACTTCATGAGGCATCCTAAGGTCGAATTTCCCTCCACAGGATTCCTCCAACTCATCTTAGTGGTTTAGTAACTCTCACGACACTTGTCTTCCTCTTCATGCTCCAAATATTTCCCCAATTCGAATGGCTGCCTCTAACTCCCAAATTCAAACTCTTGGAGCATATTTTTAGCTTTGTCATGTCATATTTTTCATATGTCTGCAATCAGGTCTGAATTTGTCATATTTGTCATAGAATATTTCATCATTTGTTGCATAGACTGCATGGAATCTACTTCCAAGAGGCACAACTTGTCTTCTAGTCTCTTCCTCTTCCATTGGAGTTACTCTCATTTCACTATTTCAATTACTTGGCTTATTATATGATATTTTACGCCACATCGCCATCCAATAACATTACATTACCCATGTGTTCAAATTTGAATGAAGATCATTCCAAGTGTGTGGGGAATCTAGTCATCCAAAGGGTCCACAAGATTCCCAGTTTCTTCATGAACCCATGCCACCTTATTTTATTAGAATTTATCATTTATGTGACCCATTTAATGTGAATATGCTAAACCAAAGTCCATTTGGGTTCCATACTGCCTTATTACAAAATTTATGTCTCCATCTCAAACTAGGGAACTAATAGGTTGGTGGAACATTATTTGCAGGTAGTATTATTTGGAAATTATTTAATTGGGGACATGTCAGTCCTACCCACTTAATATTTCTTTTCCTTAAGAAATTTCAAACTTCGATTTTGAATAACCTTATTTCCTTCCAAAACTTTGCTTCAAACCTTAGCTGTAATTTGAGTAGTGGCACTCATGTACTGCAATTGTTTGTTTCCAAAAGTAAATATATGTGCATCTTTGAATATTTATATATCCTAATACATCACCACTAACACCAAAATTATTAATAAAATCCATCAAAACAAAATTCGCACAAATAATATTTACCTCCATATTTTGGAAATCTTTTTTGAGCTTTCATCCCTTTTTGCTTATGTATAATTATTTGAAGTTGGTATTGAGTTTCCAAACTTTAATTTCAAATATTCCAAGCAATTTTTAAAGAGGAACCACCATGCTTGTTGCTTCTCTACTCTGATTACAATCATATTCTCAATTGGTGACTCAATATCCCCTACTGCTTGTTTCCTCCAAAATTTGAACCAAGCAATACTAGGATACCATAATTTCTTGTATTGCACCCTTCAAAACATCATCGGTACAAAACATAGATCATGAAAGGACATAACTACATCATACAAATGTACATCAAGAAGGTGCCTCATCAAAGAATCATGAAATTTATTGTACATCTGACTAAGTAGATCATTATGTGTCCCATACACACAAGCATAAGGTATTTTTTTCAAATATGCCCCAATGACATAGGTGAGGATCCCATGTCCTATAATGGTTCTCCAAAAGAATATAAGGTGCATCAATGAATAATCTCCACCAAAATATGAAGCAAACAGAGAGAAAAGAAAACATGAATTCTTCAAGTGACTCAAAGAAGTCTCATCAATAGACCCACGAATATGTATATCATCATGAAATAACAAAGTATGTTGTTGTGAATAATAATATTATTCAATCATATGTCTCTTCACCCAAGTGTGGAATGAAGTTCCTTCAACATCAAATGGACTAGGCAAGGAGAAAGGAAAATCAAGAGTCTCCAAGTGACTTAAGTGAACATCATAGGTGCATCCATGTAGATGTGTATCATCATAATGTAACAAAGGATGCTGCTGTAAATGTAAATAATATGGTGCTATGGTCATATCATCATAAAAGGGATTGATATAATTTACATACTCTTCATTTGGTACCATCAAATAGGAACCTTTCACCCAATTTTCATCCCCAAATGATGTGGCTGAAAATGAAGTAGGGAGTGAATAATTGTGGACCAACCTTACCTATTTGAAACTATTACCTATCAAAATTTTGAATGCATCTTCTCCATAATTTGCTGGTACAATTATTGTAATATCATGTGCTTCCTCCAAGGCTCTGCAACTCTCACCAAGAGGCAACTCATAATCCCTCTGAACAAGAATAAGTGCTTGGTTTCGTTCTTGTTGGAATGAATCCTATCCAAGAACTTGCATATCAACATGTACCTCATGTTCTACCATCACATGAGGTTAATCCTTTGTAACATAAATTCTTTCAGCCATTGGATGACTGTTTGATATGTGGAAGGTTGTAAATGACCCTTGCAATCTCTCTTGAAGTTACTCAATCTACATCATATATTTTTGGAGTGCATTTTGGGCGGACTCCAACTCATTTGAGAGCTTGTAGTTATCTTCTACATTCTTCAAGTATATTCCATGATACAAACCAACAAGCTCAATTAAATAATATCTATAAGAAAGAAAATTCAAAATATTACCTTTGATGTCGGATATTGCCTTCTGAATTTTCTCGATGTCCTCCATGGAATATTTCTCTCCATGCTCCAACAAAATTTTGAGACCAAAGAATGTGTGCCATGGAGATTATTTAGGTCCTATTGAATCTTATTTTCCTCCACCCTCAATTACCCTTCAAGAAAAATAGGTTCATGGGAGCGAACCTTCTCTTCTTCTTTGTTCTTGATTTGATCAACTTCTTGAAGCTCAAGTGGTGATGGGGAAGTTGAAATTGGTTCTTCATTAGCTGATTAAAGGTATTCATGTTTATTCTCATGATAATTTTTTCTTGAAACAAAATTTTCAAACCTGATATCTATGTCATCAACATATATTTGTGAGCACCCATCAGTAGGTACTCCTTCACAGTTCAAGCATCCATCAGTAGATGCCCTTTGGTCCATGTCCACAGTAGAATGTGTCTCGGAATGATGTTTTATAGTTTCAAGGGACTCTTATTCATTCTCATGTGATGTTTCATCATATTTTTCATATTCACTTGTAATTGAATTTCAATCCTCATGATGTTATGGTTTTTCTGATTCACCACCCACAGAAGTTGGTGGCTCCTTGGTCTCCTCCATACTTGCGGATTGTTGATTGTTCCTTAATGAGTTCACATATTCCTTATTTTTGCTAAATACATAAAAAAAATTATCAAATTTTTCAAAAATAATGGTATTATGTGTATCTCCATGACGGGAACTACTACTACCCCCTGCTGTCAGCTTACCCCTAAGTTGGCTAGCCACCAATTCAAACCCTTGCATAATCTTCTTGGTCGTATCATCAAAATACGACGTCATGAGTTTATTAAATTCATACCTATAATCCATAACATAAATAGGTTCCAATACCATGCTCTGATACCACTTTAATGTCCCTTTTTTGGAATTTTGGAGAAAATTACAAATTGGGCAAAATTCAAGCTTAACTAGTGATGACTCTATAGGGTTCCAACTTTCACCAAATGGTCCCAAATTTGAAAGGAAATGGTATGGAGAGACTTAAAAAATACCAAGGTGTATTATGTACACTTTTTGTTTGACTTTATACCTCTGTAACCTTGTTTGGGGATGATGACAAAAAGGCCAAAATTACTAGGAAATTGTGATGAAATCCCCCTAGGGTGTAGACCAACAAGGCTTCCCAACTCATGTAAGAACCTACAAAATTTGTAATAAGAGTATGGGGACTGATATAATAACTCATGGAATTTCATTACACATGATTATTATTTCTTAAAACAGGTTATAGAGTTCCACATTCGTTTGATAACTTTAAGTGAAATTGCTTTTGGGGAAATTGTATAACTAGCTCGATTTTGAGATATTGAAGGTAGAGTTAAAGGATCAGATCAGGATGTTACATATAGAGACCATATAAAACATAAAAATTTATTCCCCAACAATATTAAAAACCATATAAATCCCCTCATACAATTATTGTATACAACTCATTCAGTATGGGAGTCAAATACATGAAAACTAGTGAATTAGTAACATGGAATTGCAAGAGTTTCACATAAGGATTTATTGGATTTAGACCACAGAGCATAGGGAAATGAAATTACAGAGTAATAAATAATATATTTCTTTCACAAAATCATCAAAATCATAGAACATCCCTCATACATATCTGATGCAAGACTCCTTCAAGATTGAAGCCAAAGTCATGGAAACTAGTGATTCAATGGCATGGGAATGCAAGGTTTTCACACATGAGTTTATTAGATTTCGAGCCACAGAGAATATGGAAATTTAATTAAAGAATAATAAATAATATATGGTTTTCAAAACATCATCTAACTCATATAATATACCTCATACAATTCTGGTATAAAACTACTTCAAGATTGAAGACAAAATCCATGAAAACTAGTGATACAATGGCCTGAGAATGCAAGCTTTTCACACAGGAGTTTCTTGGATTTAGATATGAATAGAATACGGGAATGAAATTACAGAGTATTACATAATATATTGCTTCCAAAATATCATCAAATGCAGATAAAATTCCTCATACAAATCTGATATAAAACTACTTCAATATTGAAGCCAAATCCATAAAAACTAGTTTTTCAAGGGCATGGGGAATGCGAGCCTTTCATACATGTATTTATGATATTTAAAATTATAGAGAATATGGACACAATATTACAGAGCCATACATATTACATCAAATATTTGGAATCATCTATAATCAGCAAAGCACAAGCACCACTCCAACAAGTGTGCCATCAACACGAGACTATGGGGGAATGGAGAAGAAGGAATGACAGAATAGGGAGATAGATGAGAATTAGAATGTATAGAAATTAAACCTGAAACTGAAACTCCTTGATTAATATCCAATTATATTTCTTAATGGACTCTCCATCAACCAAATTGGAAAGGAATCCAACTCCCTCGAAATTGGTTCACAAGCAAGGAGAGTGAACACTCACTGTGCAATGGACAAGCAAAAGATCTCCAAAATGACAAAGGTCAATTAAAAAATGATCAAAATCCATTCTAATTCCTCATTAAATCCTTTTATTAAATTCATGAGGCATCCTAAGTTTGAATTTCCCTCCACGGGATTCCTCCAACTCATCTTAGTGGTTTAGTAACTCTCATGACACTTGTCTTCCTCTTCATGCTCCGATTCTTTCCCCAATTCGAATGGATGCCTATAATTCCCAAATTAGACCTCTTGGTGAATATTTTTATCCATTTCAGGTAATATTTTTCATATTTCTGCAATATGGTCTGAATTTTTCATACTTGTCGTAGAATCTTTCATCATTTGTTGTCATAGAGTGAATGAAATCTACTTCCAAGTGGCGCAACTTGTCTTCTAGTCTCTTCCTCTTCCATGGGATTTACTATCATTTACCTATTTGAATTAATTATCTCATTATATCATATTTGACACCACATCACTCTCCAATAACTTTACATTACCCATGTGTTCGAATTTGGATGAAGATCATGCCAAGTCTGTGGGGAATCTAGTCATCCAAAGGCTCCACAAGCTTCCAAGTGTCTTCATGAACCCATGCCACCTTATTTTATTCACATTTATCAGTTATGTGACCCATTTAATGTGAATATGGTAAACCAAATTCCATTTGGGTCCCCTAGCTCCTTATTACAAAATTTATGTCTCCATCTCAACCTAGGGAACTAGTAGGTTGGTGAAACATTATTTGCAAGTAGTCTTATTTGGAAATTATTTAATTGGGGACATGGAAAATGAATACAACGGTTGAAAATGAAAGTCCAATATATCACAATTAAGAACTTGTCTAGATTCACAAATTATTTAGGGAATAAATCATCTTTGCATTTGGGTCGACAATGACTACTAATAGTTGTAGTAGAAATGAACGAGAATAGGAACAAGCCTGTCGACTAACATAATGAAGTTGGCTGATTACGACATGTAAGAATATATAAAAGGAAGAAACCAAGATATGTGTAGGTTAATTCCTGGCCATTTGGTTGGTTTCTTACTTCTAGTTTTTCTACATTAGTCGTGGTTATCTTTGTCTATTTGTAGAGTTGAAGAGTTGTAGAGTTGTAGAGAAGAGTGAGTCGATCCAGGATGTGTGCGGATCGACAATAGAGTGAAGGAGAGGAAAAATTCAGATACTAGATACTAGAGAGAATGAGAGAATAGAGAAGTATTTATAGAGTGTTGAATAATATATACAACATATTCTCCAAACTAGGTGTGTAGACGAAAGGTGCCATATATTTCTCATGCTAGATGAAGAGCGCCTTTGTGGTTTTTCCTGGATGGGTTTCCATGTTAAATGTTGTCTTGTGTATATGTGATGAATTTTTTTATGTTTACTAAATGTATGTTGTGAATGAATCTATGTATATTTTCTTACAAATGATTCTTTATATGCATCCGTTGCACTTTTATTAGTTTGAATCACTAATAAGGAACTATATTAACTATTGTAATCTCTGTTGATATACTAATAGAGTTATATATTGAATGCATGCAATAAGAGAATTAGTATAATCACCGACTTCAGTAAAGCAAGATAGTAAGGTACCAATCCCCACACAACTACAAAAACATGGTTTTGGAAGTTACCCATAATATATATCTCGGGTGAGACTGCATCTGCGTCATAGGTGTATGACTAAGCCCTTCTATGTCGAGACAATATATTGGGAATTGTTGATGGACAAACTAGGGACTCAACCTAGGTCATATGGAGAAACACCACCAACAATAAATTGGTATCAAATTTGTTATGAATGGATGCCATTGCCAGAGATTGTTTGTGCCCTAACCTAGAAACTAGGGCCTCCAATTTTCGATGCTTCTCTCCATAGTTTGGACTTTGAAATAATACATTGGAACACTCCCTAGGAGGGTGTACTTATCTGTGGACACATATCTCAATCTCATGAATTTTTAGTTTTGACCTAATATCTACCAGGGTCAAGACTAGGGATTCCAATTCTATGCCTTTCTGACCACTTATTGGGTTCGACCTTAACATTTTGGAACACATCATGGGAGGAGGGTGCATCTATCTGTGGAGTCACATTTCACGTTTGGCAAAATTCAATTTTGACCTAGCACATGCTAGGTTTTCGGGATTATAATCTCAAAATTGTGTCCAATATTAGAGTGGAAGATATATTAGATGGTGCTTTAAATTTTAGATTCTGGAAGTCAAGAACACTCTTTGTCTTGGAAGAAAATGAAATCCAGGATTATGTAAAGAAGGATACCTCAGGACCTGAAAATGATGAAGAGAAATCCAAATACAAGAAGAAATAAGGAAAGTCAAAGAGGATCTTGATAGAATCTATAAAATACCACTTGATTCCCCATATGTCTAAGTTAAATAATTCTAAATAAATGTACAATGCTTTAGTATGATTTTTCAAAAGAATAACCACCAGCATAAGACCATCCTTGAGAAATCAACTTCATTGCATGAACATGACCATTTCGAATTGAACAACTACTTACTTCATGAAGGTCTCCTAATTGAGAATCAAATTAAATCCATTAGAGACCTTATTAAGGATGCAAAACGTGTTATGGTAATTCTTAATGGACTTCATTCCTCATGGGAATATTTAT
Source organism: Pseudotsuga menziesii (assembly GCA_001517045.1). Taxonomy (NCBI): domain Eukaryota; kingdom Viridiplantae; phylum Streptophyta; class Pinopsida; order Pinales; family Pinaceae; genus Pseudotsuga; species Pseudotsuga menziesii. The sequence continues at coordinate 125,951 of LPNX010974505.1, forward strand.
TCATTATTTGTGGAAGAGAGGAATTACCCAAATTTTATCAACTATGGGATGACTATGTTCAAGAAGAGGTCAGATTATTATCAAGAATAACTCATAGAAACCTAAAGAAGAATAAAATGAATGTATTGCAGTTCATGCAATAAAAGGAAGAGGAAGAAGATTTTTTTTTGAAAAGAAGAACACAAGTGAAATATTAGCTCCAACTAAAGGTAAGAAGAAGGATATTTCAAAGATAAGGTGTTACAATTATTAGAAGTTTTCTCACCTTGTTTATCAATGTAATTAAGAGAAAAGGAAGAGAAAGAAACATGCATCAATAGCAAATGTTGATGAGCCTCCTCCAAATAAGGCAAATGAGAATAATCTCAAGGAGATTACATATGATCTTCAGAAGAGTATTTCTTCTTGTTCACTCAAAATACATGTACACCAATGACAGTATCATCCTTGCACAATGTCTTGTACTAAGTGACTATTATTGGTGATATACCTCATAAAGACAAATGATGAAGAATTCAACAAGTTACAGAATTTCAGAATAATAAGGTCAAGGTTTCCAAATCAAATGATGAAGAAGAGGCCGCTCCTAGAAACTCTAGTGATTTATGCAAGAAGGAAGAAATCAAGAGGGAGCCAACAAAAAAACAAAGATAAGTATTTTATACTGTATAATAAGTTTTTATTTGCTTGATTTGAATTGGTGTTTTATTGATGAATAGCATAACTAATTAAATTAGTACTGGTTAACCCATGTGAAGATTTATGTTATGTGTTGCAAAATAAGACTGTAAAAGTCTACCCATGTTCTTACAATAAGATTCATCCAATGCGATAGTTATTCTTAGATTGATTATCCTTACCAAATATTTGTGGGACAAGACTACTGAGGAAGCAATTCGCAGAAGTGAAACCATAAATAATCCTTGTTAGACCAGCATAAACCCAAGTGCCAAGGAATATTGTGGAAACAAAGGTCCATGATTAGGATTCACCCATGGTCTTATAGGAAGAAATTGATCCTTGGGGCCTGAAGTCATATGGATAGAGGTGAAGGGTCCAACAAAGGGAAATAAATCTATCATTATCTTGAGTATATGGTGTGGGAGACTAGACCAAACAGGAAGATTTAAAGGATGAGTGTGCCTCCAGTATAGTGATCATCCTTTTCATTATCAGGACGATCCAATAGAACTAGTGGATCTACGGAGAGATGATGCCATAATCAGGAATAAGAAAGAGTGACCTAGTGATCCTTATAATATACAAGAAGGCATGCAACTCTTAGTGAAAATTTCAAAGAGAGAAAAAAAGACCTCAAAGGTTCTCATGTTATATGGATTTGATGAGTCACATCATTGATTCCAAACCTTCCAGTGATGAGGAGGCAACATGCCAGTAGGTTTGTAAGTATATCATGATAGACCTATCATGAAGAATGATGTGTGAGAGATAGTTCTGAGACCTGAAGGGAAGTCATTGATGAATTCAAAGTAGATCTACAATATCAAACATGTAGTTCTTATCAGCATTAGAGATGACTCATAAGGACAACCAATTTGCAGATTTAGAGGGAGTCAGGGATATTATTCATTGTACTTAAAATAATAAGAGTTTTTTCTTAGAAAACCCACTTGATAGAGATGACATAGATGAATACACAAGATAAAAAAGTGAAGAAGGTAGTAGGTGGCTTGAGTGTATGATACTGAGATGAAAAGTGTACATAGTCTCCAAATGTAGAGGGACCAGGATACTCAGATGCAAAGAGCGTTCAATGTCTAGATGCAGAGGGAGAAAGATAATCAAATGTAGAGGGAGTAGTATGCTCCAACACAAATTGAGTAACTTGTTGATGATAAAGAAGAATTTATATAGACTAAAGCAGGTAACCAGGATTTGATATAACTTGTTGATGATAAAAAAGACTTTATATAGACTCAAGAAGGATCCTAGGATTTGACATGTCAGGACATACATGCACTTGATGAATGCTACAGATTCCAACCTTTATTACAAGGTTGTGTTGTTCATTATATGTCGGGTGCAAGAGGGAGTTGGCCCCAAAATTCAAGTGAAGGGTCTCATCCTGATGCATTACTTCTTGAGATTATAAGTGTGGAAAATACCAGATGTGATTTTCCTCAGATAGAGGGAGTGCAAAAATGAGATCCTAAAATATTTAGGACAATTGAATGCAAGTCTATAATACCCCATGTGTTAAAGCCCCAAACATATGTAATTTTTATTATTGTGGCATAGGGTGCCAAAAAAGGGTCTTTAAGGACCTAAAGATGTTATTATTATTTTGTAAATAATTAATTAGTGGAAACTACTGGCACATCGAGGACCACTAAAAGAGTATGGGAGGTCTAGATCCACAATGTGAGGGGGAATGGGGACATTCCTAGCACTTTAGAACTTGTTTTGTTGATCTTGGTCCATATTTATGCCTTAGTGGCTTTATTAATTGATGATCACCCAAACATTGTACAAATGACCCAACTTTTGATTAATTTATCCTATGTTGGTATTATTGAGCCTAATTCATGATTTAGTGGGCCTCCTTAGTGTTTGGGTGGGTGACACTTGTTGATTGATCCCCTTTGGTGGTTTTTTAATTCCTTGTGTAAATATTTGTGTAACTCTTGTGTAAATCCTTTTGTAACCCCCCTTTTCTATTTTGGGAAGATGCCTTGGCTTGTGTGACACCTCACCTCACTAATTTTGAGTTGGGTGGAGTGGCTTGGAGTCATTTTCTTTGAAATTTTGAATTGTGTGACGTCCCTGACCCTATGACCGGCGAAGAGGATGCTACCACACCATTAAACATCCGAGCAACTAGCCCCATGAACATGAAGAGACATGAAACCAAAATGCTTGAACATAAAACGTGCTAAGATGCATAATCCTTTACATACACAGCAGAAGCAAACATACATTCATTCAAGCATGTCCATTATAATTCATTATCAGTAAACATGATTGTAGAAATGAAATGGTCAAGAATACTTATATTATAAAGAACTCGTCCCGCAACCAGCTACGTCGCTGCAACGTTCCACACAACCATAGGCCAACGTACTCCTTAATCTCTCAGCAACGCTTCCACCCCGAGCTAGGCATGATTTCCCAAGGAATAAGGAAAAAGCAGGCTTACACATAGCCAATGATACACAAAACAACAGATCAGCCAAGCCAACACAGTTGGGTTTATCAGGCCATCCACAAATCATCCAAGCCAACACCGTGGGTTTATCAACCATCAAGGAGCTGGGAAAGACTAAATGCTAAGCTGGTGATCTCATTGAAGAGGTAAGGATACCTACACTAGAACTAGCCTGACTTCTAGGACACCCACACACACCCAACACAAGGAAATCAGTCCCTTCTCTGCTACACAGTCCCTCAGGCCCTGACCTCCCTTCTAGTGCTATCCAAGGGTTGTGGAGAAGAAATCCAACCCTCTAGATCTGTCTGTGTGGTTCCCAAACACACTAGGTTTGTCAAGCAAACCAAGCCCTCACCCCCACTCCAATAAAGTCCGAAGACCAACCACTGTCTGCATGCAGCAAAATGAACGATTCACAGCTTTGTGAGAAAACAAAAGAACACAGGGTGACAACCCAACAATGGTGAACGCAACTCATGTCAAGCAAAGAGATTTAGAGTTGTTCTTGGCCCTAGCGTGGCCAAAACAACTTAGTAGCAACCCAAAGGTATTTGCACCCACAACAAACAAACAACGTGGGGAAAACAACATCAACCACAAATCAGGGAAAGAACAACAACCCCATCTCACAATGAAGCGACGGGAAGATTACATAGTCCCAAAATGGAAGAGAAAGTTTGATTCTCATTCTTGGATAGGGGAAAACATGTACGCAAACCACAAATCTGTAAGGAGAACATGCACACAGAGATAGTGTCCTGAGGCTACCCCTCCAGTTCGCTGCATGAAGGAAAAACTAGGAAGAATCCTGTGTGTGAAGAATGAAGAGAGAACCATCCCTCTGCATGGAGATGGACCCAAATGATGGAGAGAGTGGGAGAGTCCAAGAATCCATACCCACGCGAAGTGGTGGAGTTTGCTGGTGGAGTGTGCGCGTGAGAAAACCTGCCACCCACCACTACCCAGCAATAACCGCCCCCAACTAACAGCAGAAGTATTTAATGGGTGGTTGACACATGGATTTTCCCCATAGGTTCAAAGAGTTAGAATAATCAACCCATAGTTAGCTACCTTAGACATTAATTAATCCATTTTTTGTCTTATTTGCCTAGTTTCCATATTCCACCTTATGCAAGTTGTCATCTACACATCCATAGTGGTCAAACTTGCTAATTTTGAGGCATGGAGTGCTTGGGAAACCTCCTAGAATCAAATCTACTTTATTCTTGGCCTCCCTAGCACATGTCTTCTTTTTCAGTGTTTTAAGGCAATTGGGAAAGTTTGACTAGGTGAAGTTAACTTGTTTTTTGTCCTCCACATCCTCCACTCTTTTCTCAAATGAAAAGAATGTATGAGTTGTCCTTCCATCCACTATTAGCTTGCCTAATTGATTTTTCCAATTTGTGTGCTCCTAGACAGTTTTGGAAACTGCTTTATGCACCTATGGGGGATTTGCTTAGATTTAGTAAGCCTACTTTTGACTAGATTCAAATGGAATATTCATGCATTCAAATCCCTCATGTAGTTATTTATTATGGAAGCCTATGACTTCACAGGTTTGGCTATTGTACACTTATTCAATACAGTTTAGTGTTCAGCTCCATTATTCAGTCTCCTTTTGAGTAATTTGCATGTGTAATTGGCAATTGTTGTGAGTGTAATTGTTCTAACACTTGGGTTCAATTTTCACATGGTATCAAAGCCTTTGTAGATCGATTTCTCTCCTTCCAATTTGTTTTTTAGGTTTGACATCATTGATTGGTAGCATTCTGCTGACTGACGAGACAATTTCTGAGCTATGGATCAATCTCAGAAGATCATCTTGACTCCATTTAATTTCTTTGAGTGGAAAGCAGAGATGGAGATACTGTTGAGAGCGAAAGGCCTCTACAGAGTGACTATGGCAACAAAAGCAGATCCCAATGCATCTACAGAGAAGATAAAATGGCACAACAGGAGGGATAAGGCGTATGGTCTCCTATGTTTGAGCATATCCAGAGACCTCCTTTTCCATCTTGATGGATTGAAATCACCGAATGAAGTATGGAGAAGCTTGTTGATCTTTTTGGAAAGACAGATGAGATGAGGGGACATCAAATTGAAAATGAATTGATCTCCCTGAGTCCCAATAGCTTTGAATCCCTGCAACTCTATTTTTCCAAGTTCAAAGCACTTGTTTTGCAGCTAAAACAATGTGGGATCGAAAATAAGGATGATCAACTGGTCTTGGCCATACTATCGAATCTTGGCCCTGACTATTCAGTGTTTGTTTCAACCTTCTATGCCACAAAGTTGACAACTTGAGCCTGGAAGATGCCTAGCCTTGCAGATTTCATGGAATCTCTCACACAAGAACAAGATAAATTGGTGATGATGGGCACCATCAAACCTTCCAAAGACCAAGCTCTGGTTGCTGGAGATTTGAGGGTGGTTTCAAAAATCAAGAAGAAAGCTAAAAATCCACCTGAGCAAAAGAGAGACAAGAACAAGTCTCCAGAGGAGCCTCAATGTTCCAAGAAGAACTACCAGAAGAAGAAGAACAAAGGAGAAATGAGCAAGTGCGCATACTACAGTAAGGGAAATCATTCTGAGAGCTCCCGTATGAAGAAGCAAATAGACATGCTGACCCAAATCCTGGAGAAGAATGGCATCTCCCTTCCAGACAGCTCAAAGAAGAGGGAAGGAGGATCAAGTTCAGAAGACAGAGAGAGAGTTCATGCATTGGTTGTTGGCACATCAAGCTCACCTAGTTTCATCATTGATTCTGGAGCTTCAAGACATATGGTTTTGACCAAGGAGGCATTCACCTCAATTGACATGTCGAAAGGTCCACCAATAGTACTGGGAGATGACTCTCTCACTAAAAGTTTGGGCAAAGGGAGGATTGATCTTGACCATGGTAAGTTCAACAATGTGTTGTATGTTCCAGGTCTTGCCTCTAACCTCTTATCAGTGTATCAGATGACCCACACAGGGTCTCCAAAGAAGGTCATATTATCCCTTGATGAAGTTGAGATCATAGAGATATCAAGTGGTAAAGTCATTGCAAAAGGAGTTGCAAATCATACTTCGAAGGTATACATGTTCTCACACTGCCTACCCTACTCAAACCCCTCTGCTCTTCTGATTCATGCTAATGAGGCAAGCAATCTTTGGCATGAAATATTTGGCCACCTAAATTACAAGTATATTTTTGATCTTAGTGAAAAATAAATGGTCATAGGGTTACCAAAGATTAAGTTTTCCAAAGGAGTCTGTCAAGGTTGCATCCTAGGAAAACACCCATAGCATAAATTTGAGAGAGCTAGTCATGAGAGAACCTCTGCACCTCTTGAGTTGATCCACAGTGATGTTGCTATCCCATTTCCTCATATGTCAATGAGTCAGGCCAAATATGCATTGAATTTCATAGATGACTTTTCCAGGTTTTGCTGGGTTTACTTCCTGAAACACAAGTCTGAAGTTTTTGGCCTCTTCAAAGTCTTTAAGGCTTTGGTTGAAAACCAGTCTGGGAGGAAACTCAAGGTCCTCAGATCTGACAATGGTGGTGAGTATGTCAAGTCTAAGTTTATTCAATATTATGCAGATGTAGGTATTCAGATGCAACATTATATCCATTACACACCACAGCAGAATGGTGTTGCTGAGAGGAAGAACAGATCACTGAAAGAGATGGCAACCTACATGATGGAGGCTAAGACTTTGTCACCAAAGTACTGGGCCGAAGCTATAAACTGTGCATCCTATATCTAGAATAGGGTGCCTCATAAACAGCTTGATGGTATGACTCCTTTCGAAGCATGGAGTGGGCACAAGCCAGATGTGACCCATTTCAGGATTTTTGGCTCAAGGGCTTGGGCTAGAATTCCAACAAAAAAGAGGAAGGATTTGCAGCCCCAAATCCAAGAGTGTCTATTTGTTTGGTACTCTAAAGATTCAAAAGGGTACAAGCTGATCAATTTGAGCACAAACAAATCCTTCATTGAAAGGTGTGTTCAGTTTCAAGAAGTGCCTCTAGCAACAGTGGAAGTTGGAGAATCCTCTTCACCACCAGAACCTTTGAATGTAAGTGAAGAGATAGTTGAACATGATGATTCTGATATGTCTGATGATGATGGTTTTATTGCAGATCCTAACAGCCATACAAGGACAAAATGGGCAGCCAAGACCATTCATGCAGCTGGAGAACTAGCTGGAAATCCTAATGACCCTAGGAGGAATAGATCTCAATTTGAGAGTGCTCTGTGCATGAAAGATCCTATGTTTTCTGAGAAATGCTATCTGATGATTGAATCAGATCCACAGACATATGAAGATGCAACAAAAGATCCAAGATGGAAATCAGCCATGAAGGAAGAGTTCAGATCACTCCAGAAGAGCAACACTTGGGAGCTGGTTGATCTTCCCCCAGGGAGGAAGCTAGTTCAGTGTAAGTGGGTGTACAACACCAAATTTGTTGCTGATGGTTCACCTATGAAGTAAAAGGCCAGATTGGTATCCAAGGGCTACTCACAAGTTCAGGGCATAGACTACAATGAGACCTTTGCACCAGTGGCAAAGATGGACTCCATCAGGATAGCCTTAGCCATTGCAGCTTCAAAGCAATGGGAAGTACATCACATGGATGTAAAGTGTGCCTTCCTGAATGGAGATCTCACTGAAGAGATATACACGCATCATCCTCAAGGATTTTCTACTAACCCATCTCTTGTGTGCAGGTTAAAGAAGTCATTGTATGGGCTTAAGCAAGCCCCCAGGGCTTGGTATGCCAAGATTGATAGCTTTCTGCTATCACTGAATTTTGTTCGATGAAAATCAGATCCAAATGTCTATTTGAAGCTGATTAATGTTTCATTAATGATCATTGTTTTATATGTTGATGACCTTCTCATTACAGGAAGCTCAAAGAATGAAATTGCTTCCTTGAAGGATGCAATGAACCATGCCTTCTCCATGACAGATTTGGGGCTATTGAGCCAATTCTTAGGGCTCGAGATTGCTCAAACCAAAGCTGGAATAAAAGTGCATCAGTCCAATTATGCCTTGGATTTTCTGAATAAATTCAAAATGAAGGATTGCAAGCCAAGCAAGACTCCTTTCCTTTTAGGAGTGAAGCTTGAAGAAGCTGATTCTTCACCTATGGTAAACAATACACTGTATAGGCAATTGATTGGATGTTTGTTGTATCTTACACATAATAGAACTGATATTTATTATGCAATAAGTGTGGCTTCAAGATACATGGATCAGCCTCATGATATCCATTGGAAAGCATCCAAAAGGATCCTTAACTTTGTTCAGGGAACAAGGACACATGGGATCTTCTATAAAGCTAAATCTGATCTTGATTTGATTGGGTTTACTGACAGTGATTAGGCAGGTGACAACATAGATTGAAAGTATACATTAGGATATGTGTTCATGCTTGTAGAAGGGCCAATCAGCTGGTCAAGCAAGAAACAGAGTGCCATTGCACTCTCATCTACAGAAGCAGAGTACAGAGGAGTTGTAAATGCAACAACTCAATGTTTATGGTTGCAGGGGTTACTTGGAGAGTGTGGCTTCGAATCAGAATACTCAACTACTATATACTGTGATAATCAAAGTACCATTCAAATTTGTAATGATCCAGTTCAGAAGCAGAGAACCAAACACATTGAGATCCATATGCACTACATCAGACAACTTGTGCATGATGGCACCATTCACCTACTCTTTTGTTCATCTTCAGAACAAGTAGCTGATATCTTCACCAAAGTTTTTTGTGAGAAGACATTCATCAATCTCAAATCACTGCTGGGGATTGCTGATCATGCTATGAAGCATGAGTGATGACAAGATTTCCGAATTTTGTTTTACAGTCCATGTTGAAGGGAGGATTTTCCCACTGGGTTTTTGCCTCTTTCCTTGGTTAAATGGACATGCAATATGTAAAGGGTGACTAAGCCTTGTTGCTAGGCCCTATAATTTTATGATATATTACTCATAATTCAGGCTTAAGGGAGGGCATTAGAATAATCAACCCATAGTTAGCTACCTTAGACATTAATTAATCCATTTTTTGTCTTATTTGCCTAGTTTCCATATTCCACCTTATGCAAGTTGTCATCTACAAATCGATAGTGGTCAAACTTGCTAATTTTGAGTCATGGAGCGCTTGAGAAACCTCCTGGAATCAAATCTATTTTATTCCTGGCCTCCCTAGCGCATGTCTACGTTTTCTGCTATATTGCCTACTTTTTCAGTGTTTTAAGGCAATTGGGAAAGTTTGACTAGGTGAAGTTAACTTGTTTTTTGTCCTCCACATCCTCCACTCTTTTCTCCTATGAAAAGCATGTATGAGTTGTCCTTCCATCCACTATTATCTTGCCTAATTGATTTTTCCAATTCGTGAGCTCCTAGACAGTTTTGGAAACTGCTTTATGCACCTATGGGGGATTTGCTTAGATTTAGTAAGCCTGCTTTTGACTAGATTCGAATGGCATCTTCATGCATTCGAATCCATCATGTAATTATTTATTGTGGCAGCCTATGAATTCATAGGGTTGGCTATTGTACACTTATTCAATACAGTTTAGTGTTCAGCTCCATTATTCAGTCTCCTTTGTGAGTAATTTGCATGTGTAATTGGCAATTGTTGTGAGTGTAATTGTTCTAACACCTGGGTTCAATTTCCACACAAAGTTTAAGAATCCCCCCCTTATCCTTGGGAAAATCATGCTCTTTTCAATATGGTTGCATTGACATAGTTGGTTGGGGTTCATTTAATTAAAAATGGATATTTACATGATACCAAAACTATTATGTGTCGTATATCATGATATACCATCGGCAATGATTCCAATCGCTGAACATAACAAAACCAAATCGATGGTGGAGATTTTTCCTTTAGCTCCACACCATGATTAATTACAATAT
>LPNX010974505.1:137643-202589 GCA_001517045.1 Pseudotsuga menziesii
CTAATGGTTCTTTTGGATGGTTGTTGATTATGGTTGTTCATACTTTTTATTCTCCTTGGTTTCCACTACTTGCCATTTGTCCTTAACCTGCACATAAATCCTGATGGTGAATGGCTATATCTTGATGGCCTATGGGGTCTGGATTACCATTGCACCTGGTAGTTAGGTGGAAGAGGAAGTATGTGGTGAGGAATAGAGTTTTGGATTCTCAAGATGATACTTGAGTTATTCTTCAGTGCACTTCTATTATGGATCTGTGGCCTCAACTCAGGGGTGTCCTTTCAAAGTGAGATCTGGCTTGGCAGTGCTAAAGGCTGGGTGGAATGTGGTTCAGATGATGCGAGTTGCACATTGATAAGATAAGTGAATCATATCATGTTTATTTAATTTACTTGGATCTGATATTATTTATTTATATATGCACATGAAATGTTTGATGAAACATGAGTTATTTGTGGAATAAGTTTCTCATAGAATTCAATCTATTTATGCAAGTAAATTTTATGAAGGAATTGGAAACTAGTTTTTGGGATTTTGTGAACAAATTGTTTGAGAAAATATTTATTTGGTACCTCTGCTACAGAACAGGTATTTCTTCCCCTTTTCATTATATACTATGTATTTTGATGGTGCAGCATCCTCGGAATGGTTTAAGACACTTCCCTTTGTTGCTTTTACTTTTTATTCGAAAACTAGTTCTTCGATTAGACTGTTTGGCATAGTTTGGAGAATTATCACATGAAGTGTTTGTAAAAATGCCTAAGAGTTACTTTTATGTTTATATCTAATAAATAATATTGAAATGTGTGTGAGGATAAATCTTCTTGGTATTGTTGGCGAAAGGTCTACCGAAATTCTAGATCACTTTCCAATTTCTAGCTCTTTTAATGGAATTGTTTTGAGTATATTTGTGACTTTGCATATGAAGTGTTTGACAAAATGTTAGAATGAGATATGCCTCTATTATTACTGATAAAACATGTTATATATATTTGGAATTGCATTTGAATTATTCTATGATCTGTGGATTTAAATATTCTAGTGATTCCTAGAATTACTAGTCAATTTAGATGAGTAGAATTAACTTATTTTGTGGATTGTTTAATGGAATGTATATGGGTGGAAAGCTATAACCATATGACTGTAAGTTATCCCTGATATGATTTCCATGAGGCATAATAGTCATATATCTCTCTTTATTTGGCATTTGGAAAGCTCAATTGAAAACTATGTACATTGCAATGAAATCGACAACCATATGCTCTGTTATTGGTGCTTTACTCGTGCTGTAGAATGCTATTTTTGAGATATGTGACTTCACCTCTGTGTGCCTCGAAACTCGGTATGATTGTTTTGATTGAATTCCTGACAGTGTTTATTAACTAGTTGTATTGATTGCACTTGAAATATCCTTCGTTTATGTACTTGGATTTGATCTACAAAAGTACTCTATTTTGTTGTACATGCATGCTTAAATATGTGTATAATGGATGTAGGTTCACGTTTTGGTTCATTGGCATGGTTGTGTGTTGAATTTGTGCAAGACTAGTTCTCGTGGAATCATTTTCATTATTACTATGTTTAATTAATTGGAAAATGGTAATTAGCCCTGATTTAAATGTTACTAGGTGTTAATTAGCCATTGGAATTGATAAACAATGGTTAAGTGATAAACCAATGAAATTATAATAAGTACCGTCAACTATGCGCTAATTGTCGTTAAGTATCGTAATTGGAACACTAATTACTAATTAATCATGATTAAGAGTAAATGGCATTTAGATGTAGAATTCATGTCTGAATTGGATTGGAATTGATATGTGATGTTGCTAAAAGGTGTTACTAATCCTTTCCAGTCCTTGGATGAGACATTTGAATAATTATTGAGTTTATTTTAATTTATTTGTAATTAAAATGACTTTGTCATGAAACAAATATTGAAAAATGAATTTTAATATTTGTTTAACTAATTCATTGTGATAAAATTATATAATTAGCATTAGAGAGCTAATTATATGTCCCTCGGTCCCATTGATATCCCCAGGGGACCCATTGATATCCCCAGGGGACATTACAAGTGGTATCAGAGCTTAGATTCCAACACTGCAGCTATTGGGCCTTCTACGGAGTTATTATCTTATGTATATGTGCATTTGGAGTTTACAAATGTGCTTAGTAAAATTAATTTAACCTCCCTTATGTTAATATAAGAATAAGAAACCTCACTCCAGAGAGTATTTCTTTGTATTCCTTAGAATGAATTAACATTGAATGTTGGTTGTTCAATGATTGATTGGTAATTAATATGTAGTGCATGTCTAATAATTGACTTTGACTTGATTGGTTGATGCTTGTGCATTTTACTCTTTTATTGCTCATTCAATTGTTAATATCGTAATGCTTCTTGTAGTATGACTTATTTACTGATACATTATGATTATGAATTGATAAGTAAATAATTGTAATTATAATAGTATATGTCCTAGTATTAGTTTAATGCTAAGTTATTAAGATGGTATAGTTCTATTATTATTAAATATAAATATGATTTATTAAGTGGCATTTATACCTTATATTGATTTTGTATTCTCTATGGATGGTATGCTTTTATAGTCTTATTTATGTAACTTGGATGGTGGTGGTTACATGGATGCGTAACTTCTTGGATACTTGCCTAAATTGTGTTTCTCACTCTCCTTTTATTTTATGCATGTAGTATGGTTTTATATTATTTATTGATTATTACTATGCTAACTTATCTAATATGATAGTACTGGGTTATGCAATTATTGCTATAATTGTATTGATATTATGGTATAACATAATAATTCTGAGTATTAAATATGGAATATATAGGTTATATGACTAATACATTGTGTATATGATTAATAATAATATGATATATGATTGAAGAATTATAATATATATTTAAAACAAAAACGAGTGTATGTATATAATACATAGCAGTAGTAAGTATGGTATATGGTATGAGTGTATGATAGTGTGTTATACAGTTAGTAATTGTTTTATTGTATAATATTAGAAGATTTTGATGGTAGTTGATGTATGTTGTTTGATATTATTGGTTGCTATTGGATGTTATTGATTGACATTGGTTGATTAATGGATTATACATGTATGCCATTGCCAACATTGTATGTATGCCTATTATTGGTTGTCCTTAGTTTTTATGGTTGTTACGTGTATGGTTGATGCATCTTGGTTGATGTCTTCTGGATGATGTATTCTGATTGATGTATTGTGACCATTGTATTATCCTTGATGAATCTTGGTTGATGTATTATGAGTGTGTATTTTGATTAATGTATTCCATTTGATGTATGTTGGTTGATGTATTCTGATTGGTGTATTATGATATTTGTATTATGCTTGATGAATCTTGGTTGATGTATTCTGATTATGTATTTTGATTAATGTATTCCATTTGATGTATGTTGGTTGATGTATTCTGATTGGTGTATTATGATAATTGTATTTTTCTTGATGAATCCTAGTTAATGTATTATGATTGTGTATTCTAATTGATGTATTCTGATTAATGTATGATGGCTGATGTATTGTGGTTGATGTGATTTGATTGATGTACTATTATTGATGCTCATATGGTTAGTTGATGCATGTATGGTTGTCCTTGGTTGATATTACATGATCGATATATGATTGATATACGTTGAGATATTATGAATTGATGGTCGATGTATTTATGGATGATGTATGCATGAGGGTTGTTGTATGGTTGATATTAGTTGATGAATAATGTCTTTTTGAGTGATATCTAAGGACAATTATGCTTTGTGTTGAGATCAAAAGTAATAGGTTGTTATGGCCTTTTTGGTTCTTAGTTAGATTAGAACTGTTGCATATAAATTCGCTTTGCTTGTTACAATGCAAAAGTATTTAGGTGATATTTGAAAATATTTATCCTTGTGATCTTTGTTGAAAGTATATTGCTAGGGTATCCTTGTAGTATATCAAATAAATTTGTTGAAATGCAATAGTCGGTATGGCTCAAGAAATGCTCAGAATTCGTAATTTCTATGTGTGTATGTGTAATCCTTGGCATCTTCTACAATTTGATAATCCCAGTACTGAGATAATTGTGTGTACATCCTTGTTTGGTGTCTGAATTGATTTGAGGAATGGAAATGGAGTCTGTACTTTCTTGATAAACCTACTGTGTGAAGGAACCTCACAAACCAATCTAGAAGGCCAATTTTCTTCTTTGCATACCCTGAATAGCACTGAAAGGGAAGGCATGGTCTGAGGGACCATGTAGAAGAGAAGGGAATGCTTCCTTGTGTTGGGTGTGTAATTGTTTAGAAGCTAGGATACATCCGGTGTGGGTGTTCATAGATTTGGGGTTGAGCTCACTAGCTTAGCAGTCAGTCTTTCCACCTCCTTGGCAGCCTGATAAACTCAACTAGAAGGATGGCTTGGATGGTAGCCTGATAAACACATATGTTGGCTTGGCTGTGTCTCATGTGAGTTTGGCTAAGTGTAAACCACTTCCTGTGTAAGCCTGATAAACCCAACTAGAAGGATGGCTTGGATGGTATCCTGATAAACCCATCTATTGGCTTGGATGTGTCTCATGTGAATTTGGCTAAGTGTAAACCATTGCCCATGTAAGTCTGATAAACCCAACTGTGTTGGCTTGACTAAATTTTATTGTATCCTTGGCTATGGGTGAAGTCTGCTAGTGTTCCTTATTCCTTGGGGAAATCATGCCTAGCTCGGGGGTGGCAGTGCTGCTGAGAGATTAAAGAGCACACTGGCCTATGGTTGGGTGGAACGTTGCAACGACATAGCTGGTTTCGGGACAAGCTTCTTTCAAGATAAGTAATCTCTTGTATTTTATTTATGCAACCGTATTTTGTTTATGAATTTATATGAACATGTTAAATGCTTGAATTGAATGAATTATGCTTCTGCTGTAGATTGCATTATGCATATGTTTATACTTATGTATGTTTTATTTGAAAGCATTTTTCTTTATATATATATATGTTCATGGGGCTTAGACTGCTCGGGTTGATAGATGTTAGTTGCATCCTCTCCGCCAAGTAGAGGGGTGGGAATGTGACAATGATATTAGTAGATGCATTTCATATTATCGAAATTGATTAGAATATGATTTCGTTAGATGCATGCCAAGTATTTGTTGAAGAAGTATATAATCTCGAGTACCTTGCATATACTGAAGTATTTCCTGTAATTAATTAGAAAACTTATTTTTTGAAAGATTTATTTTAAGAATCTTAATGAACAGTATATATGTTTACTGCTAACCATGTGTCTATTGGGAATGTGAAAAATCATCCTTGTTAAAGAAGCATCTCTATTTCAAGTATCTTTGTTTAAGAATATGGTTTAGCTATTGGGACTGAGTTCCTGGATTCCCTCAGAGAACAATCTAGTATCCATTTCCAGAGAGGTAGTCTGGTGGATTGTCATCCCTTTGCTTACATCATATCACTCTACTAGTCCAATTTCTCGCATAGGAATCCAAGAAATGGGACGATGGCCCCATAGGCAGTGGAGACAGACATGAAAGTAGTAGTGGGAAGCATTGAGGTTCTTAGAAGAGGTAGTTCTGAGAGTTTCTAAATTGATTGTGCTCTTCTTGTGGGAGGAACATTGTCGCATTGAATCTAGTTGCCAAAATTTGAGATAAGTATTCTCTCATGTGCTATTCATGTTGTTATATTTTGTATAGGTTCCATGGTGATTGATTTATGCTATCTTTATGTTCATGGTTTAGTAGTTAAAGAATACTCTTATATCATGTATCGTACATTTGTATACCTGATGTTAATCATATGGTTGATTGAAATATGATTTTCAGGTGAATGTATCTTTGTTGAAATTTGAAGACCTTATAATGGGGATTGAATATTGACCCTTGCTACTAGTCTTGGTTCTCACACAAGAAGCCAGAAAATGGGATGGAGATATCTTGAGGAACAAGTTAAGTGAAGGGAGTCACATCCCATAGGCAGTGGAAATAGACAAAAAAGTCGTAATGGAAAATATTGTGGTTTCTCAGAAGAGGAGTTCCGAGAAATACTACTTGAAAACTGAAGGTAGTGATCCCTTTGAAAGTTGTAAAAGCATGTATGTATTATGCATCGAGGACGATGCATGGTTTAAGGGGGAGGGGATGCAATACACCATGTGTTAAAGCCTCGGACATATGTAATTTGTAATTGTTTATTATTGTGTCACATGGTTCCAGAAAAAGGGTTTTTAAGGACCTAGAGACGTTATTATTATTTTGTAAATAATTAATCAATGAAAACAACTGGCACATCGAGGACCAATAAAAGAGTATGGGAGGCCTACATCCACAACATGAGGGGGAATGGGGAAATTCCTAGCACTTTAGAACTTGTTTGGTTGATCTTGGTCCGTATTTATGCCTTAGTGGCTTTATTAATTGATGATCACCCAAACATTGTACAAATGACTCAACTTTTGATTAATTTATCCTATGTTGGTATTATTGAGCCTAATTCATGATTTAACGGGCCTCCTTAGTGTTTGGGTGGGTTCCACTTGTTGATTGATCCCCTTTGGTGTCTTTGTAACTCCTTGTGTAAATACTTGTGTAACTCTTATGTAAATCCTTTTGTAACCCCCCTTTTCTATTTTGGGAAGATGCATTGGCTTGTGTGACACCTCACCTCACTAATTTTGAGTTGGGTGGAGTGGCTTGGAGTCATTCTCCATGAAATTTCAAATTTCTTTGGTTGGATTATATTCAACCTCTTGTGGTTGATTTACCCCCATTGGATTGTCTCAAGTTTTCTTACCATGGTTTATTTTGACCCATTGAGTTAGAATTACCTTATTTGTTCTATAAATACATGTTTGATATCCTTGGTTGGGAGGTTGTTTCTCATGGTTCTTTTGGATGGTTGTTGATTATGGTTTTTCATAATTTTGATTCTCCTTGGTTTCCACTACTTGTCTTTGTCCTTAACCTGCACATAAATCCTGATAGTGAATGGTGATATCTTGATGGCCTATGGGGTCTGGATTACCATTGCACATGGTAGTGGGGTGGAAGAGGAAGTATGTGGTGAGGAATATAGTTTTGGATTCTCAATATGATACTTAATTCATTCTTCAGTGCACCTCTATTGTGTATCCATGGCCTCATCTTGGGGGTGGCCTGTCAAAGTGAGATCTGGCTTGGCAGTGCCAAAGGCTGGGTGGAATGTGGTTCGGATGATGCCAGTTACGCATTGATAAGATAAGTGATTTATCTCATGTTTATTTAATTTACTTGGATATGATCTGATTTATTTATGGATTCACATGAAATTTTTGATGAAACATATGAGTTATTTATGGAATAATTTTCTCATAGTATTCAATCTATTTATGCAAGTAAATTTTATGAAGGAATTGGAAACTAGTTTTTGGGATTTTGTGCACAAATTGTTTGAGAAAATAATTATTTGGTACCTATATTATAGAACTGGTATTTAATATCCTTTTCATTATATACTGTGTATTTTTATCATGCAGCATCCTTGGAATGGTTTAAGACACTTCTCTTTGGTGCTTTTACCTGTTATTCGAAAACTAGTTCTTCGATCACTATTTGGCATAGTTTGGAGAATTATCACATGAAGTGTTTGTAAAAATGCATGAGTGTTAATTTTATGTTTATATATGATAAATAATATTGAAATGTATGTGAGAATGTGAGGATAAATCTTCTTGGTATTGTTGGGGAAATGTCTACCGAAATTCTAGATCAATTTCCAATTTCTAGCTCCTTCAATGGAATTGTTTTGAGTAGATTTGCGACTTTGCATATGAAGTGTTTGAAAAAATGTTAGAATGAGATATAAATCTATTATGAATGATAAAAAATGTTATATAGAGTTGAAATTTCATTTGAATTATTCTATGATTTGTGGATTTAAATATTCTAGTGATTCCTAGAATTACTAGTTAATTCAGATGAGTAGAATTAACTTATTTTGTGGATTGTTTAATGGAATGTACATGGGTGGAAAGCTACAGACATATGACTGTAAGTTATCCCTGATATGATTTCTATGACATACAATAGTCATATATGTCTCTTTATTCAGCATCTGGAAAGCTCAATTGAAAACTATGTACATTGCAGTGAAATTGACAAATAGTTTTTGGATTCAAATCTTTGTTTTTGGTAAAAGATGAATGTACAGCCACATGATCTATTATTGGAACTTTACTTGTGCTGTAGAATGCTATTTTCCAGATATGTGCCTTCACCTATGTGTGCCTCGAAACTCGGTACGATTGGTTTGATTGAATTCCTGGCAGTGTTTATTAACTAGTTGTATTGATTGCACTTGAAATATCCTTCGTTTATGTACTCGGATATGATCTGCAAAACTACTTTATTTTGCTGTACATGCATGCTTAAATATGTATATAATGGTTTTAGGTTCACTTTTTGGTTCATTGGCATGGTTGTTTGTCTAATTTGTGCAAGATTAGTTGTTAGTATTGAACAACTAGTTAACTAGTTCTCGTGGAATCATTTTCATAATTACTATGTTTAATTAATTGGAAAATTGTAATTAGCCTTGATTTACATGTTATTAGGTGTTAATTAGCCATTGCACTTGATAAACAGTTTTCAAGTGATAAACAAATGAAATTATAATAAGTATCGTCAATTATGCGCTAATTGTCGTTAAGTATCATAATTGGAACACTAATTACTAATTAATCATGATTAAGAGTAAATGGAATTTAGATGTGGAATTTATGTCTGAATTGGATTGGAATTGATATGTGATGTTGCTAGAATGTGTTAGTAATCCTTTCCAGCCCTTGGATGAGACATTTGAATAATTATTGAATTTATTTTAATTTATTTGTAATTAAAATGACTTTGTCATGAGACAAATATTGAAAAATGAATTTTAATATTTGTTTAACTAATCCATTGTGATAAAATTATCTAATTAGATTTAGAGAGATAATGATATGTCCCTCGGTCCCATTGATATCCCCAGGGGACATTACAAAGTCTAAAACTATACATATGGATATATGTCTAGAGAAGATGAGATATTTTTCTTCAAATTCAAATTTGGTGGATCCCACAATGTACATGTAGGTTATCAAATACTTAATGATGTATTTAATTTGCAGTAAACACCCTGAGCGAGTATATGGCTGGTATGATACTCTTCCATTGAGTTGTGGAAAAGCATGTGCTGAGATACCTACATGGTACAATTGGATATGACTTGAAATGCATCTCAGGTAGAGAAGTGAATTGCAAAGTTATGTAGATTTTGACTAAGAAAGGTGCAGTGGACAAAAATAAAATATTGAAGTGTTTCTTAATCTTAGATAAAATTTGATATCTTGGATTAGCGGGAAGCAAGCATCTGTAGAAGTAGAACAAATTGCAACCAACAGGATATTTGATCTGGAGATAAAATATCACTTCACCCCAAACATGGTGCAGGAGAGAGCAATGAATCTCTAGTAGATATCCACGGACGAGCATATAGGTGACATTCTCACCAAGCTTAATGTAATGGATAATTCATTTTATGAGCGAGAGGTAGTGTTTATAGATATGTGACATTGTGTTAATGAGGAAGAAGACATTCATGAGAGATGAATGGCCTAGATGATATGACTAATGAGTAGGTAGACATTTATATGAGATGAATGACCCAAACACCAGATGATAAAATAGTAATTCATGAGACATGAATGACACAAATGATATCACAAATGAATAGGTATACATTCATATGAGATGATTGGACCAAACATTGTGATGATTCAATAGATTAGTGGTAGAAATTCACAAGAGGTGAATGTCCTAGATATAAACACTATATCACATATGCGGGTTCAGTACAAATAAAATTAAGTTACATTATAGATGCAATACATGTACCATACAAATGTGTATGCAATACGATTGTATTACTCAAGAACAATCTCAGGGTTAGAGACACCATGATGAAAAAAATATCTTCAGAAGAATATAAGAGAGCGGTAGATCCACTTCAAGAGACAAAGAGCACCTTGGGCATGGGAGATAATTCAAGATGAAAAAAATTTGATGAGAATTCCAACTAAAGTAATAGGACTTGAATACGCTCTAGTTATGTGGCACAATTGAGTGAAATAATTGATGTAGACCCTTCCAATGATGGAAGAATCTATGATCAAAGAGTACCAGTTGATCATGGGGAATGATGCCTAGGATATGGTTCCAAGTCCTGAAGGGAAGTCCATAGTGTCTTCCATGTGGATCTACAAGATCAAGTATACAAATAAAGGTTCGTGGTTTGTCTTAGAGGGAATATATTATGGCACAACATACTCTATTGACTAGGAACACTTCTCCAGTGAAGCTGAAGTATATATCGAGAAAAGAACCACATGTGCATAAATTTTTTTGTACGAGCTCAAAAGTCACCCATAGATAAGCAAATCTATTTACATAAGGAGATTGAATATCACCTAGAGTGATGAATATATTAACCTTTGCTAGAAGGTTGAAGATGGAAACCTATAGAATGCAACAAGTTCACAGATGGGCGCAAGAGGAACTTTTCAACAAATTTCAAGATAAAGGATCTTGGTATCTAGTAACCTAAGATGGATACATAGAATATCAGTATATGAGGATGCTACATGTCACTCCAGTACAGAATGTTTCGATACATAGAGTACACAATACAAAGGGATGATGAAGCTTCGCTTTAGGGGGAGTGACTACAGAATATTTTTGAGTTCGATATGTACAACAGGATGGACAATTTCCTGATGGACTAAGGATTTACCAAGAGTAAAGTGGGTTCCAACCTTTGATGTTGAATGTGGAAGACTAGGATATGTCGATGACCTGACATGATGAACTCATTGTACATGCAAAGAGGAAGTGCCGAGTTCAAAAAGAGCACCTTAGTATTTTTGGGATTGGGTATGATCTCATGGAGAGGCTGAGTACATTGCAAGATGTTCAACCTGTAGTGAAGCAATGCGAATTTGCAAAGTATGTTGTGGAAATCTTAAGAATATTTGATATGTTGGATGGTAAATCCATGGACACGCCCATGGATACCAACCTAAAGTCGTTATTTGATGCATCATCAGAATTAGTGGATGTGACTCGGTATAGACATATTATTAAGTTGTTGATGTATCTGACGAATACCTGACTAGATATATGCTTTGCTGTGAACACCCTGATTCAATATCTAGTTTATCCTAGATGTGTTCACCTGATAGCTGCAAAGCATGTGATAAGGTACTTGAAAGGTATGATAGAAGTTGAACTATACTATGATAGATATCATGACTAGAGATTGTATGGATAAATGGATTTAGATTGGGAAGTAAGTGCCATAGACAGAAAGAGCACCTTAGGTGTATGATATTGTCTGGAATTCGCCATGATCTCATGGTTTAGCAAGAAACAATCCAATGCTTCTCTCAGTATGACTGAAGTAGAGTACATAGTAGCTTGCTTTGCTATTTGTGAGTACATATGGATTTGGAAGCTGATGTCAGGTCTATTTGATATGGAGTTGGATACCACAATGATTCTATGTGACAACCAAAGTTGTATAAATATGACAGAGAATTCTTTGTTCCATGATAAATCAAAGCACATAGAAATATGATATTTTTACATAAGGGTTATGGTACAGAAGGGAGCTATAAAACTCCAATATGTGAGTACTGATGAGCAATTCGCTGATGTGTTGACCAAACCTCTATCTCGAGTAAAGTTGAATACTTTTGTGACAAGCTTGGTGTAGTCCGAAAATACTTTCCTCGTAAAGAGGAACAATGATGATGATATATATCCTTCCTTGTAAGGAGGAACAATGATGATGATATAGATCCTTCCTCATAAGGAGGAAAAATGATGATGATATAGATCCTTCCTCGTAAGGAGGAACATCGATGATGATATAGATCCTTCCTCATAAGGAGTAACAATGATGATGATATAGATCCTTCCTCGTAAGGAGGAACAATGATGATGATAAATATGTTTCGTTGTAGAGAGGAACATTTATCATGATGCTAAAACATTTCCTCGTGGGAGGAACATCGATGATGATGTTACAAACATTCCTCGCAAGGAGGAACGATGATGATATGGGACCTCCTCGAAAAGGAGGATCAGGTTGATGATATGGACCTTCCTTAAAAAGGAGGATCAGGTTGATGATATGGACCTTCCTTGGAAAGGAGGAGAAGGTTGATGATATGGACCTCCATGGAAAGGGGGAGTGATGATTAGAATATCACTACGAATGAGATGGAAGTGATGGGCTAGTACAAAAGAGGCCAAGTGCACCTGCAGATGCTGATGAGGTCTGACATTCACTTTTGGATGATAGTATCCTCTTTTGAGGATGGTATTGTGAATAACAATACTCTGCTCTTGAAAGTGGTCATATATATTACCAGATAAGGATGGTCCTATAGATGATACTCCCACATGGAGAGTGTACCTACATTCATTTGTAGATGTCATAGAATAACACTCCCTTGGGAGTGGTCCTAGCTTTAAAGTTGAGGATGCTCTACAATGAGTCCTTATAGATGGAAAGTCCTATATTTAGGTGTGAATGAGATCTATAGTTGTAGATGATACTCTCACATGGAGAGTGCACCTAACATTCATTTGTAGATGTCATAGAATAACACTCAATTTGGAGTGTTCCTAACTTTAAATCTGAGGATTCTCTACAATGATTTCTTACTGACAACAAGACTTGCATTTAGGTGTGGATGAGATCTGTAGTTGCAGACGATACTCTTGAATGGAGAGTGTTCCTACATTCATATGTAGATGTCATAGTATAACACTCACTTCGAGTTGTCATAGCATTAACAAGCTGAGGATGGTCTACATTGATTCTTGCATTTAGTTGCAAACAATATGTTATCTCCCAAATAAAATAAATTTATTTTTAATAGTATGAAGAATTTAAATGATGCAATGAAGGATATGAAGATCACTAACAGTTTTGAAGACCTCTATTTCTTATGCAAATTTCACAAAGTTGTGGTTTCGGTGGCTTGGGCAAGGATCAGAACATCTCATTAGCCATCGAAAGATGGAAGATAAATGGCGAGTGGAAGACCCCTTCGGCAGTTAGGCATATTGCTAAACATTTTATCACCATTGAAACATTTTTAAACAGTGATCGGAGGGGCTAAAGACTAACTGGCAGTGAAATAAAGCTGAAGAGTTTCCACAGTGTCGGCATTGGAAGACAGTAGCCGTCGGCACAACAGTCCACTAATGAGCTGCAATGGCGAGAGGAAAACTAACTAAGGCTTCCGATTGATCACTAGATAAACTCTTCAGCGGTTAGAATGGATAAAGGTTAACTGGCTGCAAGATAGTTAGTTAAATGGGGAGCCGCAATGGCGAGAAATTAAAGGAATATGGGACGATGAAGTTCACAAAGCACAACAATAGAAGACATTCGTCGGCAGTCGGAAGAACTAAGAACAATGGAGCAGCAAGCTAGTTCTCTGAGGAGCCACAACTATGGAAGAAAGATCAACTATGGGGTCCATGAGTGTATAAAAACTTCGACATCGGAACGTGTAATCACTAGCTATTGGCAAGATAGTTCAATGGGGAGCCGCAACAGTGGAAAAAGAACGGACTAAAGCCTCCATGATCAGATGAAAATTTCGGCGATCGGAGGGACTAAAGACTAAGTAGCGGCGAGTTAAAGCTGAATATTTCTGCAGTGTTGGCGTCGGAACTTGGAATCACTAATCGTCGGCACAATAGTCCACAAGGGTGTCAAAATGGTGGGAAAACGATAGAATATGGGTTTCGAGACAACATAGGCTCATCAGCGATCATGGGTTCTACAGGCTACAGACCGACGAGATAAACAAAAGCAACTCTGCGTTGTCGGTGAGGCGACAGACAAGGATTCTGATTGATCAACCAAAAATCATTTCGATAGCGCAACAATGGGAAGTCATTGGCGATCGGGAGAGCTGAGAACTACAGATCGGTGAATTTAGTTAGTTTCACCTCTGAAACTACGGCAGCGTCCATGAATAAGGTACCGATGCACTAACCGTCATAGCTCACGATCACTGATGAGCTAATGATGGAGAATGGTATCGTATAGATTCAGAGCACCGATGACCTAAAAGAAAAAGCCTCTGATTGGCGATGGGGCAGTAAGGCTATAAACTGCGGAAACAGTGGGACTTGGAGTGCTGAAGCTGCGGTAAGCATTCATACTTGAGGCGTCGAGGAAATAAAAGACAAAGCTTCCAATCAGTGACAAAGTAAAAATCAGGCGAGAGAAACAAGGAAAAGCACTTCAGTTGAATGCCGATACACTAGCTGTTGGCAACAACTCCATAGCGTACCAGCAGTGGTGGTTGTCATCTACTACTTCAGTCATTAAAAGACTGCTAACTGAACTAGATCTTCACGGTAGATGAACACACAGTTAGCAAGGGTTTGAATCCCTAATCTAGAAAAACTATTACTTTCAATTATTTTTTGTGTAAACAGATCGGATTTTCAGGATCTGTAATTTTTGTAAGAGGCTATAAAGCCCATGATTTTTTGATTAATTAAGGTTTGACTCTGGGGATTTATGAGCCTGTTCCATTATCAAGCGTCTCATCTGGTTCATTCTAAAGTATAAGCTCTTTTGTTGTGATTTGTTCAGCCATCTCTTTCTTTACTCTATGTTTATTGCCTGAATGTGCATTTAGGTAATTTTTCAGATTTATTAAAGGGTCGATAGCTATCATCCTATTGGTTATTTAGTGATATTTGATTTATAAACACCATCCTCAGCAGGATTTAGCCATTTATATGCATGTGTTATGTGTGTAAGTCTGTCATCCTGGTGAGTTCTCCATCCCTGCACCTTTTTGTCAAACTACTAAACAAGTTGTAACTAAAAGCCTTGTGATTGAGTGAGCTTCATGCATGTCTTGAGAGTGAGAGGTTATATAGGTTATCTGGCTTGAACCAATTTAGAAAAAACCCAAAAAATAGTTTAATTTACCAGGCATCCTCGAACTACAACCTAGAGGAGTTTCCTGGAGTGATAACAAAGTGTAGTTGGGACTAATCAGGGTTGGGGCCTCCATGATGGATTTCTTAATGTCTTCAAAAGAATTTCTTGACTAGTCGGTCCACTTGATTTCTGCATCCTTTTTTAGCATGACCGTTATATGCTTTACCAACTCGGAGAAATTTGGAATGAATCTCCTGACAAATTTTATCTTTCCTAAAAAAGACTAAATGTCTCTTTTTGACCTTGGTATTGACAGCTGCTGAATTTCCTCCACTCTTACTGGATCGATCTTTACGCCTTCAGCTGAGACTATGTGGCCTAGGAGCTTTCCTTCATTGAGTGCAAACTGGGACTTCTTGGGGTTCAGTGATATTCCATACCTTCTTCACTTTAGAAATACCTTTCTCAAATGCTGCAAGTGGTCATGATGGCTATGCGAGTAAATTGTTAAGTCATCCAAATATATCAGTACATATTTATCTTTCAGCCCTACAAAATCTAGGTCCATAGCTCTCTGAAAAGTAGCCCCAACATTCATTAGCCCAAATGGAATTTTAGCATACATGAAGGTGCCCCAGGGGGTGGTAAAGGAAGCCTTCTCTTGGTCATCTGGGTGCACAGCCACTTGGTTGTATCCAGAGAAGCCATCAAGGAAGGACATGACCCTGGCCCTCGAGACTCTCTGCAGCAGATGTTCCATATTGGGCAGTGGATAGTTGTCTTTTTTGGAACATTTGTTCAGGTTTCTAAAATCCACACACAACTTGATTTCTCCATTTTTCTTTCTTACCACTACTAGATTTGCAATCCAATGGGAATACCTGATGTGGATTATGATCTTGGCTTCGAGGAGTTTGTGGATCTCTTTCTCAATCACTGATAATAGAAGAGGGCTGATGGGTCTCAGCTTCTGTTTGAAAGGAATGGTGTCCTTCTCCAAAGGAATCCTATCCTGGATGATGTTGGTGTCATACGTTTTTAGGTCACTATACTCCTATGCAAAGACATCAGCAAACTCTTTTATCAAGTTGCAATATTCAGACTTCTGTTTAGCAGTCAGCCCAGTGGATAGATTTATCAGTTTTGGATGGCTCTGGCTGCCTATGTTGTGCTCTTGGATAGCAGGATCTAGCTTCCTTTTAGCAGGCTTGAAAGGGACATCATTGTGATCAAACATTTCTTCCAGTGGTACTAGACCTTGGGGTATGTGGTTGCTGGGCAATTGGATGATATCGTGCTCAGTCACTTTATCTTTTAGCTTGAGCTGCTTGGATTCCTCCAGGTTAAGGTTTTCTTGGTCTATGTGTATGTCAGAGAATTCATCCACTAACTGAAGGAATTTACTAAGCTCCCCATCATTCTCAAACAATTTCCAAAATTTTACATTGTCTGGCAAAGAGGGTCTGTACTTGACCTAAACATCATAGCTAAGTCTTTGAGTTTCCATACTTTGTCTCTGTAGGCCTTCAGTCTGATATTTTTCATCTGAAAAGTGTTGTTGACCTTCTATATGATGAGGTCTACATCCCCAAAAAACTTCACGCACATGATTCCCATCTTTTTGGCCACTTTAAATCCCAGCAGCAAGGCTTCATATTCTGCTACGTTGTTCATGGTTTTGAAATCTAGCTTATATGATAGGTGAATGTTCTCCTTAGATGGGGAGATCAACACGACCCCTGTGCCTGCTGAGTTTTGAGCGCTTGACCCATCGAAATACATGGTCCAGATCACTGTTGTGACTTCTTCGGGCTGTGGACGTGTGGGCTCAGTGAGATGAATTGATGTCTGCTGATTATCATCTATTTGTAAGATGCAAGATCCAAAATCGGTGTCCACAACATAGATGGGGTGATTTACTGAGCGACTCTCCTTGCTTATAATGTATGCTAGCTGATTTTCCCTGTATAGTCTATTAGTTTCTCCTCTAAACATGGGAATGGTGGTGTATGTGAGATCCATATGAAGGGTGCCACCCAATCTTTTGCTCCATGATCGCGACAACAAAAGGCCAAATTTTGGAGGAATATCAGCCACTACGATGTCCATCATTATGCTTTTCGAAGGCAGCTGAATAAGTTTACAACAAGGTATTTAATGAGGCCCAAGCACTTGACCTTCCTGGAGTCAAAGGAGAATAAATCATGGTAGGGCTTGGTAATGCTGAGGTCGATCTCATCCATCATAGCCTTTGGCATTAAGTTATGAGAGGCTCATGAATCCAGCAAATAGTTATGGAGGATTTTATAATGGATGTTCAAGGATATATAGAATGGTGGGAAAGAGTCCTTTAGGTCTTCGATCACGGGGCCCATGGTTACAATAGGCTTGTCATCTTACAGGTTCACAAAGTCAGTGTTGATGTGCACCTTGGGTTGAAGGGAATTCAAAATGGAGGTTTTAAATGCATCATTCTTCATCAACTCAATTAGAGGGAAAGGGATTTTCAATTTTTGAATTTTAGACTCAAGGTTGAAAGCATAATGCAGCTTATCTAGAAACCTTACCTCATGAGCTGTAGGTTTGATTTGGACTTGATCAAGTGTGGCTGAAGGTGCTGGTTGAGGCAATGTTTTGGATGAAACAACCACTTTCTTTGGTAAAACAACAACTTTTCTAGCAGGTGCAGAAAGCTGCTTGACAAGTGCAACATTCTTTTTGAGTGGAGCAACCAACCTAGACCTCAGTTGGTAACCTTCTTGACTATCATCCTGATAGACATCCTCTTCAACGATCTACTCATGAATCAGGGCTTCTTCATATTCTTCCTGGGTCAGAAAAGAATAGTCCACCTCATCCTCCATACAGTGTATATTGTCTTCAGCTTCTCCTTCGTCTTCAATGAATTCCGGCTCTTCTTGTAATACAATGTTTTGAAATGGAGCTCTTCTCCTCTGGTCTTCCCCTTGATTTCTCTCCCTTCTGAGAATCTAAACAGGGGGTTTTCCTCTTCTATAAGGAACAAAATTTGGGTTTCGAGGAGAAAAGTCACTTGGCCCCTTACCCGTCACCGGGATATGTCCTTGGTCCTTCAATTTTGACATTTCAGCAGTTAGGTTATCAAGAGTTTGGTCATTTTTTCAATCTTGTTCTCTGATGCTGAAGCTCCACTATGTTCTGCTGGCTGCTTTCTCCTGTCTACCTTCCCTTTGACCTTCTAAGATGCCAAAATTTTTGACTCTACCTCTAGGGAAGCATCCTGCATAAGTGATAAGGAGGCGGACCTCCTTTCTCTGAGAAGTAGGCAGAAGTCAGAGTCAAAAGCATTCGCATAAGTTATCATAGCTGAGGTACCGGTGGGTTTAATCTCAGTAGGGATCTTGCTGTACATGTTGTTGAATCTTTTGGTAAAGTTGGAGACATACTCACCATTTTCTCTTCTCAGGTTGCTGAACTCTGTGATGTAGTAGAGGTGGTCTCTCCTCTCTCCCCAATGCTTTAGGAAAACGTCATCTAGGGCCTCTATGCCTGCCACTGACCTAGCATGCAGTTCCTTAAACCACTTTCTAGCCTGGCCATCTAGGCTTTGCACAAAGACTCTAGTCCATACATCTTCTTGTTCTATATTTATATTTTCAACATAGCTATAAAAACCCTCTAGATGTTCTTCAGCAGTGAAATCCCCTTCCCCTGTAAACTTAGGCATATACTTGAGGTAATCCCCGATAGGCATGGCTGCGAGAGGATTTGGAAAAATTAGGGGTGCATACCTAGCTACCAGGATCCTTTCCATCTTGGTCAATTGAGGGGTAGCCATATTGGAAATGGGTATGGACAGGGATGTGGAAGGCGGCACTGATGAGAATATTTGCTGAGAAGGCGGTGGTATACTTATCCCATTGGAGTCACCAGGGATTGGATCTTCACAAGCAACAGTGCTTGAAGATGCCCAAGCCCTAGATTTTTCTGATGTATCTAAATTTTTTTGGGAATTAAGAGTTTCAGCAGAAGAAATATCAGCAAAAATATTTCTTGAAATACCTGATGTAGCGTTTTGTGCAGCATTGCTGGTCTGTCTTAGTAAAGCCCTAGCTTTCCTCAAGATTTCTTCTGGATCTGAAACGGGTGTTGCTGGTGGCCCCTTTGGGTTTTCTCTAGTACTTGGTCTTCTTGAAGCCACCTTATATCAATGGAGTCACCAGATAGATGATTACAACCGTAATAATTTCCAATCCTTGTCTATCATCAAAGCATGGATCTATGTCATATCCCAAGGAAGCTGAGCTTCAATCTGCTCTCCCCGGCAACGACGCCACTTTGTTATCACTCCAGGAAACTCCTCTGGGTTGTAGTTTGAGGATGCCTGGTAACTTAAACTATTTTTTGGTTTTTTTCTAAATTGGATCAAGCCAGATAGCCTATATAACCTCTTACTCTCAAGAAATGCATGAAGCTCACTCAATCACAAGGCTTTTAGTTACAACTTGTTCAGGAGTTTGACAAAAAGGTGCAGGGATGATGAACTCACCAGGATGGCAGACTTACACACATAACACATGCATATAAATGGATAAATCCTGCTGAGGATGGTGTTTATAAATCAAATATCACTAAATAACCAATAGGATGACAGCTATCAGCCCTTTAATAAATCTGAAAAATTACCTAAATGCACATTCAGGAAATAAGCACAGAGTAATGAAAGAGATGGTTGAACAAATCACAACAAAAGAGCTTATACTTTAGAATGAACCAGATGAGACACTTGATAATGGAACAGGCTCATAAATCCCCAGATTCAAGCCTTTATTAATCAAAAAATCATGGGCTTTATAGCCTCTTACAAAAATTATAGGTCCTGAAAATCTGATCTGTTTACACAAAAAATAATTGAAAGTAATAGTTTTTCCAGATTAGGGCTTCAAACCCTTGCTAACTGCTTGTTCATCTACCGTGAAGATCTAGTTCACTGAGCAGTCTTTTAATGACTGAAGTAGTAGTTGACAACCACCACTGCTGGTACGCTATGGAATTGACGCCAATAGCTAGTATAACAACGTTCAACTGAAGTGATTTTCCTTGTTTCTCTCGCCCAATTTTTACTTTGTCACCGATCGGAAGCTTTGTCTTCTGTTTTCTCGACGCCTGAAGTCTGAATGGTTGCCGCAACTTCAGTGCTCCAAGTCCCACTGTTTCCGTAGTTTATAGCCTTACTACCCCGTCGCCGATCAGAGCCTTTTTCTTTTAGCTCATCGATGCTCTGAATCTATACGATACCATTCTCCATCATTAGCTCCTCGGCGATTGGGAGCTGTGACGACTAGTGCATTGGGACCTTCTTCATGGACGCTATTGCAATTTTGGAGGTGAAACTAACTAAATTCATCGATCTGTAGTTCTTATCTCTCTCGATCGCCAATGACTTCCCATTGTTGCACTATCGAAATGATTTTCGGTTGATCAATCGGAAGCCTTATCTGTCACCTCACCGACACCGCGGAGTTTCTTTGATTTATCTCGCCGGTCTATAGCCCATAGAACCCACGATTGTCGATGAGCCTGTGTTGTCTCGGAACCCATAGTCTATTGGTTTCCCACTGTTTTGGCACCCTTGTGGACTATTCTACCGACTATTAGTGATTCCAAGTTCCGACGCCAACACTGTAGAAATATTAAGCTTTAACTCGCCACTACTTAGTCTTTAGTCCCTCCGATTGCCGAAATTTTCATCTAATCATGGAGGCTTCAGTCTGTTCTTTTTTTGCCATTGCGGCTCCCCATTGAACTATCTTGCTGACAGCTAGTGATTCCACGTTTCGATGCTGAATTTTTTATACACTCGTGGACCCCGTAGTTGACCTTTCTTCTACAGTTGTGGCTCCTCAGAGAACTAGCTTGCCGCTCCATTGTTCTTAGTTCTTTCGACCACCGAAAAATTTATTCTATTGTCGCACTTTGTGAACTTCATTGGCCTGTATTCCTTTTATTTCTTGATGGGGCGGCTCCCCATTTAACTAACTATCTTGCGGCCAGTTAACCTTTAGCCCTTCTGACCACCGAAGAGTTTATCTAGTGATCAATCGGAAGCCTTAGTTAGTTTTTTTCCCGCCGTTGCGGCTCATTAGAGGACTGTTGTGCCAACGTCTAGTGTCTTTCGATGTAGACATTGTGGAAACTCTTCAGCTTTATTTTTCCGCTGGTTAGTCTTTAGCCCCTTCGATCACTGTTTAAAATTGTTCCGATGGCAGTAAAAAGTTTAGCAATATGCCTAACTGCCGAAGGGGTCTTCCACTCACCATTTATCTTCCATCTTTCGGTGGCTAATGAGATTTTCTGATCCTCTCCCAAGCCACTGAAACCACAACTTTGTGAAATTTGCATCCAAATAGAGGTCTTCAAAACTGTTAGTGATCTTCATATCCTTCATTGGATCATTTAAATTATTCATACTATCAAAAATAAATTTATTTTATTTTGGAGATAACACAATAGGTACTGCATTCATCTACGGATGAGATCTACATTCAGTTGTAGATGATATGGTACTACATTCATTTTCAGACGATCCAGCTGGTTGTTGCTATGGACCCTCCTCATTAAGGGGTAGTAGGATAATGAGGATTGCATCATTCTTGGACTTATGTCCTAAAGTGATAGGGATTGATCATCCCGCAAAAAGATCATGTGTGTTGCAGGTTATGATGCTTCTAACAATGACATTAATTGACATATCAAGAACAAATACATACGATGAAAGTATTGTGCAAAGGATTAAGTGATCGGGTGCTGTAAATGATCAAGAAGATCGAAATTCTGCTGCAAAGGATCAAGAAGATCAAAGTGCTTATGCAAAGGATCGAGAAGATCGAAGTGCTGCTGCGAAGGATCGAGAAGATCAAAGTGATGTTGCAAAGGATAGAGAATATTGAAGTGTTGCTGCAAAGGATCAAGAATATTGAAGTGATGCTGCAAAGGATAAAGAAGATAAAAGTGATACTACAAAGGATCAAGAAGATCGAAGTGTTGATGCAAAAGATAGAGAAGATCGAAGTGTTATTGCAAAGGATGAAGAAGATCGAAGTGCTAATGTAAAGGATAGAGAAGATCAAAGTATTGTTGCAAAGGATCAAGTGATCAAGTGCTGCAGATGATGAAGACTCGGTGCTGTGGAAGATGATGTTCTAGTATTGAAGATATTCCAGTAACTATTCCAGTTGCTGATGATTGTTGAAAACTTCCTATGGCGTATAGATGTATCACCTTGATAATGTTGCAGATGCTCTCTCTCTCCATGCTACTATAGTTGATGTTGTTGTTGTTAGTAGAATAACGTTCTCATTAAGGGGGAGTGTTGAAATATTATAACTTTGAAGAATATTCTAAATGTAATTTACTGATGTACCCCAAGGGAGATGTCTTATTCCTCTGTCGGGATGTTACTATTATATTTGGTCATGATAGATTCATGAGGTATAACCTCCATTGTAAGGCAAGTCAATAGTACCCTATTGAATATAATATAATATTGTTTTGAGTCTTCCTAGGTGAAGTCGGCCTAGTCAGTTTTGTGGGGTCGACTTATTAGGTTAAAATTCAAGTGACAGAAATAGTATAAATAGAGGAGCTGTGTTCCTCATTTAAACAAACACTCACTTGTGTATAGCACATGGGAGAGAGAAAGACATATATGTCTTGGGATAAGGAGCACTTGTTTAGGGTCTCATGTTTGTACTTTTGATACATCAATATAAAGGAAGTTTTGTTAGGTTTTATTCCCCATGAGGGTTTCCTAGGATAAATCTCTATGTTCTTTTGTCTGGTTGTGCTTGTCCATCTTTCAGTGATCCTTTTTCATATGGTTATGATGTTATGATGCTAAATGTTATTATATCTTGTATAACCATTAAACACTTAACATGACCTAAAGTCCATTTCTAGCTATGGGTTTCAAGTAAGTTCCAGACCCTTTGTCTAGGTGTGTAAGAAATGGAAGGTATTCTACCTTTTGACTACAAAAAAAATATTATGGTGTTTGTTGAGCCCCATTTTGTTACCCTTTTTGAGCTAAAAACCTTATGTATTAACGCACATTTTGTTATCTTTTGGCGTCTTTTGCATCATACAGATTACCATCTAGCTTCAGGTATGATCTTATTTTGGATTTATTTAAGATTGATTCATTCTTGACTATTTTACTATTTTAATAAGTAAATTCGATGTTAATTGATGTAACTACTAACAAATGCATTCATTAATTGCAGAGCATGCTTTTTGGTTGAACTTGACATGTAGACACACATTCGGCTAGATATGCACATAGCATATTCAACTTGTCATTCAACTCACCAAAACAATTGCATGTTGGAACTAATTGATTCTCTAGAATTTAAGCATGGAGCTACCTGAAAACCACTTGTTTTCCACCTGTCGAAGTGTTAGCATGAGCCTTGTTCTGGAAGGTTTCCAACATACCTCTCTGATTGACATCACACCACTAGTTCATGCCAAAGAAGGGAAGCCTATACACCACCTCATGCCCGATGGAAACCAACTCACGATAAGGGAGGAAAAATGACTGTTTGTTGGCATAGAGCAACAGATTGTAATAATGGTTGACTCATCTCAAAGAGCAGTCAACCACTAAAGGGTCGACTTGCTCGCTTTCTCAAAACTATATATAAGAACGCTTGTATGCGAACAAAGTGTTAAGCAATAGTTTTATCCTAGCAAGTTTTTATGTAATTCAGACTCTGTTTCTTATTTTTAATGGAAGTTCTGTTACACTGTCTATGATCGTGTGTCATTAACGTTTAGCAGGCTGTGACTCTGTTTGTTGGGAGGGCCCTCCACTAATCAGAGTTTTATATTTTCGTTTAGTCTCTTTCATTTCCCCTTCTTTGTAATTAGTATAGCTTTGTTCATAGATTGTTTATGTAATTTCATTTTTGCAATCGTTTATATTATTTCTTGTAGCTTAGATTTCATTTCAACATTATGATGTTTATATAGTCTTTCATTTTAAGTTAGCAACCGGTTGCATATAGACTAGATTGTAATTTCTTTTGATGTTGCATTTAGACTAGATTGTAATTTCTTTTCATGTTGCATATATATTAGATTGTAATTTCTTTTGATGCTGCATATAGACTAGATTGTAATTCCTTTTGATGCATTTCCATTTTATTGTTTGATTTAATGTTAATAGAATAAATTGATTCAATGTTAATAGAATAAATTGCTTCAATACTATAGAATTTAATCATAGTTAGTTTCAATTCTGCTAATTCTTATTATGTTCCGAGTTTATTTAATTTCCAATTTCCTTTCAAATTGCAATAGGTAATTATGTTACCAAGTTATGAATTGTATTTGAATTATATTGTAGGGTAAATGTAGTTGTTAAATAGGTTTAAACTTCCTGTATTTACATTCTAGTTATTACATGCATGAGTCAGCTGGCCCGAGTTCATCTAGATTAATCATTTCTTTAAAGTTTTAAGTGTTTTTGTATACAGACTGTCATACGGACATACTATTTGGTTCGTTATACAGACTCCAATTTCGACCTGTTGTTCAGTCTTTCATCCAGTCCTTAGCATATTTTACATAGTTTAAGTCTGTTTTCTTCAATTCTTTGAGTATGTTTTGATTAGAATAGTTAGACAATGATTATATTTCCTTTTAAAAGTCTTTGATTAAATTATTTAGAGTACTTATTAAGTCTTTATTTCTTTTTACCATATGATTATGTTTTGTAATATTAGCTTGAATTGATTTCATTTCTTTATATGTGATTCGGGGTTAGTTATATTAATAATTTGGTAGATATGTTGATAGGTTATAAATAGAAGTTGTTATTTTTAGTTAGATGGTTACTAAATAAGAATTAAGATCATCTTCATTAGGTTTTCTGTTTGTTTAGAAGATTATTTCCTTTGCATTTATGTTTTGCCTTTTGTTAAGTGTCCATGACATAAAGAACCATGTTTACCATTACTTGCAACTGGACATTCCTTATTTTATATTTTTTCGTAGAGGTAAAGTTAGACTTAATTTCCTTTAGTTTCTATACCTCATTTGAAAGCCATTTTGACTCTCATTCTACCCTTGTCCCATTCATTGTAAATGCTTATCCCCAAAACAACCCAGGAGAGTGGAATTAGTCTGAGTTGCCATGTATAGTTATATATCCTAGTTGATGTAATTTTGTAAATCCTCCTTTGTATAGTTAGCTTTCAAAAGTTGTTTAAGATAGTAGAATAGGTCTTAAGGGACAGTTTATTATAAGGTTATCTTGTTTTTATTTGCATTCCTTCAATAAGTATGTATAAAGTAGAGTAGTCTAACTGGATACTACACTAGTCTAGTCTTCTATCATAGCTTAATCTTTTTAACCATTTAATTCTTAGAGTATGACTTTGTTTCTTATTTTGGAAGATCCTTTGATCTATGTTTGTTAAAATATTTCCACGACATCTTAGAGATCCTTTTTCCTTCAAATACATTTTGTAGCAACTCCAAGCTTACAAACCCCGGTCGATAATTAAATATTAGGTAAACTATTCAAGACAATATTTTTCCCAACATTTTGGCGCCGTTGCTGGGAAGTTGTTCTGTAAGGTAGAAAAAATAGAATTTGCTTATGAAGTTTAGTGATTGGTTGGTGGCGGGGGAGCAGTAAGACGAGAGGTAAGAACCTGCGCATCTGTTATAATAGGTGCCCCCAAAACCCAACAGTAGCAATAGTCTAGGTTTTCCTTTAGTTTAGTTTTTCATGAACAGAGTCTAAGTAGATAAGGATAGATAGGTTGCCTTTAAATTACACAACAAGGGGGAGGGGAAACGATAAGAGGCAAAGACGAATTCACTATGGGATTTCCATAGTGTGACAGCCTGATGCATCCATTTTAGTGGGTAGCCCCAAATCCTTGTTGTTCTTTTTTTTTGCACAAGTGTGTTTTAATTTACGCAAATCTTGATTTATTCCTCTTGAGTGTGTTTAGAGTGGATAGTAAAATTTTGTTTAAATTTTAAATTAACTATTACAGGGACATAAATCCCCCCACCATTCACCTAGTGGAAAGATACCAAAATACACCAATAGGAAGTCATCTGCTTGGCGACCTAAGGAGACTCTCTTAAGAGGTCTTATCAGGGAATTCATGGGCGATACTTCGACAGGAAAATTTGAGGATCTCATTCTTGAAATTTTTTTTAGGGATCAGTTATTAAAAACCTCTAAGCATCCCAATACAACTTCTTCTCTAGTAGGAGACCCAAACTTTGTTGACCCTGTCCAAGTAAAAGCACTCCTCAACAACTCTGTAATTTCACAAATTGAAACATCTGAAGTAGAGTCTACTTTTCCTACAGGGTCCAATAGGAGCATGGCCAATGGGATGAAGATCTCCCCTGAAAAATAATACTGGGACACCTCAGTCTCACCTCAGGAAAATCCTCCTTTCAGCAACCCAAATCACACAAAGAAAAAGAAAGAACAGTCAGCAGCAAGGACCATCTTCTGTCCAAAATGTAAAGCTAAACATCTCCCACAAGAATGTCCATTCAAAATTTCCACATGTCATATTTGTACAGGACATCATCTTTTGCCTCAAGGGACCAGGATGAACCTTGCTAGAATAGAAGATGATCCTCCCTCCTTGAACACTCTTCCTCCCTTACCTGATCCTTAAAAGTTACCTTGGTTTGTCATAATTTGTATATCTATGTAGATATGTTTTTTGAATAAACAAGAGTCATGTATAATTCCAGGAGACTCTTCTTCTATGTTTTTAAATAAAACCAATCATCTAATAAATGGTTTTGAAAATTTAATTAAAGGTGGGTATTTTCTATAAGATACTATCTGAAAAAGAAAAGTGCTCTAAAAACACTAGTTGTGATTCTGAAATTTGATTCTCAAACCATTTATTTTAATGATTTTGTTACCTCTTATATATGATGGTTTGATTTAGATATGTACATTCTTGATTACTTTAAGCAAGTGCTCGAAAGAATTATTTCAATTATCATGTTCTTTAAGATTTTTAATACCTAGAGATTACTAGTACATCTACACTTGTCATCAAAACTTGACCCTTAAAATATTTTTGAGAATACTCTAGGATAAGTGGAATTTCTGCTTATGGGGAACGTTATCTTTTATAAATAAAATGGAATAAAAGGCCCAAGAACACCTTTGAGTTATTCTCTTTTGACATGATCTATGATTAAGGCCATTTTATGAAAATGTTTACTCATGTGTTTAGCAAGGATTAGCACACTCTAGTACCAATTGAATTCCTATCTTTATACAAGGCAAACCCGCCGTGGTACTGAACAGGTCTGCTGGTAGCGGGTCAATGGTAAGTAACAATCTAGCAATATGGAAATTTGATAAATGCAAGTAAACCCATTGAGGTACTAAACATGATAGCTGGCAGTGGGGCTATGCTTGCATGGTACCAAGATAAACCCGTCGGGGTACTAAACAGGATCGCTGGCAGCGGGGCAATATCAGGTAAAAGAGCTCTGGTTAATGCACCTCTAGGCACATGTGTTAACAATTAAATATGTTTAGGCCTATTGTTTATGATGTCATTAAAGAATCACTGTAAGATGGAATTGGATCCAATAATATGAGTTCAATCAATAACTAGGATCTATTTATCCTAGTAATGGGACCCATAGCAATAGATTCTTACAAATTCGACGGTAAGCTCAATTTTTTTTAAGGGGGAAAGATATCTTTACAACAAGGCAAGGATGACTAGTTTTCCCTATGATCTTTCCCTTATTTTTCTTCATTACATAGTAAATAATGAATTTGCATATTTGAGCACTATTTTATATGTATATATCTGAATCCTTCCATGCATGTGTTAGTTTTTCTTTCTTTTACCTACCTATAACAACATGGCTGGACTTTCTTATCTTATTTTGGAAACTACTGAATTTTCTTGTATGGCTTGCGGACACGCCATATCTTTGTTTTGGGGGGGAGTATCAGACTGTCTGTGCTTTTATAAAAATGACGATTTATTTCTCTAAAAATCATGGAAGTACAATTAAAAGGATCAAAGTAATTGTTTTATGTGATCTCCTTATAGGTTCAAATCTTAGAAAAATCTATGATTAACAGTAGTCTGATCTGATCAAGCAAAACTTATTTTCTTACAGGAAATTTATATGGAGGATCATACGAAGGATCATATGAAGGGTTGAATAATGGCCTGAATGAAAAGCTAAATGATGTTATGAATACACACGATGATATTTTTCCTATGATTAAAGTTATCTTAATTTTTGAATTGGCTAAGTCATATCATCATTATTAAAAAAAAAATCATATCCATAAGATACTTTTACTAAATTTCAACCCATGACTTGGTACGATCTCGATGTAATATTATCTTGTTTTATCCTCATATAGGCTTGAAAAGACCTTAGGGTACTTTCTAATCATTACTATGCTATCATCACCTCATCTCATTTTTCATTCACACGTATAAACTGCTGAACGTCTTTCATTCGTACGCATAAGCTATTAGAAAATCGATCTTCTCGTTAAAATTAGGATTATGGTAATGAGTATGGTCATATGTTTGCATTAAGTTTAATGTTCAACCTGTCCAAAGTTTACTTTGGACAGGGTTGAACCAACTAAAACCTTATGAACTCGCTAGAATATGCATTTTGATGCCACACGTTTTAAGAGTGGTCATAATGGCATGGTCATCTAAAATATGCCGAACTGGCTGCATGATCATTTGATCAATTGAATGTTGCATGCTTTAAATCAATATGATGTGAATCCTTTCCATTGTTTCCGTATGACCATTACTACTATAGAATCCTATCACTATATTTTCCCCACATCTCTCGTAGAGCCCTGTTTTCATCACCTTGGCTTCACCATGCCAAACTGATTCGAACCAAAGAGTTATCAGGATCTATTCCAGATACCCGAATTTAGAGACTGTCGTGAAATATTTTTTCGCACAGGATGGAACCCTTTTCTCCCTCAGCTACAGGGTTTTGACAAGGAAATTTCATTACTATTCGCAATGGGCTTTGATGGGAGAGAAGCAAGGGTCGGCCATTTAGTTTTTTAGGTCATTGAGGAGTCAATAGCTCAGGCCCCCAAGATTCCCCGAGAGGGGGAACATTGGCAAAAGCATTGGTTTGTCCCTAGAGCATTGCACACTTTTGCATTGAAACCTGAATGCCGTCATGTATCAGGCAACAAAGGCTACCATCACAGTTGGATCAAACTGGAATATCTCAATCCATTGACAGTCATTATCCACCTAGTCACCTGTGAAGGTAAGTTCAACGTTTTTAAATCTTGTCATTTGCATCTATTGGTTCACTTTGTGGATCATAAATACCTGAATTTCCCATTTTTCTTTTTGCAGAGTCTTGAAAAAATGTTAAATTTGGTTCGGAAGAACACCCTCCATCCTTGATCAGCTTAAGGAATGAAACCAGACATGGGATAATTTTGTTTTCAAGTTCCTTAACCCTCATCTGAATTTACAAGATCCCCTGATATTCTCATGGCCAATAGTCTAGTCCATATCCATCAACAGGGAAGAAAAACCCTAACATAGTTCATCTAGATGATGATGTATCATAGGCAAGCCCATCTACACGATCTTCCCCTGTTGTTCCTGCGGAATTCATACCTTTGTCACGACCCCGTACTAAGAAACGAAAGGTCGAATTTGGATAGACCAGTCGTCAACCCCGTGTCCACCCATTGGTACAGTCAAGAGTCTAGCCTGACATACAAAGAGACCATCTGGATAGTACGGCTGAAACACATATTCCTGACCCAGATTCATCTTTATATGCATTAGCTAACCTTTCAATCGATTTATTGAATGACATTGCTCATGAAGGTATTTCTACACCTGTTCAATATTTAAACCCTGATAGTCAAGTTCCAGATGCCGATGTTGAAGTGATGAAAAAGGAAGAGAACCCTCTATGGGACTGCAACCAGTCCCCAGAACCATTTCAACCACCACAACCAACAGTAGAACAACTAACCTCTGAGTTGATATAGTTGACGAATCAGAATGAAGCGTATGTCAAATTAATCTCAGAGCTTCGAGAAGAAAAAAAAATGTTACAACTGCAGATTAAGACTATGGAGGATTTTCATAGGACCGTCAGTACATCACAAAGGGATCAGCAGGCTATAAATTCCCTCTTGAAGGAAAAGGCTAGGAAGATGAAGTATAAGCCACCTTTTTCATCAACAAGGTCGAAGGCAGCTGCTAGCGCAGCTCTGCCTTCTTCCCAATGATATCTCTTACTTTGTACCAGTGGGACTTGGCATCCTTTTGGTTTGGGGGTATATTGAGCCCCATTTTGTTACCATTTTTGAGCTAAAAACCTTATGTATTAACGCACATTTTGTTATCTTTTGGCGTCTTTTGCATCATACAGATTACCATCCAGCTTCAGGTATGATCTTATTTTGTATTTATTTAAGATTGATTCATTCTTGATTATTTTATTGTTTTAATAAGTAAATTCGATGTTAATTCAAAAACTGATAAAAAATGAATTCATTAATTGCAGAGCATGCTTTTTTGGTGAACTTGACATGCAGACACACATTCGCCTAGATATGCGCATAACATATCCAACTCGTTATTCATCTCGCAAAAACAATCGTGCATTGGAACTAATTGATTCTCCAGCATTTAAGCATGGAGCGACCTGTAAACCACTTGTTGTCCACCTGTCAAAGTGTTAGAAAGAGCCTTGTTCTGGAAGGTTTCCAGCATACCTCTCTGATTGACATCACTCCACTAGTTCACATCAAAGAAGGGAAGCCTGTACGCCACCTCATGCCCGATGGAAACCAACTCGCCATAAGGGAGGAAAAACAACTATGTGTTGGCATTAGAGCAACAAATTATAATAATGGTTGACTCATCTCAAAGAGAAGTCGACCACTAAAGGGTCGACTTGCTCACTTTCTCAAAACTATATATAAGAACACTTGTATGCGAACTGAGTGTTAAGCAATAGTTTTAGCCCAACAAGTTTTTATGTAATTCTGAATCTGTTTCTTATTTTTAATGGAAGTTCTGTTACATTGTCTACGATCGTGCTTCATTAACGTTTAGCAGGCCGTGACTCTGTTTGCTCGGAGGCCCCCCAACCAATCAGATTTTTATATTTTTGTATAGTCTCTTTCATTTCCCCTTCTTTGTCATTAGTATAGCTTTGTTCATAGATTGTTTATGTAATTTCATTTTTGCAATCGTTTATATTATTTCCTATAGCTTAGATTTCATTTCAATATTATGATGTTTATATAGTCTTTCATTTTAAGTTAGCAACCGGTTGCATATAGACTAGATTGTAATTTATTTTGATATTTCATTTAGACTAGATTGTAATTTCTTTTGATGTTGCATTTAGACTAGATTGTAATTTCTTTTGATGTTGCAATTAGACTAGATTGTAATTTATTTTGATGCTGCATATAGACTAGATTGTAATTCTTTTTGATGCATTTCCAGTTTATTGTTTGATTTAATGTTAATAGAATAAATTTCTTCAATGTTAATAGAATAAATTGCTTCAATACTGTAGAATTTAATCATAGTTAGTTTCAATTCTGCTAATTTTTATTATGTTCTGAGTTTATTTAATTTCCAGTTTCCTTTCAAATTGCAATAGGTAATGATGTTTTCAAGTTATGAATTGTATTTGAATTATCTTGTAGGGTAAATGTAGTTGTTAAATGGGTTTAAATTCCTGTATTTACATTCTAGTTATTACATGCATGAGTCAGCTGGCCCGAGTTCATCTAGATTAATCATTTCTTTAAATTTTTAAGTGTTTTTGTATACAGATTGTCATACAGACAGTGTGGAAATTGAACCCAGGAGATAGAACAATTACACTCACAAAATTGCTAATCAAACATGCAAAATTCACACCAAGGAGACTGAAATTGGAGCATAACACTGATCTGTATTCAATAAGTGTACAATAGCCAAACTTATGAAATAATAGGATGCTGCAATATATCATTACATGAGAGAATTGAATGCATAAATATGCCATTCGAAATAGTAAAAAAGTAGGCTTACTAATTCTAGTCAAATCCCCCATAGGTGCATAAAGCAGTTTCCAAATCTATGAAGATGTTCACGAATTTGCTAACTCAAGTGGGGAAGATAAAGAGGGATGGAAAGAAAAATCATACATTCTTTTATTTGGAGAAAAGGAAGGAGGATGATGTGGGCAAAAAAAAATTCAACTACACCTAGTCTACCTTTTCCTTTTGCCTTAAATCAGAATAAAACAAGGCATCTTTTCAGAAAAAGCAGATATACGCTTTGGAGGATCTGGAATAAAGAAGACATGCTAAATTTGGTTTCTAGGATGTTTCCCAAGCGCTCCATGACTCATGTTTATCATGTGTTGACTTCTAGGACTTGTAGAAGGCAACTAGCATAGAATGGAATCTAGGAAACTAGGTAATAAGACAAAAATAATTAAAATTAATGTCTAAGGTAGGTAACTATGGGTTGATTATTCTAACACACCCCCTTAAGCCTGAATTTATTAGTAAATATGAGAAAACTATAGGGCCTAGAAACAAGGCTTCGTCACCCTTTACATACTGCTTGTCCATACAACCAAGGAAAGAGGCAAAAACCCAGTGGGAAAATCCTCCCTTAAACATGGATAGGAAAAGCAATTTTTTTGGAAATCTTGTCATCAATCATGCTTCATAGCATGATCAACAATGCCCAATAGTGATTTGAGATTGCTGAAGGTCTTCTCACAAAAAACTTTGGTGAAGATGTCTACCACTTTTTTTGAAGATGCACAGAAGAGTAGATCAATGGTGCCATCTTGCACAAACTGTTTGATGTAATGCATATGGATCTCAATGTGCTTGGTTCAATATTTATGAACTGGATCATTGCAGATTCGAATGGTGCTCTGATTATCATAGTAGATAATAATTGAAAACTCTGATTTGAAACCACATTCTCCAAGTATCCCCTGCAACCACAAACATTGAGTTGCTGCATTTACAATTCCTCTATACTCTGATTCTGTAGATGAGAGTGCTATGGCACTCTTCTTCTTTCTTGACCAGCTGAGTGGTCCTTCTGCATGCAAGAACACATATCATGATGTAGACTTTTGATATGTGTTGTCACCTGCCCAATCACTGTCAGTAAACCCAATCAAATCAAGATCAGATTTTGCTTTGTATAAGATCCCATGAGTTCTTGTTCCTTGAACAAAGTTTAGGATCCTTTTGGATGCTCTCCAGTGGATCTCATGAGTATAATCCATGTATCTTGAAGCCACACTAACTGCATAATATAGATCAGGTCAAGTGTGTGCAATATAAAGCAAACACCCAATCAACTGCCTATATAGTGTATTATTTACCATAGGAGAAGAACCTGCTTCTTCAAGTTTAACTCCTGAAAGGAAGGGAGTCTTGCATGGCTTGCAATGTTTCATGTTGAACTTGTTCAACAAATTGAGAGCATACTTGGACTGATGTATTTTTATTCCATGTTGGGTTTGAGCAATTTTGAGACCCAAGAATTGGCTCAACAATCCTAAATCTGTCATAGAAAATGCATGGTTCATTGCATCCTTCAAGGAGGCAATCTCTTTCTTTGAAATTCCCTTCAGGTTTCTGCATGTAAATCTCTTCAGTGAGATCTCCATTTAGGAAAGCACACTTCACATCCATTTGATGTACCTCCCACTGCTTTGAAGCTGCAATGGCTAGAGCTAGCCTTATGGAGTCGATCTTTGCCACTGGTGCAAAGGTTTCATTGTAGTCAATACCATGTACTTGTGTGTATCCCTTGGCTACCAATATTTCCTTATATTTCAAAGGTGAACCATCAGCAGCAAACTTAGTCTTGAAAACCCACTTATATTGAACTAGCTTCCTCCCTGGGGAAAGATCAACTAGTTCCCAAGTGTTGTTCTTCTGGAGCGGGTTGAATTCTTCTTTCATGGATGTTTGCCATCTTGGATCATCTGCTGCATATTCATATGTCTATGGATATGATTCAACCATTATATAGCACTTCTCAGAAAATAGAGGATCTTTCACACAAAGGGCACTCTCAAATTGATATCTAGTCCTCCTAGTGTCACTAGGATTTCCAGCTGGTTCCCCAGCTTCTTGAATGGT
Organism: Pseudotsuga menziesii; assembly: GCA_001517045.1. Classification (NCBI taxonomy): domain Eukaryota; kingdom Viridiplantae; phylum Streptophyta; class Pinopsida; order Pinales; family Pinaceae; genus Pseudotsuga; species Pseudotsuga menziesii. Next base: position 171,892 of record LPNX010974505.1, read on the forward strand.
CTTTGCTGCCCATTTTGGTCTTGTAGGAATGTTAGGATCTGCAATAAAATCATCATTATAAGACATATCAGAATCAGCAAAATCATTAGTCTCTCCACTTACAATCAATGGATCTAGTGGTGAAGAAGACTCTCCAACTTCAACTGCTACTAAAGGCTCTTCTTGGAACTGAACACTTATTTCAATGAAAGCTTTGTTAGTGCTCAAGTTGATCAGCTTGTACCATTTTTAATATTCAGAATACCCAACAAATAGGTACTCTTGGATTTGGGGCTGCAAATCCTTCCTCTTTTCAGTTGGAATTCTAGCCCAAGCCTTTGAGCCAAAAATCCTGAAATGGGTCACATCTGGCTTGTGCCCACTCCAAGCTTTGAAAGGAGTCATACCATAAATCTGATTATGAGGCACCATTTTCTAGATGTAGGATGCACATTTTATAGCCTTGACCCAAAACTTTGGTGGCAAAGTCTTAGCCTCCATCATGCAGGTTGCCATCTCCTTCGGTGATCTATTCTTTCTCTCAACAGCACCATTTTGCTGTGGTGTGTAAGGTATTGAATGTTGCATCTGAATACCTGCATATTTACAATACTAAATGAACTCAGACTTGACATACTCACCACCATTATCATATCTGAGGATATTGAGTTTCCTCCAAGACTGGTTTTCAACCAAGGCTCTAAAGACTTTTAAGAGGTAAAAATTTTTAGACTTATGCTTTAGGAAGTAGACCCAACAATACCTGGAAAATTCATCTATGAAGGTCAATGCATATTTGGCTTGAATCATGGACATATGAGGGAATGGACTAGCAATGTCACTATGGATCAGCTCAAGAGGTGCAAAGGTTGTCTCATGACTAGCTTTCTTATAATTGTGCTCTGGGTGTTTTCCTAGGATACAACCTTGACAGACTCCCTTAGAAAACTTGATCTTTGGTAACCCTATGACCATATCTTTTTCACTCAAATCAGAAAGATATTTGTAGTTAAGATGGCCAAATATTGCATGCCAAATATTGCTTGCTTCATTAGCATGAATCAGAAGAGCAGAGGGGTTTGAGTAGGGTAGAAAATGGGAAAACTTGTATACCTTTTAAGTGTGATCTACAACACCTTTTGCTATGACTTTACCATTCAAAATATCAGTGATTTCAACATCATTAGGGGAGAAGATGACCTTCTTTGGAGACCCAGTATGAGTCATCTAAAACAATGACAAGAGATTAGAGGCAAGACCTGGAACATACAACACATTATTGAACTTACCATGGTCAAGATCAATCCTTCCCTTCCCCAAACCGTCAGTGAGAGAATCATATCCCAAAACTATTGGTGGACCTTTAGACATGTCAATAGAGGATAATATCTCTTTTGTTGAAACCATATGTCTAGAATCTCCAGAGTCTATGATGAAGCTAGGTGAGCTTGATGTGCCAGCAACCAAGGCATGTACTCTCTCTCCGTCCTCTGAATTTGATCCTCCTTCCCTCTTCTTTGAGAAATTAGGAAGGGAGATGTTATTATTCTCTGGGAGTTGGGTCAACATGTCAATTTTATTTTTCATACAAGATCTCTCAGGATGATAGCCCTTTCTACAGTATGCACACTTGCTCATTTCTCCTTTGTTCTTCTTCTCGGAGTTCTTCTTGGAACCTTGGGGCTCCTCTTGAGACTTTTTCTTATATCTCTTTTGATCAGGTGGATTTTTAGCTTTTTTCTTTCTTTTTGAATCCACCTTTGAATCTCCAGCAACCAAATCTTAGTCTTTGGAAGGTTTGACGATGCCCATCATCACCAACCTATCTTGCTCCTATGTGAGGGATTCCATGAACTCTACAAGCTTAGGCATATTCCAGGATCGAGCTATCAACTTGGTGGCATGGAAGGTCGAAACAAACACTGAATAGTCAGGACCAAGCTTAGAGAGTATGGACAAAACTAGTTGCTCTACCTTCTTTTCGATCCCACACTGTTTCAACTGCAAAACAAGGGCCTTAAACTTAGAAAAGTAGAGTTACAATGATTCGAAGCTACTGGGACTCAAGGAGATCGGTTCATTCTCGATTTGATGTCCTCTCATATCACCTATCTTTCCAAAAATATCTTCTAGATTCTCCCACACTTCATTAGGTGATGTCAATCCATCAAGATGGAAGAGGAGGTCTCTTGAAATGCTCAGACACAAAAGACCATAGGCCTCATCCCTTCTGTTGTGTCATTTAATTTTCTCTGCAGCTGCATTGGGCTCTCCCTGTATTACCATAGTTACCCTGTAGAGACCTTTCACTCTCAACAATATCTCCATCTCATCTTTCCACTCAAAGAAATTGAATGGGGTCAAGATGATCTTCTGAGATTGGTCCATAGCTCAGAAACTATGCCCTGCAGTCAACAGAATGCGCTCCTAGTCAAGATGTAAAACATGCAATAGAAATAAGGAAGGAGAGAAATCGATCTACAAAGGCTCTGATACCATGTGGAAATTGAGCCCAAGATATAGAACAATTACACTCACAAAATTGCTAATCAAACATGCAAAATTCACACCAAAGGAGACTGAAACTGGAGCATAACACTAATTTGTATTCAATAAGTGTACAATAGCCAACCTTATGAAATAATATTCTGCTTCAATATATCATTACATGAGAGAATCGAATGCATAAATATGCCATTCGAAATAGTAAAAAAGTAGGCTTACTAAAGTCGTTTCCAAATCTATGAAGATGATCATGAATTTGCTAAGTCAAGTGGGAAAGATAAATAGGGATGGAAAGACAACTCATAGATTCTTTTATTTGGAGAAAAGGAAGGAGGATGATGTGGGAAAAAAACAAGTCAACTACACCTAGTCTACCTTTTCCTTTTGCCTTAAATCAGAATAAAACAAGGCATCTTTTCAGAAAAAGTAGATATGCGCTTTGGAGGATCTGGAATAATGCAGACATGCTAAATTTGGTTTCCAGGATGTTTCCCAAGTGCTCCATGACTCTGTTTTAGCATGTGTTGACTTCTAGGACTTGTAGAAGGCAACTAGCATAGAATGGAATCTAGGAAACTAGGTAATAAGACAAAAATAATTAAAATTAATATCTAAGGTAGGTAACCATGGGTTGATTATTCTAACATATAGACTGTTTGGTTCGTTATACAGACTGCCATTTCAACCTGTTGTTTAGTCTTTCATCCAGTCCTTGGCATATTTTACATAGTTTAAGTCTGTTTTCTTCAGTTCTTTGAGTATGTTTTGATTAGAATAGTTAGATAGTGATTATATTTCCCTTTAAAAGTCTTTGATTAAATTATTTAGAGTAATTATTAAGTATTTATTTATTTTTACCATATGATTATGTTTTGTAATATTAGCTTGAATTGATTTCATTTCTTTATATGTGATTCAGGGTTAGCTATATTAATAATTTGGTAGATACGTTGATAGGTTATAAATAGAATTTGTTCTTTTTAGTTAGATGGTTACTAAATAAGAATTAAGAACATCTTCATTAGTTTTTTTGTTTGTTTATAAGCTTCTTTCCTTTGCATTTCTGTTTTTTCTTTTGTTAAGTGTCCATGACATAAAGAACCATGTTTACCATTACTTGCATCTGGACATTCCTTAGTTTACATATTTTCATAGAGGTAAAGTTAGACTTAATTCCCTTTAGTTTCTATACCTCATTTGAAATCAATTTTGACTCTCCTTCTACCCATGTCCCAGTCACTGTAAATGCTTATCCCCAAAACAACTCAGGCGAGTGGAATTAGTCTGAGTTGCCATGTATAGTTATATATCCTAGTTGATGTAATTTTGCAAATCCTCCTTTGTATAGTTAGCTTTCAAAAGTTGTTTAAAGTAGTAGAATAGGTCTTAAGGGATAGTTTATTATAAGGTTATCTTGTTTTTATTTGCATTCCTCCAATAAGTATGTATAAAGTAGAGTAGTATAACTGGATACTACACTAGTCTAGTCTTCTGTCATAGATTAATCTTTTTAACCATTGAATTCTTAAAGTCTGACTTTGTTTCCTATTTTGGAATATATTTTGATTTGTGTTTGTTAAAATATCGGCACGACATCTTAGGAATCCTTCTGCCTTCGCATATATTATGTAGCAAATCCAAGCTTACAAACCCCGGTCGATAATTAAATCTTAGGTAAACTATTCAAGACAATATTTTTCCCAACAGTGTTTCCAATGAAAGTATAAAGGCAGTTTGGATTTGTTAGCTTCAAGAAGAGCTTGGGTTTCCTATTCAGTCCTCAAATATTATCCATTGTTAGCCATCTAGATTTCCTTGCATTTAGCATTGGCTTCTCAAACAAATATTTTAGACCATAGTGGTCTATCCTAAGATCAAATATATTTTCCATCAAATAGTTGCTCCACATTTTCAAAGCATGCACTGTGAAAAAAATATCTAAATAATTAGTAACATGATTATTTTCATGTTCTTTTAACTTTCTTGACTAATAACACACCACATGATTTTATTTCTTAATAACTCCTCCAATCCCTTGTTTGCATGCATTAGTGCACACCACAAAATCATTCTTTAGATTTGAAATTTTCAAAATTAAGCACTTCTAATAAGCTTCTTCAATGGCTGGAATATTTCTTCACATTTTTGTGTCCACTCAAATTTTATTCCATTATTTTTCCAAGAAGTGATGGGGTGTGCAACCTTGGAGAATCCTTCAATGAAACTTCTATAATAAGCATCAAGACCCATAAAATATATCACATCCATCACATCCTTTAGATTTTATCAATTCACAATGGACCAACTTTTTCTTGGATCCACTGATATTACTTCCTCTGAGATAATGTGACCCAAATAATGAGTTTTCTTTTGATAGAAATCACATTTGCATAGTTTTCCATGCAACTGATGCTCCCTTAGCAATTGAAAACCCATTCTCAATTTTTCTTCATTCTTGGAATAAATAAGAATGTCATCTAGAAATATATGAACAACCTTTACATGTTGAACACACTATTCATGAGACACATGGATGTAGTTGGTGTATTAGTGGGACCGAATGGCACCACCAGGAAGTCATAGTGTCCATATTATTGATGCCTCAACATGGGAATTATTTTGAAGTGTCGGAACATGATGCTTGGGGATAACTCCATTAATTAAGTTGTTATCCTATTTTGTCTCAACCATCAAGTCCAAAGTGAAACCCTCTTTGTGTCCATGCCAAGTTCCGCTATATGCATCGTCATTTGGCCTTGATGCCTCTTGTCGATAAAATTGTGTTAAGTTTTGAAATTGTCTTGTTCTCCCATTATGTATTTCCATCCTATCATTTCTATATCATTTAATCCAAGGTGAAACACTCATCACACCAATATTTCATTTCACAAAAGGTGTCACCATTTGACCTCCTGGATCACACATCTGAAGTTGTCATGTTAAATTACTTGTGTTTTTTATGTAGTCATGTGTCCATCATTTTAATCTCATGATTTTTTATTTTGGCATTGTTTCCATCATAACACCTTCATCCAAAATATAACTTCGTTACCTCCCACCAAATATTACTAGTCAATTTTTGTTTCAAATAATGTCCCTTGTCATGCCTTAAATTTTAAATTCCCCTAAATCCAAAATTTCATTGAAAAGTTAAAAACCCCTTTGTACGAAACCTCTCCTTGTCTATTTACATTGTTATCTTCATACAAATTTTAAAAGACAAAATATTTTAACCAAAATTTGAATGTAAAATTAAAACCCCCATTGGACACCTATGTTGAATCCTCCATTTTTTCATCTCCCCATTAATACAAGGGATAATTTTTCTCTCAACCCATTCCCATTTTTATTTCCCATTAATAAATCAAAGCAAAAATAACCACCCATTTTCCTTCATTTTCCTATGCCATACTAATTATCGAAAATATTTCACCCTTCATTTTCCTATGTCATACTAATTACCCAAAATAATTCACCCTTCATAATGTGCATTAGAGAATTTACCATAGGATTATTGTCATGTTGGAAAAAATAAAAAAAGGTTTGTGTACATTGTAAAAAAATGAATCTAGAGAAACCATAGGGCATCCCATTCAGTCGATGTTTGAGATTTGCACTAAAAATGTGAGATGGGAAAAGAGAAACTATGTTTTCCTTGAATGTGGATATGAATGTGTTAATGATTAGCTACTTGAAAAAAAGAATCATCCCAAACAAAGAGGGTGATCATGGGAATATTCTTTTGAAAGTTCTGTTTTAAAGTTTGATTTTTATGACCTTAAACACATTTACAATTTTTTTATAAGAAGTAATCTTATATAAGAATTTGAGTGTGCCTAATGGTTAAGAAGATGCGTTATCTCTGTTGAGGTCATAGGTTCAAAACCAATGGGATAGGGTTTCTTATTAAACTTTTGTGACAAGGATAAAAAGATAAAAAGATAGGCATAATCTCTTTACCCACTGTCTCTTGTTCAAGATGAAGAGTTTAGAACCATGCATTGCAATGGCATGATTTGAGTTATTCTGGCATACAATGTAAACTAGAAATTGTTGCATAACACCACCCTTAACCTTGGTGATGTCATTACTTATAGGCATCCACTTAAAAGAAACTATTGGTAGACAATTTGCCACATGGGATACAATGGTAAATAAATTTTGTGAGAACAACAATGGAAGGAATGGAACACATGAACACAACTATAAAATATCGAAGGCATACTTGTCAAAAAATAATAACGCCTGTCCAAGGAGTCATTGATCCAATTGTTTGAATGAGTCAATCGGTAGACAATTGATCCAACTGTTTGAACAAGTCTTTTGAGGGATCCATAGCAATCCTTTTGTATGGATCTACTCATTCTTAGCTCAAAGTAACTAATTTTATTCAATATGAGGAGGAACATTCAACCGGTGCTCTATTTTCTTGGATTGATGGTTACAATTCCAATTTTTGGATGTTGATCATGTTGATCTACGATCAAATTTTCCTAATCTTGTGATCTCATTGGAATAACTCAATGATTAGTTCGAGATTCTGCTTGATGTACATCACCAAATTGTGAACAAGATATCGTAAATTCTATCTTTGTCATTTAGTCAACTAAGTAGTTTGAGATAATGACGACTCCTTAGACTTGGCAATGCTAATCTTCTTTTTGTATAAATATGCATAATCTATTGAAGTCAAGAACAAGTTAGAAGTATTAAGATTAAGATCGTGTTTAAGACATTCTCTATTTTTAGTATTAAGGAAATTCTTCTTCCACTTCATATTGTCATGTGTTGATCCAATTTGGTGAAATTAGTTTTTTAGATCGCTTGTTCCTAATCGAGGAGAGGAGGTCTGTCATAACCCCGAATTTTCACAAAAATTTAAAATTTTTAATGTAACATAAAATGTCTAAGTCGTAGTTTAATAACTACTAGCAGCTAGAGGAGAAATGAAACAGTTAACAATATGTAGTGATTAAATTCAAATACATACAAACTAATACCAATTACATTTTGATATGTAATGTATATGACCTGCATTTAGTTGATTCTATCTTACTGATGATTTGGTTTTGTCAAGTAGGTGAGAAGCTATGTTCTAAACTGGGGCTTACTTAGCAATTTGCTAACTCAGTTGGATTTCTGGCTCTTACAGGTTCAGCAGGTAAATTTTTGAACAAGTAGGAGTTTGTTTTTGCGTTAAATCAAGAAGTACTTCTTTAGCATAATAAAAATGCTAGAGCATAATTTGACTAATAAAAAGCAAGGCTACGCTAAGGTAAAGTACTTCCTTTGCTGTGTTCGAATCTATGGCAGTATTTTAAGTTAGTCGTAAAGACCAATATCCTTAATATACTAGTGCTTTTTACCAGCATGAGTTCTATCTAAGTTTTCTTTCTGATGTTATATGGCAAGTTACTCACAGGTTCTACTGGTGAGCATAGGACTTATGATTTGACATAGAAACACTTTTATTGAAGCATGAATTTACTGATATTGCTATGTCTAATGTTCAATGTGCTGCTTTATAAGTTTGAGTAATAATTCTAAGACCTTCCAAGAAAAGGTTTACAATTGATCACATAGGTTTACTTTTAATTCAGCTCTAGTAGTGAAGATTATCAGCATGTTTATTTATATACAATTATAATTGTCTACTTGCACTACTAGCCATTAAGCTGTAATTTCGATTTTCTAATTTTCTTCATGTCACATGTATTATTGTAACATTACATTATCATAACACTTGATAATATTACTAAGTGATTTTACTTTGAACCCTAGGTAGTCTTACTACCTTGCAACTATAAGGTGTAGTTTAATTATTGGTGTGATTTATTAAGATTTTGGTTCTTTATAGAAACCAAAAGAACAATAACTTCCACCAAGTCTTCCGATCATATTACTGTCGACTTATGCATTTGTAAGAGTTGTACTATAGTGGAATTACTACCTAACATTTACTTACATACAATTAATCTATAAGCAAATTATTTTACCAACTTGTGTATACATAATACTAGTTCTAGAACATAGCATTAATCATGTAGCATAAGGTTTGTTTGGTTAGCCATTAGTAGTGCTATCGACTCAAAGTCAAAGGCATAAACTCCACTATTGTTCTTCATATAAATGTTTTTACAAAAGATTGATTTCAAGGTTTTCAAATTGCAAAAGTTAACGATATATACAAATGCTTTTACTATTGCTTGATTGTATTGTTTACCAAAAGCAATGATATGAATTGATTTTAAAACAAACATTATCATCGTGGTATGATATACATCATTGGCAATAATTTTGTGTTCACCCGACATTGCAGCTTGAATATATGAATCGACCCACTTCTGATTAAAAATCTTGATGGGCACGTGGATGAGTCTCCACCATGCCTTGGTCAATTTAAAAGCTCACAAAGAAACCCTATCTTCTTCATTCTCCTTCGAGGGTTTGGATCTGCGCTGTTTGGGTTTCTTCGTAGCCATGAGAGGCTCAATGGTTCACGTTTGACAGCTCCATTTGGGGTGTAGTATAGTGCTGTAATGTTTGTGCAAGAGTTGTGGGTTTCATAGTTTGTATCTTGGTTTCTTTCTGAAAGTATTGTAACACACTGAGAGTGGGTTTTACTCTGTCAGTTTTTTAGAGTTCTGGCCAAAGCATTACCCTTGAATTTGCTTGTAACTCGCTCCATCGTCGGTGAAAGTTTGGAATGTGAACCTCGCTGCCTCTGTCACAGGTTAGCATGAGGGTTTCATTTCTTCAAGGTGTTGTTCCTCGAACTGGTTAAGTCTCCCTCTCGGCTCCAAACTCCTTATTCATAGGTAAAGTCTTACCCTGCTCTTATCTCCTCACTAAGTACTTATTCAGTTTTTAAAACATGGGGTACAAATTCTAATTATCACATTGGTCTTGTTTTACAAGTTACATTTGCGGCTTCAAGTATGAAGGAATACTTCTCTCGGGTTGGTGAACTTCGTGGCCATAATCAGTAAGCCCCGATTTGTCGTGGCATCTCCCTTCTTGAAGAGGTTAATGGAGAGAAGTTACAATTTGAAGGGAAGCATGGCTTCGTTTCCTCCAATGTTTAGATGCTTAGTTTATGTTATTACTTAGTTTTGTTGTTAAAACCCTTGCACGTTACTGGGTAGCTCCGGCTTATAAGTCGTAGCTTGTATGTAGTTTCTTTGTTTTGTAAAAATGATTACATCCTTATGGATAGATAATATCATACTTTGATTTTTGAGATATGAGGGTTTTCCTGTACTCATGGTTTTAAAATGACTCCTGTTTCGATTCTCCAGTTTGTTCAAATCGATCTTTTAAAATGTTAAAACTGTGGCATAGGTTTTTCTTCTTCCACTGTCAGTGAAGTAATTTACTGTTAATGATATATTTTATAAGTAAATAGTGTTAATGTGAAGGCTGTGGAATAGTCATAATGTAAATTTATAAATTTTATATTATCAGTCCCGTGTTTAATAGTTAGGGTTTAATGGAAATGAAACCCTTATGTAAAATGTATTCTTAAATAATTGATTATTTGGGCACTATTTTCTTATTGCCTCTGTTTCGCTATTACAGGTATAATGTTGTTCATTATCTTGTTAATGAAGTATTTAAATTAAAAAGGTTTATAAATATATTTAAAGTTTTAAAGATAAGACTGTAATCAGTCTAATGCACAGTTATAGTCTTCTTGTAAAATTTGTTTACACAGTTATTAATGTAAATGGCTAAAACTTATATAAATTAATTTATAAATGGACAAATGAAAAGTTAGGGTTTCGACCCTTAGGTTTTTCTTGCACAGGTTATAAGCTTGTTTGTTAAATATAAAATAGTTTCTAAATATGTAATTCTTAGTTTTATTTTATTTAATGTTTATATTTACATTTGTGTTTATTCACTATTCTGTAAATTAGAATTTATTCACAGCTCTATAAAGAATAGAAGTTTAACTCTGGAACTCTGTTTATTTTTCATAAATAAGGGTTTATATATATAACCCAAATCTGGTCTTTATTAAGTAATAGTTTAATATTTTGGTAATAGTTTTAAAAGAGAATCTGCTGGGTTAATAACTCGTTTATATACTTAGATATGAACTCCTATAAACCTTTATTGTATTAGTGTACTATTACTGTAACTCTAGTGTATTTACTGTTTCTTTTCCTGTATTTTTATTTAGTTATAGTAAGTAAAAACAGTAAACACAAATAAACCATAACACTGTTTTTCATAATATTTTAAACATTGAAATAAACTATACTCTGCTATCTACAGATTCAAATCCTAATAACCATTTTTATTCTCTTAAGAATTCTTTCATCTACTTAAAGCATTCTAACTGTGCTAGAGTACGACCTGGTTTCTAGGTGTGGAAAAACACAGTTTAGAAATTTATTTTCATTCCATTTCACTATTCTCTAAACGAATTTCATTTCTATAACAATCTAATAAGAATACTAAATCTAACATTTCACAAACTTTGAACTTTTAACATTCATATAGTAGTTAAACTAATATTTATTTAACTAAAACAGTAAAATAAAATAACATAGAACCTGTTGAGGACAAGACGACAACAGCTTTCGAAGGTTGTTCCTCCCTACCAAACTGCTAGAGAGCGCTCAAACAACGCTTCCTCAGGACCCCCGATCCTGTTCCTGGTCTTCTTGGCTGAGAACTGGTGGAGATGTAAACATTAGAATCCTCTGTCAACTAACTAGTTCAATACCTCAGTGAAACACTCTACTCTCAACAGTATGATCTTCAGCTTAAATGCTGCAACTAGATCAATCAACAGTTATCCCCTCAAACAAATTCCATATTTCCCTTCCATTGAATTTCTCTGAAGTACATTCATTCACCTTGAATGATCACTTCTCTAGAATGAGCAGCCTCAGTTCTCTTCAATGGAAATTTTTATAAAGATTGCCTAGGTCTTTTGGGTCAGTTTTCATTAATTGAGCCACCTGCTCTGATTCCACTTTCTTGGGGAATCATGAGCACAAATGTAGGGAGGTTGCCACCTACAACAGTTGGAAGTGGTTTGAGGATGCTGCCACATGTCAGTTTGCTCTCCACCTAGTCTCCTCCACCAATTTGACCAGTAACACTCTTTTAACAGCTCTCCTAAGCTGTTGTCTCCTCATTTATTTATTTATAAATAAAATATTCAGTATTTACATTAAATATCCTTGACCCCACTGGGTCATCAATTATAACTTAGCATAAAATTTAACATATTGTTTCTCAAATAATATAAAATTGTTTTTTGCAAAATTGGGGCATGTGACAAGGCCCCCCTTGTCTGAGGTCAAGAATATGTAGTAGTGTAGTTTCATTTTCTAAAATTTGTGTTTGAATAAGAATCAGGCTAAAGTTTATAATTTGTTATCAACACCATAGATGTTAATGCTCTATTATCATTTATGTAACTATGATCACAAGTTAGTTTTCTTTTGCAAGTGTGAATTTACTTTTGAAAGTGTGCAAGCTTATGTTGAGTGGTGTGTTACACAAATATATTTCATAGAGACATAGGAATTGCAACCTATATTGATATTAGGTAAATTAGAGTTTATTCCTTGTCCATGATTAATTGATATGTTTTCCTTGATTGATCATATTGTCTAGAGAGTTCACAACCCATTAAAAAATAAGAGACTTAATTTCAAATCTGTTTGGTGGACTATGGACTAAATTTAATTGATTGCATTGATCCTTGCAATTGATTGAAACCAAAGACCTATGTCGATTCCACTTAGAGAGATTAAGGACTAGGATTGAGAAAGTGTGATCGAGTATAAACAGTTGTATTTAATACTTTTTCAGTGAGTTTCATTTGTTTTTACATGTTGAATTAGGCTTTGACACCTACATAAACTTTGTAGACAACCATTAAAAGAAACTTACCTTGGTTGATATTTATTTGTTTAATGGAATTGATGTTCTAAAAAGAACATTTATTTACACCAATGTTTTGGTGTCATTACGGGGGATGTTTTTAGAGGTGGAAATAACATGATTTAATATTGATTTTAATAGTTTTCTTTCCCTGATTTATCCATAAAATGACTTGAAATACAAGGTGAAAGGGAACAATAAGACAAGAGGTAAGAACCTTCACATTCACCCTTAAATTCTAGATGTGAGTTTTCACACCAGTGTGTCCAAGGAATGTAGAATGAAATAATCATGGAAGAAATTTGTGTAGTGCTGGGAGAAATACTCCTACTAATAATTCTATAGACCAATGATAAAGAGGTATCTCCACTTCTAACAATTCTATAGGAAGACAAGGAAGAGGTAGACTAGGAAGAGGAAGGTTAAACAATCATGAATAGGAAATCCATCCATTTGAGACTTTAAGTCAATTTGAATCATCCTTAACATCTGTTGTAATCACTCAGATCGCTAAGTTACCAATAATACACATAAAGAATCATATAATCATTACAGAGGCAAGAGACAAATATAGTAGATTGAATAACAACTTATATTACAGAAAACACATATGGGTTCATACAAACATCGAAACTGAACCAAGTTCGTATCTGGCTCAACAACCTCTTATATATGATTACAAAACAGTTATGAATATCTACTTGTCGGTTCAGTCAACTAACACAAACTTTGGAGGCTGACCTAATCTCTAATTAGTCAGCTAACTAGTCTAGTCGGCTCATCGACTAGCTCCTCCAACATCTCCCCTTGGAAAAAAATATTTCTTCGTCCCAAAGAAATAGGGAGATAACAAAAATAAACTGTATGAAGTAATTTTTCCAATTGCTCTGTCTTCATGGGTTGTGCAGTCAAATGGATGGTCTCTTACGTACACATACTTCCACAATGGCTTCTGCTATAATGAATAGTTGGTGCTGAAATTTTGTCCAATTGTGGAGGGCATTCAAAATGTCAATGGTTAAGGTTGTAATGCTTGACAGAATTGAAATCTTCCCTTGCATTGGGAGGTCTGTGATATTGATCATGTCGATCCCCAGCAATTGAGTGTTTTCTTCTGCTATTTCAAGCAATATTTTCATTCATCGACACAGTTTATCGAGTGTGTTGAGGCTGGGTAGTGCCTGATTCATCCACTGATGTGCTTGTTTTTCTAGTTTCTTGAGCTTTGTTGTTTCCAGTACTATCTGATCTTGTACTGTGCTCCTCATTGATTCTTCAAGGTTTTGTTTCTTTTCCAATTTTTTGATGTGTTCACAAGTCTCTCTAGCTTGTTGGAATACTTGACCATAATATGTATACCAATTTCACAATGCTTATTCTTTAGTGATAGACTCGTCCAAATGCTCCTCCAGTACCTTGTGGGCTTCTAAAAATGTTGTGTACTGATGTATCAGCAACACATAAGTCTCTTCTTTTTGCTCATATTTCTTAGTCTACGATTGTGTCTGAAGGTTCGACACAACACTTTCCAACAACTGGTAGGATCTCTCCAATGGTTTGTCAGTGTCAGTCTCTATTGTTCCTAGTAAAATTGTTTGTGTTAAATTCTTGCATTTGGTCAGGAATTCAATTTGTTCTGCTTTAAGTTTATCTATTTGTTCCTGTATATTGTGATTTATTGTGGCAACTTCTTTAGTGAGGGATTCCAGTAGTTGGTCTATTTCTCCATCTCTAAGTTTTGGAGTGTTGACTATAGTAGTCGACCCTAGCCGATGAAGGTGGATAGTTATCGGTAACTATTGTGTTTGTCGGTGTTCTCTTTTCTTTTGCTTTTGTGTTTTAGAGTGATGGATCACTGTTGGTTCTGTTGGTATTGATGCTGGCTACTATTGCTCTGTCTGGTGCTCTTCAGTCGATGGATTTTCGGTCGACTGAACTTCTATTGTGGCAGGGTTAACTGGATGAATTCCATGGGTGGGGCTTGTAGTTGTTTGTGCATATAGTGGTGGTGAATATGGTGGCTCTGTATTGTGAGGGCACTCTGGAATTAGTGGTGGTGACGGTGATGGAGAATGGTATGGGGTTAATGGGGTGGTCGGAAGGTTATTGGTCGAAATGGAATCCTTGACTTCTGGTAACATGTCGATAGGGTTGTCGGTTTCTTCAGAGTCCATGAGGTTGGTGATTTCTTGGTCTAGTCCTTCAGTTTGATCATTCTCCTCAAGCCTAACTGTGGGTGGGTTTGGGATAGATGGTGTGAATGATGAGATTTGGGCTGCGACAACTGTGGATGTTTTGTTAGGGTTTTGGAGGCATGAGTATTTTATAACTCCCATAACTCTTGGCTGTGGTGAGACTTGGTTAGTTTGTGGGGTGAGAAATCATTAGGCATAGCTCAACTCTATGAGTTGATGTGTGGTGTTTATTTTTTGGGCGTTGCGGAATAAATTTGGTAGGTTATTGATAAATCATTGAAGTTCAACATATTTATCAATTTTTTCTTTAAGGGATCCCAGGATTATATCTTTGTAGGTGTTTTGTGATATGGTGACAGTTAAGTATGGTGTTATTCTAGTTAGAGATGGTTGTGGGGAATCTGGTATCAAATCAATAGGACTTATTTTTTGAGGAGTATCAACTCTTACATTTTTAGGTTTGCCTTGCTTCGCTCCTGATTCTATGAACTGCTTAAACTGTGTTTTGACAGATACTTTGCTCAGTGCAACGTCCTCCAAAATTTCGGCAGTGGTAGCAAGTAACTCTTCTTCATCTTCTGATTCCTATGGAAGGATGAGTTTGTGCTTCCCTTTTCCTTGTGCCCAACTCTCTTCCTTTTTCCTTGATGTTGATATTTCCTAAGCTATTTTTTTTCAGATTCTCCTTCGTCATAGTGTACTCAGGTCTATCGGATTGTGTTTCTTCATCTGTCTGTTCTCCTCCCTCCTCTTCCTGCTATTGACTCATGATAATAACTTTCTATTGTGTTGGTATAATGGCCTGTTGTGTAGTCGGTACATTTTAAATTTGAAGAGGGTTTTTCTCTTCTATCGGGATTTCTTCAGAAGTGAAGGTACTAATATAAAGGTCAACTTTATAGTCTTGTTCCTTCTCTTGGTTGGTCAATGGTTACACAATAGGTTGATTGATCTCTTTTGCACCCATTGGTATGGCTATTTTGGTTTTGAACCGCCTAGATAACTCTATGAAAATATCCTCAACTGTTGGATAGTAGTCGAGGGGTTTAGATTTTGTTGTGGATCCTTGCAAATACCAAACTACAGTATGGTCGAGTTCTAGTTGGATATGTGCTATTGGGGGCAGGAATCTTCGTATGTTTTGAGGCACCCACCATTTTCTTTTTGGATTTTTAGATTCTAGAACCAAATTTCTAATAACACTTTGGCTTCTTCAAGTTCCAGTGGATCTCCAGTCATTGAAAATGGTTTGAAATTGCCACATATGAAATCTAGTCGATTCTAGGAACTAGGGATTCCCAACTGGACACTAGTACACGACGATCCAAATTATCAGTGATGGAAACCTGATTATTGCACTTGTTTCCTGGCATCATTCATAGATGGACTTAATCATGTCAGCTACATATTGATCCCAATAGTAGATTTTTCCATTTTTCGGCTATTGTATCTACGGCTTCCAATATGTCGAGCTTCAGGTCACACCCTAGACCCATAACAGTTAAACCTATGGACACTATTTTTGCAACCATTTTGGGCATGGAATCTTTGATTTTTCCTATTATCAGGTATTTGGAGTTTTTTCCTGTCGGTGTTCGAGTTAATTTATCAACTAATCCCTCCTTTATTCCCAGAGGGACAGGTTCCCCTTTGTTAGCGAGCCCAATAAGCTTGTAAATGGTTTCACCGGATATCTCAAGAGGTTTGTCGATGTAGAAATTCCTATTGTGATATCGACTAATGATGAATTTGATAATGGTTTATTTCGTCCCCTGAAAACTTTCCATAAGAGGTGCATTCATATAGTTCATAATGGAGCTAGTATTTACTTTCAGCCCTTCCTTTGTCATCTTTATGTTTTCATAGGCCCATTTTTTATTTCTGCCTAGAGTCACACCCATCAATTTTCCTATACTTTTTCCTTTTAATGTTTTCTAGTATTTTTAATAGTGGAGTCATAGTAGACTCTAGATCCTTAGCCTTGGAAACTATGGCTTTGGTCTTCTTTTTGTTGATGTATTTATAACTTCGGAATGTATTCCCTTGTATATTTTATGTATTATACCTTGATGTTTATTCCGGGAAGTATCTATAATGTAATTGAGTCATGTCATGCCTCGATGTTCCTATCGGGAGATTCAATAATGTAAACAAGTCATGTAAATTCAAAGAGGGTAACCCTTCCTATTGACCAAGGGTTAAGGTCCTCGCAGTTGTGGGGCCCTAGGGTTATTAGAATCTACTAGAGAAGTCGGCCATATTGAGTTATTTTCAAGTCGAAAATTAGTATAAATAGAGAGTGAGTCTCTCTATTTATCACATATTCACTCACACTCAGTTGTAGCGCATAGCTGAGAGAGAAGAAATAGCCGAGACAAGAGAGAGAGAGAGACTACGACTGTCGGGAGATCATATTATTGTTCTGGGGTTTTGATTTTGGTGCTGATTCTTTCTCTGAGGAAGTTGTGGGGTTTTCTCCTTTATGGTTT
Organism: Pseudotsuga menziesii; assembly: GCA_001517045.1. NCBI lineage: Eukaryota > Viridiplantae > Streptophyta > Pinopsida > Pinales > Pinaceae > Pseudotsuga > Pseudotsuga menziesii. The sequence continues at coordinate 188,966 of LPNX010974505.1, forward strand.
CCCCGAGGAAAATATTTGTGTCTATTGTCTCTTGTGTTTTATTGCTGTGCTTGTTGTTCTCTCAGTTAAATATCCTAAGTTAAAGCTAGCTTGAATGATAAAAATCTAACATGGTATTAGAGCTAACCTGAGAAGAAGACACTGTGCAACTACAGAAACTAGGGCTTCCTACTTTTTGGATCTCTCCCCACAAGTTTTCAGCAAAAGAAGGTTGGGCTGACTCTCCTCTCTAGGGCGCATCTTTCTATCAAAGCAAAATTTGATTCTAAGCATTTTCAGTTTTTGACTCGACACTACTGCCGAAAATTAGGGCTTTCCACAGATGTGGAATTTTTGAGTGAACCCATGCCTAGATTGATCTCCTCCTCAAAATCGGAGTTTAGAGATCAATATCAAATTTTTTGGTTGGAAAGAACTCCAGGAAAGTCAAACCCTAATCTGCTCCTGAACCAGCTCTACAGAAATTCAGCTCAAGATCCAGTTTCAACATCTTGACCTGGTAAGATCTAAATCTTTTAAATTTCCATTTGAGGTTCTCTGTTAAGATGTCTCATCATACCAAGCTCGATGAAAATCTTGAGGGAGTTGATAACTTCTGAGCCTGGAAGTATAGGATCTCCCTGGTCCTGGAAGAAAATGATTTGGAATCTTACATCAATGAAGATATTCCAGTTCTAGAGGGAGATGAGGCTAAGGCCTTACATAAGAAGAAATTGGTCATGGCTAAAAGGATTATTTCTGATTCAATCAAGGATCACCTCATAGCATAGGTGTCCTACCTAAAGACACCTAAAGATATGTTTGATGACCTGACCAAACTATTTGAAGGGAAGAACATAAATCAGAAGATGAATCTGAGAAACCAATTGAAGAATGTAAAGATTCAGAATGCAGAAACCATCTAGTCTTACTTTTCAAGAGTCTCTCAGAACAAGGAAGAACTTGAAGCAGTAGATGAAGAAGTAGAGAATGCTGAAATTGTGATGACCACCTTGAATGGTCTCCCTAAATCATGGGACTCCTTTATTCAAGGGATCTGTGCCAGAAAGAAGCTAGTAAGTTTCAGTAGACTGTGGGAAGAATGATCACAAGAAGAAGCTTGGATAGTAGATTGATAAGAAAATATGGGAAGTGAAGACCAAGCTCTTACAGTACACTCCAAGAAAAGCAGAAGAAAATATCATCACCCTAAAGGTAAGCACTTCCACCAGAAAGATAATACTAGAAGAAAGTTTATCTAAATTCAGATGCTATACATGTGATGAAAGAGGACACTTTGCCAAATATTGTCCTAGAAACAAAAATAACTCTCATAAGAAAAAGGGAAACAAGAGAAGACATCATGCTTATGCTGCAGAAGATGATGAACCTTCCACAAAGAGAATCAAGCAAGAAAGTGATGATTCTTCAAGTGATGAAGAATATGTCTTAATTTCTGCTCTCATGAGAAACATCACACATGGAAGCAATGATTGGCTTAGAGACAGCGGGGCTTCCAAACATATGACGGGATTCAAAGAATCCTTTGTGAGATTATCAGAACATGAATCACCCCACAAGGTGAAACTTGGAGATGACTACCAGTATCCAATAAAAGGTAGTGGGGAATCCTCCTATAATCTAGAATTTGGAAAGTCTATGATGATGAAGGATGTATTGTTTGTACCGGGACTTAAGAAGAACCTCCTCTCCATATCTTCATTGGATGCAAAAGGCATGAGGGTTGCATTTATAGATGGCCAAGTTCTCATGTGGCCAAAGGGAAAGAATATTGATGATGCAGTAGTGATTGGGGAATAAGAGGGAGGTCTATACAAATTGAAGGTCCAAACAGAACAAGATTTGGTTCGTGACTCACTAGAACCAAATGAAATTTGGCATAGAAGGATTGCACATGTGCATTTCAGAGCACTACCACTTGCAAGAAAAGCTATTGAAGGTCTTCCAGAAATTCAGGAAAAACATGATGGTGTCTACAAAGGATGCACGAAAGGAAAGAACACAAAGAAGACATTTACAAGTAGCGAGAGCAAGGAAAAAGGAATATTGGAAATCATCCACTCCAATGTATGTGGTCCGATGTCATCTAGTTAATTAAGTGGGTATGTATACTATGTTTCTTTTATTGATGATTTTTCTAGGAAGACATGGATATACTTCTTGAAGAAAAAATATGAAGTATTTAGCAAGTTCAAGGAATTCAAAGCCTTGATCGAGAACCATATAGAAAATAAGATCAAAACCTTTCGATCAGATAATGGTGGAGAATTCACATCAAATGAATTCAAAGCATTATGCAAAGATTCAGGGATTAAGAGGGAGTTAACTAATCCATATAATCCACAATAGAATCAGGTTGCAGAAAGGAAGAATAGAACTCTCATGGAAGCTACAAGGGCCATGCTTCATGATCAAGATCTTCCCATGCATCTATGGGAAGAAGCTTCCAGAATAGCGGTTTATGTACAGAACTGTACTCCACACAGAGTACTCGAGAACAAGACACCTGAAGAAGTCTTTTCTGGAAAGAAACCAGAAGTCAGCCATCTCAGAATATTCGGTTGTCTAGTGTACATACACATTGAGAAAGAAAAGAGGACAGAGTTAGATCCTTCAGGAAGGAAGGGTATATTTGTGGGATACTCTGAAAGCTCGAAGGCTTACAGAATATACTTCCTAGGATTCAAGAATATCGACATCAGCAGGGATGTAACATTTGACGAAGACTCAACTTACAACAAATCTAGAAAGAGACCTGCTAAAGAACCTAAAGAAATAGAAGTACCCAGAATTCATGACACAACCACAAATGAAGAAATTCAAGAAGAATATCGAGAAATAGAAGAACCTCAAGAATCTGTAGATCCACCTCAAGAGAAGAATCTTTTGATGTATTTGTAACTTCAGAATGTATTCATCTATGTATCTTATGTATTGTAACCCGATTTTTATTCCGGGATGTATCTATAATGTAATTGAGACATATTGTCATGCCCCAATGTTCCGATCGGGAGGATCAATAATGTAAACAAGTCATGTCAAGTCATAGTGAGTAACCCTCCGATTGTCTAAGGGTTAAAGTCCCCACAGTTCCGGGGCACTAGGGTTATTAGACTCTCCTAGTAGAGGTCAGCCCTAGTAGGGTTTTAGTCATGTCAGGATTAGTATAAATAGAGAACTAGAGTCTCTATTTATCACACAACTCATCCACACTCAAGTGTACCGCATAGTTCAGGAAGGAGAAGACACTGGGGCTAGATAAGAAGAAGACTACTGCTGTCGGGAGATCACTTACTATTTTGGGGCTTTTATTGTTTTGGTGCTGACTCTATCTCTGAGGAAGTTGCGGGGTTTTATCCTTTATGGTTTCCCCAAGGAAAAACACTATGTTCATTGTCTCTTATGTTTGATTGTTGTACTTTTTATTCTCTCAGTTAAAGATCCTAATAATGCTAACTTAATGTTGAAAAACTAACATGGTATCAGAGCTAACCTAAGAAGAAGACACTGTGCAACTACAGGAACTAGGGATTCCTAGTTTGTGGATCTTCCTCCACAGATTTTTAGCAAAAGTAAGGTGGAATAACTCTCCTCCTTAGGGTGCATCTTTCTGTCGAAGCAGAATCCAATTCTAAGTTTTTTCAGTTTTGAACCCGACACTGCTGCCAAAAATTAGGGATTTTCATAGAAGAGGAATTTTTCAGTGAGCCCAGGCCTGGATTGATCTCCTCCCCAAAACCGAAGTTAGGGACAAATTTCAAGGAAATTGGGTGGACAGATCTCTGGAAAAGAAAAGCCCTAATTTGCTCCTGAACCAGCTCTACAGGATTTCAGCTCAAGTTTTCGATCTGACATCTTGACCTGGTAAGATCTAGATCTCTTGTATTTCGATTTGAGATTCTCAGTTTAAGATGTCTCATCATACCAAGCTTGATGAAAAGCTTGAGGGAGCTGATAACTTCCGAGCCTGGAAGTATAGGATCTCCCTGGTCTTGGAAGAGAATGAATTAGACTCCTACATTCATGAGGAGGTTCCAGTTCTAGAGGGAGATGAGGAAAATTCCTTACATAAGAATAAGATGGTTATGGCGAAGAGAATCATTGCTGATTCTATCAAGGATCACCTTATCCCACAGGTGTCCTCTCTCAAGACACATAAAGCCATGTTTGATGCCCTAACCAAATTGTTTGAAGGGAAGAACATAAACCAGAAGATGACTTTAAGGAATCAACTGAAGAATGTGAAGATTCAAAATGTAGAGACCATCCAGTCTTACTTCAAAAGGGTTTCTCAGATCAGGGAACAATTAGAATTTGTAGATGAAGAAGTGGAGAATACAGAGATTGTGATGACAACACTGAATGGCCTTCCTAGGTCATGGGATTCTTTCATCCAAGGAATCTGTTCTAGAAAGAAGTTAGTCAAATTCAGTAGACTATGGGAATAATGTTCTCAAGAATAAGCATGGATAGCAGCTCGAGAAGAGAAGATGGGAAGTGAAGACCAAGCTCTCACAGTCCACTCTAGGAAAAGCAGAAGAAGACTTCATTACTCCAAAGGTAAGGATCCTCATCACAGAGATAACAATAGAAGAGGCCTATAAAAATTGAGATGTTATACATGTGATGAAAGAGGACACTTTGCAAAATACTTCCCTAAGAACAAGGGTCACTCTCATAAGAAGAAGGGGACCAAAAGAAGACATCATGCTCATGCTGTAGGGATGATGAACCATCCAAGAAGAGTTCCAGATATGAAAGTGAATATTCTTCAAGCGAGGATGAATATGTTCTGATCTCCGCTCTCACAGGTAACATTACTCATGGAAGTGATGATTGGCTTATAGACAGTGGGGCTTCCAAACATATGAGTGGATTCAAGGAATCCTTTGTGAGATTGTCAAAACATGAATCACCTCACAAGCTGAAGCTAGGAGATGACTACCAATATCCAATAAAAGGAAGTGGGGAATCTTCATATAAACTAGACTCTGGTAAGTCTCTAACAATGAAAGAAGTATTGTTTGTGCTAGGAATCAAGAAGAACCTTCTCTCCATATCAGCATTGGATGCAAAAGGAATGAGAGTTGCATTCATAGATGGTCAAGTCATCATGTGGCCAAAAGGAAAGACTATCGATGATGCGGTAGTGATAGGAGAACAAAAAGGAGGTTTGTACAAATTGAAGGGCCATCTAGAACAAGCCTTGATCCATGACACAGTAGAGCCAAGTGAACTTTGGCATAGAAGGCTTGCTCATGTGCATTACAGAGCATTACCTATTGCAAGCAAAGCTGTTGAAGGTCTTCCAGAATTTCAAGCAAAACATGATGGGGTCTGCAAAGGATGTGCGAAAGGGAAGAATACAAAGAAGACATTTCCCAACAGTGAAAGCAAAGCCAAAGGCATAATAGAAATCATCCACTCCGATGTATGCGGTCCTATGTCATAAAACTCACTAAGCGGGTATGCATACTATGTTTCTTTTATTGATGATTTTTCTAGAAAGACATGGGTTTACTTCATGAAGAACAAAGACGAAGTATTTAGTAAGTTCAAGGAATTCAAAGCCTTGATCGAGAACCATACTGAAAAGAAGATCAAGACCATTTGATCAGATAATGGTGGAGAATTCACTTCGAATGAATTCAAAGAGCTATGCAAAGAATCAGGGATTAAGAGGGAGTTGTCCACTCCTTATAATCCACACCAAAATGGGATTGCAAAACGAAAGAATAGAACCATCATGGAAGCTGCAAGAGCAATGCTTCATGATCAAGATCTTCCTATGCATCTTTGGGCTGAAGCTACCAGAACAACGGTGTATGTAGAGAACCGTACTCCACATAGAGTACTCGAGAACAAGACTCCTGAAGAAGTATTCTTCAGCAAGAAACTAGAAGTTAGCCATCTCAGAATATTTGGCTGTCCTGTGTACATACACATTCCAAAAGAGAAGAGAAAAAAATTAGATCCTTCAGGAAAGAAGGGCATATTTGTGGGATACTTTGAAAGATCAAAGGCTTACAGAATATATTTCCCAAGATACAAGAAGATTGACATCAGCAGGGATGTGACATTTTATGAAGACACAGCTTACAACAAATCCAGAAAGAGACCTGCTAAAGAACCTGAAGAAGCAGAAGTAGAAGTACCCAGAATTCATGATACAACCATGAATGAAGTAGCTTAAGAAGAAGATCGAGATTTTGAAGAACCACAAAGACCTATAGATACACCTCTGGAGAAGAATCCTCATAAGAGGAAACCTGCTTGGGTACATGAACTTATCCAAGGTGTGGAAAGATATGGGGCTCTAGAAGAGAATCATAGACAAAGAAAGAGGACCAGATCCTGCTCCGAGTATGTATCTTTACTATGTGATTTCATTGATAAAGAACCTTCCAGCTATGAAGAAGCGGCAGAATGGAAAGAATGGAAGGATGCTATGATCAAAGAATATCAATCGATCATGAAGAATGATGTTCGGGATGTTGTCCCAAGACCAGAAGGGAAGTCAATTGTAACTTCCAAATGGATCTACAAGATCAAGCATGATGTAGACGATAGCATTGAAAAGTATAAAGAAATATTTGTAGCTTGGGGTTTCTCTCATAAAGAAGGAATAGTCTATGAAGAAACCTTTGTACCTATAGCCAGATACACTTCCATTAGATCAGTACTTTCTCTGGCTACAGTGATGAAATGGAAGATACACCAAATGGATGTCAAGACTGCTTTCTTGAATGGTGTAGTGGAAGAGGAAGTGTATGCAGAACAACCACTCGGTTTTGAGACACATGACAGAGAGTCTCATGTATGTAGATTGAAGAAAGCCCTGTACAGTTTGAAACAGGAACCCAGGACCTGGTACGGTAGAATCAATAGATTTCTATCCAGTTTGGGCTTTACCAAGAGTAAAGAGGATTCCAACCTTTACTACAAGGTTGAAGATGGCAACCCAGTGATGCTTCTACTTTATGTAGATGATCTATTTGTGACAGGTACGGATGGGTTGATTGTTGATATGAAGAGATAGCTTGCTGCTGAGTTCGAAATGAAGTACTTGGGGATGATGCATTAATTTCTAGGTATGGAGGTGTGGCAGAGTATAGATGGAATCTTCCTTGGACAAGGGAAGTATGCACTAGAGATCCTGAAGAGGTTTGGGATGATAGACTGCAAGGCTATGGCCACACCTATGGCATTGAACCTGAAGCTATTGAGTGATGATTCATTAGAGTCAGTTGATGCTACGATGTATCATCAGATGATTGGGTCATTGATGTACCTAACGAACACGAGACCAACTATTTGCTTTGCTGTGAACACCTTGAGCCAGTTCTTGATAGATCCGAGAAATGTTCACTTGATTACTGCAAAGCATATTCTAAGGTACCTAAAGGGTACAGTTTATTATGGGCTCAAGTACGATGTGAATCAAAAGATTAACCTAGAGGGTTATGTTGATTCAGATTGGGCAGGCAGTGGCATTGATAGGAAGAACACTTCAGGGTGTTGCTTCAGTATGGGATCAGGTGTGATCTCTTGGTTTAGCAGGAAGCAATCCTGTGTGGCACTGAGTACAGCTGAAGCAGAGTATGTCGCAGCTTGTTCAGCTAGTTGTGAGGCAGTATGGCTGCAGAAGCTACTGTATGATATATTTGATCTCTAGTTGGATGCTACTTGTATACATTGTGACAACCAGAGTTGCGTGAAGTTGTCAGAGAATCCAGTGTTTCATGACAAGTCGAAGAATACCGAGATCAAGTATCACTATATCAGGGATATGGTGTAGAGGGGAGTAGTGAGGCTCCAGTATGTTGCGACGGAGGAATAGATAGCTGATGTATTGATGAAGCCATTAGCTAGGCTGAATTTTGAGTACTTCAGGGAGAAGATTGGTGTTCTCCAGATCGAGGTTTCCTCCAAGAGAAAACGATGAGACCCAGAGCCATTCTAACATGGTGAGAGGATTGGTTCCTTCCATGGTCAGATGTAAGGGCTGAGCCATTCTATCATGGTGAGAGGATTGGTTCCTTCCATGGTCAGATGTAAGGGCTGAGCCATTCTATCATGGTGAGAGGATTGGTTCCTTCCATGTCAGATATGAGTGCTGGCCATTTTGTCGAGTAGGATAGTTGTAAGGGCAATTTCCATTATAGGAATGGAGGCACTTGGTCAATTACCAGGAACACTTAGTCTAGGACTGAGTAGCCATTCTGATGTGATATAGGGATGTGTTCCCACTTGATCAGATGTAAGGGCTGAACCATTCTATCATGGCTAAAGGATTAAGTTCCTTCCATGTCAGATGTGAGTGTTGGCCATTCCGACGAGTAGGTTGGATGTAAGGGCAACTGCCATTCTCTAGGAGAATGGAGGCACCTAGTCAGTTACCAGGTAGCTCAGTCGAGGAGGACTGGGGGCCATTATGATATGATTGCTGGGATGTGTTCCCTCATTATCAGATATGAGTGCAATCCCTTCCATCATTGTGAGTAGGATGTGTTCCCTCCTGGGTGGATGTAAGTGTAGAGCCTTTCTTCGATCATGTGTTGATTAGATATAAGTGCTGAGCCTTTCTTCGCATCACGTGTTGATCATAAATAAGTGATGTTCCTTTCTTCGCATCATGTGTTGATCAGATGTAAGTGTAGTGCCTTTCTTCACATCATGTGTTGATCAGATGTAAGTGTAGTGCCTTTCTTCAAATCATTTGTTGATCAGATGTAAGTGTAGTATTTATCTTCGATCATGTGTTGATCAGATAGAAATGATGAGCCATTCTTCAATCATGTGTTGATCAGATATAAGTGCTGAGCCTTTCTTCACATCATGTGTTGATCAGATATAAGTGTTGTTCCTTTCTTTGATCATGTGTTGATCAGATGTAAGTGTAGTATCTATCTTTGATCATGTGTTGATCAGATATAAGTGCTAAAGAAGACCTACATGGAGGCTAGGCCTACAACCAGCATGAAAAAAGGGTTGGCTCTGTAGAACTTCATATGATGTGAAGAATCATGAGATAGCACCCATGATGATCTAGATCTAGTGAAGATGATCCAGCAGTGATGATCCAGATCGAGTGATGATCTAGATCCAGTGGTGATGACCAATGATGATATAGATCAAGTGATGATCCAGATCAAGTGATGATCCAGATCCAGTGATGATGTCCCATGATGATCCAGATTGAGAGATGATCTAGATCCGAAGACGAAGATGAATTGAAGACAAAGATGACTTGAAGACTTAGAAGACTTGAGATGTAGATGACGAGCTGATCCAGTTGATACAGAGAAGAAGACCAGTGCTGAAAATTGTGTCGAAAGAATACCTTCCTAGTTAAGAGGGAGTGTTGATGTATTTATAACTTCAAAATGTATTCATCTATGTATCTTATGTATTGTAACCCGATGTTTATTCCAGGATGTATCTATAATTTAATTGAGTCATATTGTCATGCCCAAATGTTCCGATCGGGAGGATCAATAATGTAAACAAGTCATGTCAAGTCATAGTGAGTAACCCTCCGATTGTCTAAGGGTTAAAGTCCCCGCAGTTCCGGGGCACTAGGGTTATTAGAATCTCCTAGTAGAGGTCGGCCCTAGTATGGTTTTAGTCATGTCGGGATTAGTATAAATAGAGAACTGGAGTCTCTATTTATCACAAAACTCATCCACACTCAAGTGCAGCGCATAGTTGAGGAAGGAGAAGACACTGGGGCTAGGTAAGAAGAAGATTACTGCTGTCGGGAGATCACTTACTGTTTTGGGGCTTTTACTGTTTTGGTGTTGATTCTATCTCTGAGGAAGTTGCAGGGTTTTCTCCTTTATGGTTTCCCCAAGGAAAAAAACTATGTTCATTGTCTCTTATGTTTGATTGATGTACTTGTTATTCTCTCAGTTAAAGATCCTAATAATGCAAGCTTAATGTTGAAAAACTAACAGAATCCTCACAGGAGGAAAGTTGCTTGGGTATGCGAAGCTATCCAAGGTGCAGAAAGATATGGGGCTCTAGAAGAAAATCATAGAGAAATGAAAAGAACCAGGTCCTGCTTCAGTTATGTAGACTTATTATGTGACTTCATTGATAAAGAACCTTCCAACTATGAAGAAGCGATAGAAAGGAAAGAATGGAAGGATGCTATGATCGAAGAGTATCAATCGATCATGAAGAATGATGTCTGGGATGTTGTCCCTAGACCAAAGAGGAAGTCTATTGTAACTTCCAAATGGATCTACAAGATCAAGCATGCTGCAGACAGCAGCATAGAAAAATATAAAGAAATATTTGTGGCTCGTGGATTCTCCCAGAAAGAAGGAATAGATTATGAAGAAACTTTTGCACCTGTATCCAGATACACTTCCAATTGATCAGTACTTGCTCTGGCTGCAGTGATGAAATGGAAGATACACCAGATGGATGTCAAGACTTCTTTCTTGAATGGTGTAGTGGAAGAGGAAGTGTATGTGGAGTAGCCACTCGGTTTTGAGACACATGACAGGGAGACTAATGTGTGTAAATTGAAGAAATCCCTGTACGATTTGAAATAGGCACCCAAGACATGGTACAACAGAATTGATAGCTTCCTATCTAGTTTGGGATTTACCAAAAGTAAAGAATATTCCAACCTTTACTACAAGGTTGAAGATACGAACCCAATGATACTCTTGTTCTATGTAGATGATCTGTTTGTAATAGCTATGGATGGGTTGATTGCTGATACAAAGAGGAATCTTGCTGCCGAGTTTGAAATGAAGGACTTGGGTATGATGCACTATTTTATAGGCATGGAAGTGTGGCAAAATGCAGATGGAATATCCCTCAGACAAGGGAAGTATGCAGTAGAGATCCTGAAGAGGTTCTGGATTATGGACTGCAAGGCCATAACCACACCCATGGCATCGAATCTGAAGCTTCTAAGTGATGCTTCATCAGAGACAGTTGATGCTACGATGTATCGTCAGATGATTGGCTCCTTGATATACCTGACGAATATGAGACCAGATATTTTGTTTGCTGTGAACACCTTGAGCAAGTTCCCGATGGATCCAAGACATGTTCACTTGATTGATACAAAGCATATTATGAGGTACCTAAAGGTTACAGTTGATTATGGGCTCAAGTATAAGGTTGATCAGAACATTAATCTAGAAGGTTATGTTGATTCAGATTGGGTAGGCACTTCCATCGATAGAAAGAGCACTTCAGGGTGCTGCTTTAGTACAGGATCAGGTATGATCTCTTGGTTTAACAGGAAACAATCTTGCATGGCACTGAGTATAGCTGAAGCAGAGTATGTCACAGCTTGTTTAGATAGTTGTGAGGCAGTATGGCCGAGGAAGCTACTATATGATTTATTTGATCTCAAGCTGGATGCTACTTGTATATATTGTGACAACCAGAATTGTGTGAAGTTGTCTGAGAACTCGGTGTTCCATGACAAGTCAAATCATATTGATATCAAATATCACTATATCAGGGACATGGTGGAGAGAGGAGCAGTGATGCCCTACTATGTTGCGATGGATGAACAAATAGCTGATGTGTTGACTAAGCCATTGGACAGAGTGAAGTTTGAGTACTTCAAGGAGAAGCTTGGTGTTCTCCAAATCGAGGTTCCCTCCAAGGGGAAGTGATGAGTCTGTGAGCCATTCTGACATGGTGAGAGGATTGGTTCCTTCCATGGTCAAATGTAAGTGCTAAGCCATTCTGAAGTGAATGTGGGATGTGTTCCCACATGATCAGATATAAGCGTTGAAGGCCATTCTCTGGGAGAATGGAGGCACCTGGTCAGTTACCAGGAATACTCAGCATCAAGCTAAGAGCCATTCTAATCTGACTATGGTATGTGTTCCCACATGATCAGATGTAAGTTCAGATCCATTCTCATGTGACCATGGGATGTGTTCCCACATGATCAGATGTAAGTGTAGAGCCATTATGAGGAGACTGTGGGATGTGTTCCCACATGATCAAATATAAGTGCTGAGCCCTTCTAGCATGGATGCGGGATGTGTTCCCCACATGGTTGGATATAAGTGTTGAGCCCTTCTAGCATGGATGCAGGATGTGTTCCCCACATGGCTGGAGATAAGTACTGAGCCCTTCTGACATGGTTATTGGATGTGTTCCTCCCATGGTTAGATATAAGTGTTGAGCCCTTCTGACATGGTTCTTGGATGTGTTCCTCCCATGGTCAGATATAAGTGCTGAGCCCTTCTGACATGGTTCTTGGATGTGTTCCTCCAATGGTCAGATAGAAGTGCTGAGCCTTTTCAATATGGTTCTTGGATGTGTTCCTCCCATTATCGTGTGTGAGTGCTGAGCCTTTTTGATATGGTTCTTGGATGCGTTCCTCCCATGATCAGATGTGAGTGCTAGGCCTTTCTGACATGGTTCTTAGATGTGTTCCTCCCATGGTCAGATGTGATTTCTAGGCATGCCTTTTTGACATGGTTGTTGGATTTGTTCCTCTCATGGTCAGATGTAAGTGCTGGGAGGGACATTCTAACTTAGGGTCAAATATAAGCGCTGAAGAAGACCTGCATGGAGGCTAGGCCTACAACCATCATGAAAAAGGGCTGGCTCTATAGAACTTCCTATGACGAGAAGAATCGAGAGATATCACCAGTGATGATGACCTAGTGATGATCCATATCCAGTGATGATCCAGATCCAGTGATGATGATCCAGTAGTGATGATCTAGATCCAGTGATGATCCAGATCCAGTGATGATGATCCAGTAGAGATGATCTAGATCCAGTGATGATGATCCAGATCCAGTAATGAAGATGACTTGAAGATGAAGATGACAAGAACTCAATGATGATCCAGTGGATACAGAGAAGAAGACCTGTGCTGATAAATTGTGTCGAGAGAATACCTTCCTATTTAACAGGGAGTGTTGATGTATTTGTAACTTCGGAATGTATTCACTTGTATATTTTATCTATATTAGCCTGTTGATGGGCATATGTGACTATGCACGTAACGGGTAAAAACAACCAAGAACGAGATCCTTAAAGCAGGCTCCAAGCTATTTGGGATGGTTGTTTCCAACAGGTTTAAAGGCTCCGTTAGCCTGAAATTCTAACTAAACTAAGTCTAAAAGATAAAACTAGAAACTACTGCTTGTTAGTTAAATAGATCTATAGTATACCTATAAATATACACAACAAACTATTAAAGGTAATTACTGAATTAGTTTGATATATTTACACAACTAACTACTGTAATAAACATAATAAAATAATTAATCTATGAATGTAATAACAAATAATTAATAAAATATTAATAAATTCAATTAATTTACATAAATTACACTATTAACAGATATACATTAATAACATGATTGAAATGATGGCATATCAAAAATATAAATATGATGATCTGATCCAATAAATTTCCTATTAAATTGCATAAAGAAAACCTAAACTTAATTGTCCTATCCCGATCGGGAGCAAAAGAATATTAACCTGTAATCAAATTCTGCCGATAAAATTACTGCATGAATACTCTTGACAATATTTAAAAGAAATTCGAATATTAACAAGACCATACAGTAATCGAAATATATCATATAAGCTATGATGCCAGTCATCAATTTCACAA